>OZ010576.1:78342260-78832260 GCA_963932145.1 Acanthosepion lycidas
ATTGACTTATGGTGTAAGAAGTCATTCATGCTTGTCTTATTGAATTCTTATGTGCAACTGAAGTAACTTTTGATTAATTTTGACCTCGCATATTTTTTTAATATGATAATTTTAATTTTAAATTTACATCTATCAAACATTTTCTCTGTTATAAGTGACAGTATTAACATTTTTGACAATTACAAGAGATTGTCAAAAATATTATCAACTTTGAATTTTTGTAAATCTCTTCTGGAAGTGTAACTGCTTATATGCAATGTTCATGAATAGGCACCTTTTAAGTAAACTGGTTCACTGATAAAAAAATATTAAAAAAATCTATGTGAAATAATTTTTGTAGATTAAGAAGTGTTTTCACAGAGGACATTGGAATAGCTAAATATACCTTCTTCCCAAATCTAAGAAACAGAGACATTTTGTTAGAAACAAACAATATACAGAACTGTTATGTAACACCCATTCTATTATATTGGCAGTGAATCTTAGACAATCACCTCCCAGATGAAGAAAAACTTGAGGCAACAGAAATGGATGCTGACAATACAATGGGTTGAATATGGGAGCAAAAATAATGTTTTAGAGAAAATATACACAAAAAGTACACTTAGATTTGTAATTAGAAAGAGACAGTTGAAATTTCTAGGGCAGATAATGAGGAAAGATAGCTTGGGAAATTTGATAGTCACAGGAGAGATTATAGGCAGGATGGACATAATAATGTAATGCATGACCTACTAAACGGTTGGCAGAACAAAAATTAGGAAAGATAGCAAAAAGACAAACTTTACAAACAGCCAGAAAGGACAGGAAATTGTAGAAAGCCATAATCACCAACATTCTGAAGAGATACAGCACATTTGTTAGAATTCATTTTTTAAATCATTTTTGTTGTAACCTAGGGAAGGTTACTGAAAAGAATAATCACACGAAGGCTAATTATAAATGGTAATACTTAAGACAAGAACAACACATATAAGATTTACCAGCAGCACATAGAAGATGTAGTCAACTGCTAGAAGCAAGTCAAGTGAATTCCACAATGGATATCCAACTGTAAACCAAGATTTGCTACTATATTTATGTGAATGGGGACATACCCATTATCGTCTGTAGGTATGCTACAACATTTATTAAACAGTATATTTAATTATTTTTTACCAGCTTGAATATTGAAGAAATATTATTAGAGGATATATGCACTCTCTGCTAATAGGATTTCTTGAAGTTTTAGGCCAGTAGTGGAAAACAAATTAGTAGGACAGAAAATCAAGAATCTATTTAGGCCTTTCTGAATTTTTTTCCTAAAATCTTTTTTCAATCTATGTTATAATTTTCTATGTACTAAATTGTTGTAACCTAGGGAAGGTTACTGAATAGAATAATAAAATGAAGGTTGGTAATGAATGATAATACTTAGGACAAGAACAACACATATAAGATTAGCCAGCAGAAGTAGTAGTCAACTGCTAGAAGTGAGTCAAGTGAATTCCACAATGAATCTCCAAATAGGTATGCTAGAACAATTTTAGAAGGTAGAGTCATAATATAAAATAGAGTGTAAAATTAATCTTTGACATTTTATATATGTTCAATTAACTCTCTATACAAAAACATTTTTTTTTTCAAAAACATTTATTTTAAATAAAGATAAAATGGATATGTACACTTTTAATTAAAGAATTAAAATTTATATAAATTAATAAAAGTAAATATCCATGTATTTTTCATTTAAGATAAATAATTTTTATCCTTGAATATTTGTATATGTGCTTCTGAAAAAATTAATAAACAAAAAAGTTTTTAAAAACTAGAATAAATTATAAAATTTAAGAAAATGAAAAAAAAAATATACAAAAATATGCAGATATCAATGATGTGAACAGTTTGAAACTTGACATTTATGAATAATAGCTAAGTTCATTAACTCTGTAAAAAGTTGTAGTTATCTTATAATATTATGACAGGATTTCCCTTCTAAATCGGTAAAATATTTTTCAATTCTGAGAAATGTTGTGGCTTTAGGAAGATCTAATGAATGCTAATCTACAAAAATTATTTTCTGAAACAAATTTTTTACGAGTGGACAAGTAATGCCAAAAATATATTTAAAGAATTAAATTGTAGAACCAACTGCTTTGAACATTGTGTACTGGCCCTACAGAATCCCAATAAAAGTATTGTACCAAATAACAGAAACTACATCACTTGAGGACTACCAACAGAAGCAACAACTAAAGCATATGTAACTCAAAGAGAAAATGATGATAAAATCAAGATGCGGACATTCCAAACCACATGAAACAGAAGTTTCAGAAGGAAACCCCCATGAATACTAGAAAAAGTGATAAGAGCTACTGGATTTGAGAAACCAGTTTTCCAAAAAAAGTGTTTCAAGGGAAAGATTTTATAAATTTCACCCAAAAACAATACTGGCTACTCAGTCAATGAATGTCAAATGTTTCTTTATAGGGAAATCACTAATATTACTATTGTCAAGTCTCTCTTTTGCTTCAGCACTGGCTAGGATGAGTAGTCATGTGGGTAGGGTGAAGGATGGTATGATTTGTAAGCAGTTTCTGTATGGTGAGTTGGTTGAGGAAAATAGACTAGCACACAAACAAAAACTTGAGGTATAAAGATTGTATCAGGAGCACACAGAAGAAGGCTAACATCTTGCAAAATGACTGGGAAAAACTAACTCTATATGGTTTATTTTGGCAGAAAGCAGTCCTTCTGTAGAACTACAGCTTCTTCTCATGAACCCCTATTCTATGGAAGAGGATGTTTCCCCAGTCACTACAATCTTAACTCGTTAAAGTCTAGCGTTAACCATTATCTTCCCCCCTTCTGTCTGCACAAATTACCTCTTAACATAACCCTCTACCATGAGTAGCCTTGTACAGGGTGAACCTTATTGTAAATAAAACAAAAAACATTTCTGTTGCTTCAAGTCTCTATTTCATATCTGAGGAGATTGTCCTAGCGTTCTATGTTATATAGGAGGACAGATATCGCATATCAGTTCAATACTCTTTTCTTTGTTTTCTATTAGGTTGGTGCAAAAATAATGACGTAATAATGTCGTTTTTTGATCTTAAAAAATACGTCAAAAAGCGATATTATTACGTCATTATTTTTGCACCAACCTAATAATGATGTTTTTCTTAGTTCTTAATACTCTGGTTAGCTTTTGGAATGCATCTTTGGCTATCCCAATGCCTCTTTGAATTTCAGTATCGGACTTTCCATCCTCTGTTAGAACACTTCCCAGATATTTAAACTTTTTATCTTTTCTAAATAAGTCTAATAGTTCAAGTAGGTCTTTGTGTTACATGTTGTCAAATGCTTTTGTGTCATCTGTGAAACATGTTTACCTCTGTTTACAAATCTATTGCATTCTGATCATAAATACTGCATTGTTTGTTTCAGTTTTTTAAATGAAAAAAGTTTCCTTTTTTGGTAATTTTTATAGTTTATTTTTTTTAATTGTAGTGTTTATATTATATTAAGAGATAGACAATTCATGCTGTCAGAAATGATAAATAAAGTATAACTCTTGTGTGATACATATTAAAAGGTTAAAGAAAACTATCTGTACATAAAATAAGACAAAATAATACTTTTTCTGATTCATTTGATACTTTTTTTTTGTTTCCTTCAGATCATGTTTTATTTTACTTTAAATTTTAACCTGTGAAAAGATTCACAAAACAAGTGGACCATTTGGTGAACAATTTTCTTAGTAAATTTCATTTTATTTCCTATTAGAGCAAGTTGCAGTGGTCACATTTCATTTGCAATTTCTGAAATAATTTAAAATCTCTCAGCTATGACAGCTGACAGAAACAAAAAAGTACTTATGGCAACGAGAAAAATGTTTAATCTTGTAATGCTCTGAATATTCTGATTGATAAAAGATTAAAGTTGTTTTATCAAAAAGCTGTGCCGTTTGAAATAAGAAAGTATTTTAGGCCTATAGAGATTAAATAGCTGAGCTAAGGAAAAGAAAAAATGGTCGAATAAAAAATAAATATAGAAATTACTTTAAAATATGTGGATCTCATTAATAAAAAAAAACAAGGGAAATTCTATTTAAAAATGCTTTCTATTATTCTCATTTGTGTTGAATTGTCTCAAATACAGATTATCATCAATGGAACTTGTGCATAGGGAAAAGAAACATAAACGTTGATAAATCGGGAGTTCATGTAGCTATAAATTGATATAATCATCAATTGATGCATGTCAAATAAACAAAACAAACATGTAAAATTTAATTAAAATGAAATCTAAAAAATTCCATTCACAGAAATTTTCTTCACATTGCAAACCATTTGCATTTGAAACTTCTGCATTTAAACAGTGTTTTTGTTATCACAAACGTATTTTATTAAAGAAGAAATTTTTTTCCAAGGCTTAAACTTGTAGCTTAAAGTTACTTCATTTTGATGATCATTGAAGATTATATATTTTCATCTAGTATTGTCATGAGTCAAATTAGAATTTGTAAATTTATTTTGACCTGAAGCAAATCACTATACACATTACTTATTTTTATTGAAGTATAAACAAAGCCAAACTTTGATCTTATAAATGAGAGAAACAGAAGCAAGATATTTGCACTTCTTTCTTATTTAAGTGCCATATCCCTTCAGAATGCATGCGATCATGGGTCTCCACATCCTCCTGTTCCTTGTAACTCTTAATAAGTTTCGTGTTTTTGTTATTTCTCCAAAACCCTGTTTTACCGTCCATTTGCTCAAGGTCATCAAGTATATTAGATGCTGCTTTCCTTTCTCCATCTTTCCTCTTAATCTGTCCTGAGAGTATCAGATTTTCCAAGCCCTCCTTCCTCATTACGTACCCCAGGAATTTCAGCTGCCTTTTCCTGATATTATTTATGTTTCCTTTTTGTTTCCATTTTCTCCAGAACTTCATTGTTGCTCACATGTTTTATCCATGGTATCCTCAGTAATTTTTTGTAGAACCAATATTTCTGTTACTTCAAGTCTCTTCTTCATCTTTGAGGAGATTGTCCAGCATTTACTGTCATACAGGAGGATAATCAGAAAAAAGCAAGAGAGAAAAACTTATAGATTCCTTAATAATACTGACGTTTTATGTAATATCAGTCCTCCTATATGGCAGTGAATACTGAACAATCTCACAGATGAAAAAGAAACTTGAAGCAACAGAAATGTGATTCTACAGACGGCTCTTGAGAATACCATAGTCTGAACATGTGAGCAACAACAAAGTTTTAGAGAAAATGGAAATGAAAAAGTCATTTATACTTAACATCAGAAAGAGACTGTTGAAATTTCTAGGAATCTAGGAAAGAGGGCTTGGAAAATTTGATACTCACAGGATATATTGAAGGCAAGAGGGACACAGGAAAACAATGAATACCTAGTGAACTTGAATAAGTGGATTGGGGAACAAGGCTTAGAAGAGATAACAAAAAGACCAAATTTATTAAGCTACAAAGGACAGGGTGTTGTGAAGAGCCATGATTGCCTATGTCCAGAGGGAACAGCATATAGAAGTAGAATATCTAAGAAGTAGAGACTTACATGTTTTTGTTAAAAATTTGTATATGAGAGGTGCTAAAAAGTTTTAAGCTTGACTACTTTCCCCAAATTTGAGTAAGCAACAGATTGTTTTTAAGAGACATCTTGGTCAGGCCAAGAATTCTTCAGTAACCCCCTTGTATCTTTTTGATAACCTTTAAACCCTTCTTTATTATAATCATGATTCTTCTTCTTCTATGTGGTGTGTCTCTTCAGAATGTGAGCGATCTTGGCTCTTCACAACTTCCTTTCATTGTAGCTCTAAGTAATGTTTTTCACCTCACCATCTTTTCTTTATTATCATTCCCACTCTCTGTTCTTCTATCCATTTAAACAAGCTAGTTAGGTAGGATACTCACTGTTTGCCATTGCTCTTCATTATGCTATATGAGTGTTAACTTCTCCAATCCCTCTTTCTTCATTATGTCCCAGAAACTTCAGTTGTCCTTTTCTGATCCCAAGCGAAAATATCCTTTTTATTTTCATGTTCCCGAAAATTTCATAATCATACATACTGATCATCTTACTCCCAGTAATAACAATAATAATAATAATAATAATAATAATAATAATAACAATAATAATAATAAAAATAATAATGATAATAATAATAATAATAATAATAATAATAATAAAAATAATAATAAAAATAATAGTAATAATAAAGGACCTGTTACAATTTTATGGGATTACACAATACACACTGACAGAACAATCAAGGCCAACCACCCAGATATTGTTATTAAAGACCACAAACAAAAACGGTGCCTCCTTATTGATATGGCAGTCCCTGCTGACTACAATGTATCTTTGAAGATATTCAAAAAGCTGTCAAAATACAAGGACCTTGAAATAGAAATCTCAAAAATGTGGCATATGGGAACATTAACAATCCCTGTTGTAGTTGGAGCCCTAGGACTGGTTGGAAAAGATTGCAGTAGACTAATTGAAGGGATTCCTGGAAGTCCATGCCTCAAGGAGATACAAAAAATTGTTCTGGCAAGTACAGCCCACACTTTATGAAGGGCTTTATCTATGTAATTTTTTTTTGCCAGTGAAAAGTGTCATGATGCCATTTCTAACCTTAGGTCCCTGGGCGGGACCCGGAAAGAAATGTGTAAACGCCAGAAATCAAAGAAAATAAATAATAATAATAATAATAATAAGAAGAAGAAGAAGAATAGTTCAAAAATTGTGAAAATATCAGGACTTTACTAGGGATGCTGAAGAAAGTGTGAAATATGAAAGTGAGGAGTCATTCTTATAATAGTTGTCATGTTCTCCAGTGAAAGCCACTAGTTAGCACTGATATGAAAACTAATACAGTTTAACACGGATATAAGAGACCCGGATATAAGATAAACCCGGATATAAGAGAAAATTTATCTGGTCCCAAATTAGAGCCATACTTATCTAAACAAAATAGACCAAACCCGGATATAAGAGAAACACGGATATAAGAGACTTCGTCTCCGGTGCTGACAACTCTCTTATATCCGGGTTACACTGTATATACTTCAGAAGACAAATCAACTTTGATGGCAGTTGAATTATGATTATTGAATTCTTTAAGTTTGTACTAGCTATTCCAGGGATAAACTTGAACTGTGCTAAAAAACATTAGAATCAAGATTGATTGAATAAAAAAAATCTCAATGAAAATTGAGACTGTTTAGCCCTGAACAAGACAAGAGTCTGAGGATATTAAAAAGGCTGAGAGAGATAAACATTAAGACACATGCTATGAACATAGAAATGAAAGAAATATACTACTACTATAACTAATATTACTGCTGATGCTACTACTTATACTACTAGCAACCACATAGTAAGAGAAATGAAAAAATAAAAAAAGACAACTGGTTGTGGAGGAAGATCTGCAGGGAACTATGCAAGTGATTCCAATTTTATCAAACAGTTGTATATGCATAGACCAAAACCTATCCAAGAGAATGAAACACATAAAATTCTCTGGGATTTGGGAATTCAAATGGATCACTTGATCCAGGATAGTAGAACAGGTCTAGGAGTTGTCAAGAAAAAAAAGAGAAACATATCAAATAATGGATTTTGCTGTTGCAAGATAACACAGATAAAAATCCATGGACAAGAAGGAGAGGATGTGTCAGGGTTTTGTTGTCATGACAAATCATAGAGTAAAATATTTAAAAAAAAAGAGTGAAAAGCTTGATAAATCTTTTTACTTGGCCAGAAAAGTAAAAAGAAATATGGAGTGTGAATGTGACAGTAGTGCCAATCATATTCAGAGATCTGGGTACAGTCACAAAGAACTTAGCACAAATGCTGGAAGAACTAGAAATCTGGAGAAGTGTGAAAAACATTTAGGCCTAAACACTCTTAAAAACGGCTAGAATACTGAGAACTGTCCTGGAATATTAAGGTCTCTTGCTGTCACTTGTTCTCCAGTGAAAGCTACAAGTTAGCACTGATATGAAAACTAATATATACTTCATAAGACAAATCAACTTTTGATAGCAGTTGAATTATGATTATTGAATTCTTTGTCTGTACTAGCTATTCCAGGGATTGAACTCACAATTACTATGTCACCAATTCTTTAGTTCCATAGGCTATTTTCCCATAGATTAAATAGAGGGTTCAAAATCTTCTGAATAAAAATAAAGGATACATGTCGAAAACATTGTGATAATAATAATGAATTAGTTCAAATGTAAATAATGATTTTATTTAGTTAATCAACTATTTAATTCTTGCAAATAATATAAATTATATTTTGGGTAATTGCTTAAGCTATCAAATATTATGTGCTTCTATATGCCTTTAACATCACATTTAAAAAATTAGTCTAACATAAACAATAATATATGAAAACAAAGAAATAAATTTTACTAAATTTGCAACTGTACTCAAAATATATTCACATTACTCAATCCTTATTTGAAAATGATTCAGTTTGTTTTCTATTAAAAAAATGTCAAAAACACAAAAATCATGAATACAAAAGCAATATGCATTTTCTGGTATCAGTAAAAAAAAAAATGAAGAAAGTCATTAAATACCAAAAAAAAAAGGTTTTAAAATTAGAAATGCCTGCTAGAAAATCATTCTGTTCCTGTAAAGGTTGCTTAAAAATAAAAGCCATTGCAAACAAAAATAGTGTATGACAAGAAGATAAAACAATGGAAAACCAAAACTCAGCAATTCATAATTAGAGACAAATACAATAATGGCAAGAATAAATAAGAATGAATATGAAAAAGGCCATCCAGAAATATTTAAGGGTGCAATTATCTTGATAGGAAGTCTGCAATCTTTGATTCTGGGGGTCTTTATAGAATATTTTTGTTTTGCTGTTGGCCCTCACAAAAACACATAAAAACAGGGAATGCCTTCAACATAATTAGTTAGTTGTGGTTTGGGAAAAAATATTTTAGAGTTAGTGGTGTAAAATATTCTATACAATTTGTACAAGGCTTTATTTTTTTGTTTCTTTACTTGCTTCAGCATCCATCTGGTTGTGTTAAACAATATGCAGGAAGTCTCTTTTCAAATAAATTTTATAAATTTGTATTGAATTTCACTTCAAAGAATTCAAGAATGTTTTGATTAGTTTTAAATTTTTTTAAAGGAATCCATGATGAGTCGCATGGCAAATAACTGATCATCAGTCTCATGAATTTGAAGAATGAGATTCAGGATACAAATTAGGCACATGTTATGTTTTAGTTGTAATTTTTATTCTTCAGTTGTAACCAGTAATGTAGACTTTGAGAGGTTATTCATTTAGATGTAAAAGGATTTGATCTCTAAAAGGATCTGTTGTGAGAGACGTTATGTCTATAAATATACATATAAGTTTTCATTTCTTTACTAATGTATCAGTGTAAAATACAATTACTATTTTGTCTTTTTTGCTGGAGTTTTATGGATTAAATAGAGAATAAAGAGAAAGGTCATAATATCGGCATGTGTGATATATATATATACCTACATGAAAAAGTACACATTATTAAGTTTCTAAATAATAAAAATCTATTAAACAATAGACATGAGTTAACAGTTTTTTGCCGACATCATCAAATTTTTGCATTGAATAATTAGCATAAAACAAACAAACAATAAAATAATTTTTAAAATCCATAGTCATAATAAATAGTTTAAATGCCTTACAAAAACGATTTATGAAGTCATCAAAAAACAAATGTTATGGCAGTTTTTTTATATACACAAAACCCTTTCAGAAAAAAATAAAATAAAAAAATAAATAAATCTCCATAGACACGTAAACCAGACTAGACGAAATCATCTTCCGTTTTAAATTTAGACACCCCAACCTTACCCTGACTTGACATCTGTGAATGTAACTCTATACTGATACAAATTATTAACACCCTACACCCCTTTTTATTTAAACAATCACTCTAGCCGTTACCATAGAAATTTTGATTTCAATAATTAAAACACGTAAATTTCAGAAATAAGTTATTCCAAAAAAAATTTTGCTTGAAGATGGAACAGAGCTTACTTTAATTCAATTTAATTCAAATAATTATATTGAAGATTTTGGCTCTTGTTTTGAAACATGAGAACTCTTATGTAGCGTGTTGGAATCATATTTTTAAATAAATAATTATATATATATATATATATATATATATTTATAAGAATGGATGACCCCTTGAAAAGGCCCGATGCATTGAGAGTTTATTGGGCCTCAAACTCACTCACACAAAATCTTGTGGAACTCCTATATATGATCCACTGCTAAAAATGCAATTAAATTTTATCAGCTCCCTGTACCACTCAAATAAGTACCTCACTCCTCATGTTATCCTCTATCTTTTTAGAGCCAGGCCAAAAATGGAGATCAGGCCAAAAATGGAGTACTTTTGCCATATTTGGGTGGGAGCTGCCCAGTCTGCACTTTCCAGTCTTGACAGAGTTCCAAAGTGTCTCTGAGTCCTTGTTGGAGAAGAATTTTTCACCCTCAGACCTCTCTCTCACTACTCTATCAGTTGAAAGTGCTCGGACAAACTACATTCCTTGGTTCCTCCAAGTGTAATCTTCATGGCTAGGACTTACCATGCCACTTCCATAATAGCAAACAACCCACATTCACTCTGTATTCTATTGTCAAGAAATATGTTCCACTCAAACAGCTTCTTCCTGTGAACCACTGCCTGTGGAACTGACTCCCAAGAGGATGTTTCCCTGATCACTACAATCTTAACATGTTTAAGTCTTGAGTTAGCCATTATTTTCTCCCATTGTCTATATAAATTGACCCTTTAATATAACCCTCTACTTTGAGTAACACCTGGGCTTTTTGCAGGGTCACCCTACTGTAAATATAAATATATATATATATATTCGGAGGACGAATATTTTCTATGAAAATTTCTCAGACATTCAGGCTGGTATGTTGTTGAATACTGTTTATTATAAAACAGAGCATTTACTTAAATATTTGTATCTATAAAAAGAATGTATAAACATAAAAATGTCTTAAAATAATTGTTAGACTTTGTCCATTTCATAATGTGTGACGTCATTTGTTTACATTTGATACGACATGAGCAGATATGAATGTACGTAAGAGATCAATGGATGATTGAAGTTTATAAGCAGTAAATTCAACCTTGCCAACCGAACAATCCTCTGTGGCCAAATCGGTAAAAAGGCACATCAGGATATATGACGGTTCCGTATAGGATACAGGTTTGAATCCTGTCAGAGGATGAAAATTTTCTATGCAAATTTCTCATTGTTTGTTACAAATAAATTAAAATTACTGTTTATTTGTAACAAACAGTTATTTCTGATGAAAGATTGAAGTCAATTTGAAATATCAAATATATATATAAATAAATAAATACTTTCATAAAATAAAACATAATTTTTTTAATTTGCAACTTTTTCTATATATACATATTAAGAAAGTATACGTGGCTTCTCATTATGCTATATATATATATATATATATAGGCAGCATATTTTCATTCAAAGTTCAAATCATTCTATTAAATGAAATATATTTGAATATATGAATATATATGTGTTTGTGCGTGTTTGTGCGTGTGTGTGTGTGTTTAAATATTGTCTAAAATTTGCTATATTTATGAGGAAAGAGTTCTCAGTATGGTAGATTATATTGTAGAGTTTTTTAGCCATAGACATTATGGTCATAGAAATCCACACAGCACTGTGATTATCAGTATAAAATGCAATTGTACTTTTGTCACTTTTCTGGCGTTTTATGTATTTTTTTTTAATCAGTTCACCCCAAGCAAGGCAATAATATCACTAAGCTGCAAGGAGTGAAATTGAATGAGAAAACTTTAGAAGGAACCAGAAATCTAATCCAATCACAAACAGGAAACAAGTGATACAAATCTCTACTCCTCCCTCCTGTTCAAAAGACCAAGGAGGAGGAGGGTGAACCAGATGATAGGCAAACCCATCTACTCCTACTGAATATTAATTAGAGACTCTATAGAAATAATATAGTCATGTGTGATATATAAATTTATTGCTATAGCTGATGATATTGAGCACTCTATTTACAGGGACTGTTTGCCTTTGATGTCTTCTGGGCTGTAAATTGCTCTGGTCAGCTGTATTTTTTTTCTTTATTGTAGTATACATAGTTGACAACATAGTATATTTGACACTTTTTGTAATACACAACAATTCCAAGAATGAGTTTCCATTATTGATTAATCCAATAATGCTTTTATCCTTCGACAATTCCAAGTTTACATTTGTGAGTGAAAACAAAAATCACAACATGCAATGTGCACACAAACATCAAATATATATGACATGTAAAATATAGAGCAATTTGGCAATTGACAGTTCTATCATATTTGGGAACACTCAGGGCCTATAAGATAGTAGCAAATCATCAGTTCAAAGCCTACATCAGGATTTCAGCCAGTTTAATTTGAATATACATTGATAGCATGATGTATATATTTAGGGAGTCAGAGAGATAGTAATAAGAACAAACATTGCTAAGGAAGTTGTGGGGAGCCTTGATCACTCACATCCTGAAGGGACACCACATATAGAAGAAGGTAATACTGGATCTTATTTTAATCTTTATAATTAATACCAGATTTAATAGTGGCCATTAATGAGGTAAAGTTTAGATTTTTTTATATTATGATATATATTGAAATTATACAATCTATGCTCTAGAGAAGCAAAAGCTATATATAAAATAAGTTATCGTAAACAAAGACCCAAAATTTGTTTAGGATATTTTTAGATTAAACATTACAATTTTACCCCATATTACTTTATTACATAACATTTTGGGTCAACTACCAGAGTAAACAATACAAAATTAGGAATGATTCTAGAAGTAGCTTTTGACAAAATTTGACTGATTCTAGAAGTAGATTCTGATAAAATCTGACTTTGCATCTGATATCTTGGGAACTCTTCTTTTATGAACTGTCCAAGAATCAAGTCAGTACATTGCAATAAAAACAATATATAGAATGGAGTAAAAAGAATAAGATAAAAATAGGGTAAAAGCACCTTATTAATTATTTTTTATCAAAAGATATAAAATGTAATTATTTTGTAATAAACTTCTATTATTGCCTTTTAAATTTTATCAAATCAGACATGCAAGAATAAACAAGTATACAGAAAGAAAATGTTTTAGTGAAGTGGACAAATTTATTTTAAAATAAACCCCGACATTTAGTTTGTTGATTCCACTCATAGAATAGTAAATAAAAATCTGTTTTCACAGAATATTGCTACTGCAGAATAAGTCAAAAGAAAAAGTTCTTCAGCTTCAGTGGTCAGTGTAATAATCACAAAATTCATAAATATTGTGTCAGATGAATATAAACTTATTGATTTAATGCCATTTTACAAAATATGAGTTTTTTCCTTTGTTTACTAATATTTATATTCTATGCATGGTCACCATTTTGGTTCAAAATACTCTGTCTTCATAAAAAAAAAAAAAAAAATCATGTAGTCCAAAAGTAACATGTACAATGATTCCTATAAAATGAGTCTTGTAAAAAGAAACTAAGACCTCACAGTTTTCAGGTCCATGCTCTAGTGACTGAGAAAAATTGCCATGTGATCTTCATTTGTACCAGATTTGTTTTAATATGCTAAGAAACTTTTACTTCATTTGACCTATTGGAGTATAGGTTTTGATATTTTGACATATCAAAAGTCTTCTTCCATGTGTTGAAAATAAAAACAAAATAAAACATCAAAGCCTTCCCTGTAAGTTTCACTAAATGTAAAAATGAAAAAAAAAAAACAAAAAAAAAACTAATAAACCAAAAACCATGATCCCATATTGACCAATAAAACTATTGATTACTTTTCAATATCTTTTTTTTATTTTGCAAAGTACAAAGCTTGTAAAAGAAGATAAAAAATGCAGTTGACTTGTTAGTCATCCATGGTCATCAGTTGGAACCCATTCAGCATTTCATGGACTTTTGCTAATATAATATTATGCTGCAAAATCAATAACCATTGTATATATTACATCTTAGAGTTTATATCTATGTATTCCTTTTACTCAATAAAGTTTATGATTGATTTTTTTCCTCTTACATGATACAAAACCTGTATGGCTATATTGTAACAATACTCCTAATCAGGTTTTTGGTAGATTTCTGATGGCAAGGGGGTATTTGAGGCTTAGAAGCTTATGGTTTGACAATAGAAATATATTACTCCAAAGAGGACTTTGTACAAATGAGCATAGTATTATTATCAATACAAAATAATAAAGCATCATATATCTCTGTAATTATCATACTTTTTTAATTCCACACAATTCATTAATTTTTTCTATTATTCTTGCGATTCTAGACATGAAATATAAGCCTGATATCCATGTTCTTTCAATGAAAATAAAATTAAACTCTAAATTCGCCTGTGTTCTAATGAGAAAATTTCCGGAAATTTAATTAAGCATTTGAAGGAATTAATTAGAAAAAGGCATGTTATTTTATGGTAATTAAAAAGATCTCTATTGCCAGATGAAAATTTTGATTGTAAATTTCAAAAAATGTTTTAATGACTGCAAAGAATAAGTTATAACATTGTTCTTCTTTTACAAAAAGGTAAGAATATACATTTTCCTAAAGATGCAATTTTGTTGTTACATATGGAATTATTTATAAGCTTAGAATATTTTTGAAATCTGAAATGAAAAATATTTTATATTATCTGTTGTAAAGTTATGTTGGCAATATATTGAAAATATTTTTGCCAGAAAAGAGAACTATTATTTCAAATCTAGGCTGACTGTGATGTTCTAAAGCCAACTGTCAATTATTTGTGATATGTAAAATACAATAAAAACTATATCTGGAGTAAAGTAATCATTTATCAATTCGTGTAACTTGTTAGCTTTCTATTCTTTAAACAAAAGGTAAATTCTTCTTGTAGCCTAGAAATTCAGAAACTTTCACTGTGGCTTCTTAACAATATTTTTTTCCATAAAGATAATATTTGAGGAGATAAACATTCAGTTCTTATTATCAAATCAAACTGTTCATGCTATACATTAAGTTACTTTGACTTTTTAGAAATAAAAAAAAAATGAAGAGAATAGACTTCACCATATAGGTGTATACCTACAGACATAAACTGAACATGTAACTTTATTTGTTCATGTAATTCATTAATATTTACTATTTAAGAATTTACCTTTTGTTTAAAGAATAGAAATCTGACTAACAAGTTACAGGGATCAATAAATGATTGTCTTTGACACTAATTTCAAGAGTTTTCATCCTTGATATTTCTTGGGTTTGTATCTGCAGTGCATACACTGAGAGTGAGCTTTCCATAAAATAAGTGAATATATAAATGTTCATTTATCTCTACATTGAGTTTAGAGGAAATTACATCCATTATAGTCAAACTTGATACTTTGGTAAAATAAAATCTCTCTCTCTCTCTCTCTCTCTAAATATATATATATATATATTATAATTATTTTCTATTTTAAAAATATGGCTCCATCGCTACACAGGAATTACCGTGTTTTAAAATAGAAACTTAAATTTTAAATTTAATCATAAAATTAAATTTAAAATCCAAAGCTCCGTTCCAGTCTCAAGTGATTTTCGGAATAACCTACTAAAAAATTTACTTCATTTATAAGCACAGAATATCTTAAATATTTTAAATTGTTAAGGCTACTGAAAAATTCAATCATTTTGATAAGGGGTGGTTGTGTTTTAATTTCCTGAGACAACCTATGTATATTATATAAGTTACTTTCAAAATCAGGTTAAGTTAAGGTGTGGTAGGGGTGCCTGCTTACGACATCTATTTTTTTGCATGTCGTCTGTGTTCTACATATATATATAACTGAACAATATTGGTGTGAGCAATAACCAATAATGCCAAAAAGGAAATAAGAAAGAAAAGAAAACCAAAGGCAAACACTTACCTATGCAGTAAATTAAAGTGCTCATTGCCTGGACTATGTACACAGAACAGAAAATGGTTCACAATCTCAACACTTAGGTTTTTGCAATTTTTCTTCATGATGCAATAAGTTAGGTCATGTTATGCTATTGAGCATAAATATTGAGCCCCTTCTTCTTTCATTTGCATTCTAGTTGCCTAAAGATTGCAAGAGTATGAAATTTGAGTCATGATTTGAGCTGTCTTTTGTTAAGTATATATATATATATATATATATATATATATATATAATGTAATGAAAAAAAAAACACTTTAAGGTACCATTACGATAATTTATTTCACCTAAATCCTTTTTTAAGGATTCAGGATCATCAGGTAAAACTTCCAACAACGAATTGAGCTCTCAAAAAAGGATTTAGGTGAAATAAATTATCGTAATGGTACCTTAAATTGGTTTGTTTTTCATTACATATTAGCTCTGTCCTCACATTGAGCTCTCAGGATTTCATCCTCTTTGGATTTACCAATTTGGTTTACCAAGTTCCTTATAACTTAATTATTTATATATATATATATATATATATATATATATATATATGAAGAAATATAGTCTTAAGTTGTTTTATATTTATGGGATAAAGTGCTCAATATCAGAGATAGAGCAAGTGTAAATATAAAGGTGAACATAGAAGTCAACACTTAGAGGTGACAATCTGTTTCATGCTAGATGCAATCGTCAGGCCACCTATATATATATATATATATATATATATATATATATATATAACTGCAACTTCTTAACAAATATATATATATATATATATATATATATATATATATATATATATATATAATAACTTCAACTTCTTTAAAAGTTTGGGTGTTTGGCTAATCCCAGTGTTGGTCAGAATGTTCCTCTTCTGACTTGTCTATACTGAGCTCTCAATACTCTCACATGGGCTGGATTTTTGTATTCCTCCCTCATTTATTAAGTGAGATAGAAATTTATTCAGTTTCAAGTTCTTTTTGCTCAGTTGGTCAGACTTCACCCTGAATCTGTTAGCAAAGTTGAATAACATAGTGCATTCATATGCAGGTACTCCTGTTTCCTTTTGTGAATTCAAGTGGAACAAGAAATAATTCGGATTATCAAATCACTCCATTGTAATAAATTATTGGTTTTTACAAAAAATGACAATGGCTCAGGCATTGTTATCCTGAATTATCAGGATTATGTAAACAAGATGATTACAATTCTTATGGATTCCTCTAAATTTGTTCAGTTAGGCCCAGTAGATAAGTTTGACGCCACATTAACTACTGAGGCTAAGTTACAAAAACACCTAGTCAAGTGGGTTAAAAGTGGAGTTTTGCCTACTGACATTTCTAATTTGATTAAACTCTCTGCTTCATTTTGTCCCTGTCTCTAGCGTTTAGCCAAAACACATAAGGTTAGGGTCATATTGAGACTTATTCTGTCTATGATAGGGTCTTCCCAACATGGTGTGGCTAAGAGCCTTGTCACTATATTACAGCCTGTTTTGGAATGGCATAATTCATTTGAATTCTCTGATTTTATACAGAATTACCCCCCTTTGATATTTATAGCCTTTTCACCTGCGTGCTTCTTACTGAGTCTATTGATATATGTGTTGACATCTTATATCATAGTCAGTTGTCCCCAACTCCTATTTCAGAGGATATTTTTTTCAAACTCATGAAATTTGCCATGATGTCAGTTGAATTAAGTTTTGATGGTGTCATGTATAGTCAAATTCATGGGTCACAATGGGTTCACCTATAGGACCTGTTTTAGCTAACATTTTTGTAGACTTCCATGAAAAGAGTTTATTATCTGATCCTAATAGACCTGATGTGTATTATCATTATGTCGATGACACTTTTTGTCTCTTCAATAGCAAAAATGAAGTGGACCTTAACGATATCCATCCAGCTTTTAATTTTGCACAAGATAAGGAATTCAACTCATTCCTTCCCTTTCTTGATGTTTTGGTTCATAGAACTTCATCGGGTTTTCTCACTTCAGTTTATAGAAAACTGATGTTTACTGGTTTGTATACCCGTTGGGACACTTTTTGTCCCATAAAACATAAAATAAATTGAATTAAATCTCTTACCCGTAGGGCCTTAAAGATCTGATCTAAAAGCAAACTGGATGAGGAAATAAGGTTTATTACTACTACTCTTTGCAATAATACCAATTCTGGGGGTGAAATTAAACTTTTGAACTCTAGTGTATGTGTGTGTCTGTGTATATATATATATATATATGAACTTTAGAATAGATATGATAACTGTTAATAATAGATATATCTTCTCCCATGAATATAAAATTTTAACCAATACACACTCACACACAGCTATACATAAACACACTTGTGTCTACCTGAGAATGAGAGAGATAAAGCAATAGAAACTTGAACAAATCCTAAGTTTCTTTTGTATCAGTTGTTTAATATTAATTGGAAAACCATCACATGCAAGGCAATAAAGCCACTAACACACAAAGGGGTTACTGAGTGTGAAAGAATAGGAGAAAGAGAAAAACATTAATAGTTTCGAGAGAACAATAAGAGCAGAGGAATTAAGAAGACATAAAATAATGATTAACATTGAATTTAAACTTTTGAAGATTAAAATTGACTGGAAAGTAAGAAAAAAGACGATGCCACAAGTAAGAAGTGCAAGAAACTATTAGCACAGAATTTACAGTTACAACTAGTCATTTCAACTGGAAAATAATGAGACCTAGATGCCAATCTAGTAATGTGCTTAAATTTGTAAAGTTGAGATTCCATACAGGAGCATTTATCAGAACACTTACTATAAAAATATTTATAGAAAAACACATTACAATGGTTGGAATGTGACTAAAGTTGAGATGCCAGCTCAGGACCGATGACATTGCAGATTCTTCTTTGGATTTTATCAAGAATTTCTAATTTTAAATACATATAAAAAAACATCAGACCATATGTGGTAGGAATATTTAGTGCATGTGTGAATAGTAGACTTATAAATGTGTAAGATAGATTCTGTCAAAAAATATTGTCTTGCACTACACAGTGAACCAAATTCCTTTTGAAACCAAAATATAGTTGACTTCTGTGATTTTCGGGAGGTTAATGAAATTTATAAAGGACTGAAAGTAAACATTTAAAATACTTATTCTTTATTAAAAGTGTTAAATTATATCATCTTTAAACTATATCAACTTTATCATAAATCTATATCACATTTAAGCTACATCATCATCAAATTATATTACACTTAGATTATATCATCATCATCATCATCATCATCTATCACTCTTAGACTATATTATTCTAATCTTCAAACTTTTACCACTCCTGAAAGAGGAAGCCCTCTTTTCTATTAGTCTACAGATGTCAATGGCATTGTATTTTTTAAGGTAGGGCTGTACACATCCATCTTGTCCTGCAGGTTGAATGTTTTTATCTATCAAGGACTCTTTCCTTAACCAAGTGTTCTTCAGTACAGGAGTTCAGTAGCCTGATTTTTGCCATAACGATTTACTCCCAAATCCTTTATCCATGATATGATATTACTGATGATGACTGCAAGGCAACAGTATTTGAATTCAAAGTAATTCTTCTTGAGTACTTGCCAACCAAGTTTGGGCAATCCCCTCTTCCCTGCTAATTAATGGACATTTTGTGAGGAAATAAAATGGATTCATGCCTTTCCCAAAATCATTAAGGGAAAGTGAACACAAACTGTTCCAGCTGGAATTTGAATCCTCCACACAAATTCCATTTTCTGTAATTTTAACTGTTATGCTACCTGTACCATCAGATGATATAGATTTTTAATTAATTTTTATTTGAATATTGTCCAAAAAACTGTATGCAGTTTTTTAGATTTATTGATATTGCTTATCAGGCTATTGTCTTCATTTTCAAACTGAACCCATTATTTCAAAGTAACCCTTACATTTAATCTCTTTCGGTAGATTGTTCTTATTCCACTGAACATGTCTAGGCATATTTCATCTAGTTCTTATTTATGATTGCTCAGTTATTGCTCATCATATTTCCATTGAATCTAAGCCTGTATTACTGAAATTAATACTTACATTGTCACAGGACAATAATAGACTAATGGATTAATGCATTGGTTTGTGAATTTGGTGACATAGTGATTGTGAGTTCAATCCCTCGGTTGGGTAGTAAAGAATTTGGTGACATAGTGATAGTGATTTGGGTGGGCAATAAGAGAGAGGTACAAGACAAGGTAAACAATCTACTCCTGTAAATGAAATAAATGGTTCTGTTTGAAATTCTCTGAAGGTTCTGTCTGAAATTCTCTGAAGGTTACATGGATTGATATACATCTGCAGGAAGCTGGAGAACACAACAGCCAAAATGTAGTGATAACAACAACAAAGAAGAGAATAATAGTCTGAGTGTAAGTAATGTAAATAATAAATACTACTCCTCCCAGAAATTCTGCATTTACTTGAAAAATTCAGATAATTACAGTGACACAAGATTAACTCATTTTATTTTTCTTGTATCACATAATCAAAAAAAAAAGAAGAAAAAAAATCACCCTTAAAGCATATAAAGAATGAAGATTCATTTTAGTTCTTGTGGATCAGTCAGTTGTAAGCAAAGAGAACGTGTACAAGAACTAAAAGGCTTTAATTTTGGGAAATGATGAAAAATGGAAGAATAATTAAATTGTGATTATTTTTTCTGAACACTTGTTTCTTGTATGTTCAAAAGTGATAAAGTATTTTCAGAATTACAAAAAAAAAAAAAATGAGATAGAAAAAGTCACAATACAATGCATTCTCCTGATACTGTAGTCATATATATTTTTAGATTTCAGGTTATGGTGAAATCATTAAAACAAGCAAAGACAAATGACAGCTACAAATCATAATGCTGATTATATTTTTCACAAAACACTAAGACAGCAAAATAGTTTTGCAGTTATGAAAGAAAAACAAAACATAAACAAAAATTGCACATGTTTGGCTTGAAAACATTTAATTATTTTTCTAAACCAATTAGCAAAGAAAGAAAAATATTTTCTGATGAATATGGCTAATGTTTAAGAAGGAAGCCAAGTGAATTGTACAAGCTTAGTTAATCTTCTTAGGACATTATCAATTTCAGAAACATTTTTTGTGGGTTGCTGTTGATTTGATCATTAGATTAGAAAATGTCGTATAACTGTGCAGGTGTGGGTCTTCACCTCTCACTTATTATGAATTTGCCATGGCAGCAACTTATTTGTCATTCATCAAATTCAACACAAAAACAGGTGATTACAATTAAAAGTTATAATGGCATATAACAATGCCATTTAGAATCCATTTTATGGATTTGAATAAGTGGTTGAGACAGGAGTTTCTCAGGTTTTGATTCTGACAGAAAGAAAATGATCTCTATCAGTGAAAAAATCTGAAATTTTATATTTTCTGTTAAATATAATAAACTTTTTGCAAGAAGAAATTTAAATATCAATAATTTTACTTGTAACTTTCAAAGGTTTTATGCTATAATTACTTTTGTTTTAACTGTATTTCTGCATGTATCTTTTATAGCTTTCACTCTCAGTACAATAAAATCAGCAGTTATCTATTAAAACTGTTAGTTTCACTTTGTCTAATCCAAAACATTGTGCCAAATTAAATCAATAGACTTCTGCAGAAGATGAGAAATATAAGAATGTATTAAAATAGCATAAATGCAAGGATTATTCAAAAATAGATTGTAGGTTAAAGTGGAATCCATTTTTGGTAATTGAAAAGCCATATTTGTATTTAACATATTTATGTCTTGTACATAGAACAAGTTTTACTTTGAAATATTCTGTTTAATGATTTACTGTTTTATTTATTGCTAGCTTAAAAACTGTAGGTTGTGCATACTTTTAAGATAGCTCTTGCAGAGGGCTAATTAGGTCAAAACTAAAGGGATCACTGGTCCAGCTTAGAAAACAGTAATGATAATTTTGAAGAAATACCTTTGAATTCCTCAATTCAATCCATGTTACTTCAAAACCTCACTTTAACTTTAACTCAGGCTATAAGTCAAATTCCAGCCAAAAGACTCATTTGGACAGAAAGTCTGATTTGAACTGAAATTCCAATTCAGGCCAAAAATTGAGTTCTTCAAATCACAACCTCAATGGAACTTTAACTGAATTCACGTCTTCAAAACTCTGCAGAACTTCACAACCTCACGTCATAAAACCACTCATTTTAACTCTGACTCCTTGGCATTTTGAAGAAACAAAATTGATTTTTCTCAATTCACAAAGTTTTGAAGATATTTTAAACTGAATTTAAAACAAAAATTTTAAATTTACAAAGTTTTTGTCTTACATTAAACTGAATATAAATTAAAAACTTTTAAAATCACTAATTTTTTTCCGTTATTTTAAAATTTGAATTTTTAACTCTTCCCTCCTCATCTGGACACAAATCCCAATGCTGGATGTTCAAGCACCAAATGAAGGAACATCCTGATTCCAAAATGGTATAATATATCTATGTAGAGCAAGTGTGGCCTGAGTTAGATGGATTTCAAACACACAGATAGACATAATTTGCCATTTATTTATTTAGAAGATTATGATACATATTTATTATTGTTATTATAACACTATTTTATTTTTCAAACATGATCGTGTGAGTAATGAGGAACTTTTAGGAATAATGGAAACAAAAAGCACATTTAAACTTACAATCAGAATGAGACAGTTGAAATTTCTAGAGCACATAATGAGGAAAGAGGGAAAAGAAAATCTACAATCATTAACTGTTCAAGTCTAGGGTTAACTGTTATCTTCTGTATATATCTGCATAAGCACTGAATCTGTAAAACTCTACCTCAAGAGACCCTCAAGCCTTGTACAGGGTGAACATTGTTAAAAAAAACAGTTTTCTTGTGTATGATAATGTATTTATTTTAATGTTTCTTTATTTCTTACAATTATTCTTTAACCATTGTAATGTCAACATATAGCTTTGAAAAAAATCACAATATCCTTGACAATTTTTAATACAATTATAACTGATAGATACCAACATGCAGTATTTTGAACGCAGTAATATATTCCTGTTATCTGTTATAATAGATGAAGGAAAATGTGACAATAAAATCCAATGGTGCATTGTAATAGCAAAAGTTGCCTTCCAAAAACTAAAAGCTAAACAAAGTATTAAGTGATCAGAAAATTTCCTTAGAAACAAAGAAAAAAAGTACTGATCTGCTATGTAATATCAATCCTCATATATGGCAGTGAATTCTGGATACTTTTCTCACAGATGAAGAAGAAACTTGAAGCAACAGAAGGATGCTGAGAATATGGAACAATGAGGAAGTTTTAGTGAAAATGGAAAGGGAACAAAAAGAGCCCTTATACATAGAATCAGAAAGTGTTGAAATTTTGGGGACACATAATGAGTAATGAGGGCTTGGAGAATTTGACACTCACAGGAAATACTGGGAGCAAGAGTAGCACAGGGAAACATTAAGTGACCTTTTTAGCAATCTTGTGTAAATGAATGATAGAACAAAGACTGGGAGGGACATTAAGGAGACAAACATTGCTTAGAGATACAAAGGAAAGGAAGTTGTAGAGAGCCATGATCAAACTACTTTATAAGCTTGTGTAAATAGGTGGCAGAACAGAGACTGGGAGGGGTGGTAAGAGGACAATCATTGCTTAGAGATACAAAAGTTGTGGAAAGCCATGAGTGCTGACTTCCTAACAGGGCACATAAAAAAAAAAATTATTTCTATCATTAACTGAGAGTTAGTAAGGTCAAGGTCTTTTCGCTGATATTGGTAGCATGTAAACTAGTATTACCTGCCACATTCTAGTGTTAACACTGTATTACTGGGTATATGATTTCCATGATGGAGGCACCAACCTGGGTTGATGACATTGAGATGATCTACAACAGCTGCATAATTAGTACCAAGATGAACCACCAAGATAGAGGTATTCAGCTGTTTTGGGGCTTTAAGATGGATGGCATATAAGTGAACAAAATACCAATGATCATGCTGGCTTGGTTGTTGCCAGTATAACAATAACAGCATTTACTGTTAGTCATTGAGGTAGAGTAGACAAGTTTGCAACTAGTGAAAACACAACCAAAAAGATCCATTGGTAGATATAACATTGGTAGATGTGGGAGAATAGAACCATTGAGTAAAGTGATTGGAGATTTGCTGGAACTCAGGCTTTACCTCACATCTCTGAGAAATGGAGTCAGGTGAAGATACATTCATTAGTGCAATGTCCCTATAACCATGGCAGATTATGGGTTGAGTGACAATGACAGTCTGAGATCATTTCATGTCATTGTTGATTAATGGTATTCTATTTGTCAAACATTAAAATAGAGTTGTCCCCACCCCAGTATCATTGGCCAAAGAGATTTCTGACTTGAAAAAAAATATTACAAATAATGATACAAATTGAATATAGTTTATCTCAACTTAGAAATACAGATGGAACTTAAATTTGAATAATGTAGATTTATTTATCATTTTTTAACCATTTCACTCCAAGTAAGGCAATAAAACTGCTAAGATGCAAGGAGTTACTGAGGATGAAAGAGTGAAGAAAATTGAGAAAATTTTACTGAGGAGAAAGGACAATAAAAGGAACTAGGGAGACAAAAAAATGGCAATTCATATTATATTTAAATCTTTGTAGACTATTGTTGGTAGCAAAGCAAGAAGCTGAAAGAAAGTTCCAAAGCTAAGAAGTGTGAAAAAAGAAACTATTAGTATAGAACTTACAATTATATTTACCAATTTTGAAAGTTAAATGATGAGACTTAGCTGCCAATCTAGTACTATGCTTTTATCATGAAGTTTAGACACACTTTTCTTTGCAAGGATGAAAGTGTGAATTAAAAAAATAGCATTGGAAGATTAACTGTAAAGTAAAATAAAGCCAAAAAATAATTAGAGGCAATAATCTAAGTAAAAAATAGAAAGAAAAATGAATAAAATTCAAAAGACAAAAAATAAAATATAGGCTTAAAAAAAAGAATTTTAATGGTTTGTAGTGAATGACTATTATGGCAGAATAAGAATCTGTATACTTAAATGTCAAATACAATGTAAAACTTGATTTTCAACAGAAACATGTATGAATACCACAAAAAAGCAGACATACATGACTGAACAGGCCAACAGTATATTTGATAAACTTAAAACAACTTGGTTGTCATGATGTAAAAAATTATATAAGCCTGAACAGAAAATTATTCTAGAAGACTTAAAATTCAAATGCAACAATTTATCTTAAAATTGTCTCATTTACATTTCAAGAATGATTCAGTCAGTTATATGCCATGTGTGATACATAGTTAGACAATCATGTATCTTTTGATACATGACTGAAGAAGCAGATTTTTTCCCGCAGTAGGTTGCCATTTCTTTCTGTGGTAGACCAGTTGCCATCCAAGTCTGGTCTGTCCTGCTATTCACCCATAACTGGGGGAAGAAGAGGAGGATTCATACCTTTCCCAAAGGTATTAGCACATAAGTGAATGTAATTTGAACATGGCTCTTTAATTCCTCAATCTGAGCTGCTATCCATTACTCCACTGTAGGCAGTTAAATAATGAAATTCAGGCTAAATATCTCACCTAACTGTTCACTAAAAATAGAAGATTTACCCAATAAATGATGTAACAAGAGAAGAAAATGTTATAAATAAATGGAGAAAAGAGTTCTAGGTTTAATGTAAGGAATAAAAATGAACAAAAAATTGTATGGCATAAAACAGGGAATTGATAAAGCACTGAGAATGTCTATAAATTTCATCAAAAATTGACAAATTATACACTCATAGGAAGTAGTAAATGCTACTCAGACTTCTTATAGACTATGTTAAAGTGTTTGATAAAGTACATCTAAAAGAACTGCTGGAATAGCTCGATAACCATGACATATATGGGGAAGATATTCAGAACCTATAATGGGAGCAAATATAGAAAGGGATGAAAGACAAGGATGTGTCTTCTCACCTGATTATTCAAGCTATACAGTTAGAAGTCCTCCCAAGATTCATTATTGGTGGCCACAATCTTAATAACATAAGATATATGGATGATACATTGTTGATAGCAGATAGAGAAAGGCAACTACAAGAACTCCTACATATCTATATTGATAAACATACTATTTCCAATAATAAGCATTCTTTCCCTATTAATATAACAAATATTAAACATCTTCAGAAAATGATATATAAATTTTTACATATGAAAAACAATTTTAGGGAAAGCTATGATAAATCTGTTCAAGCATGTGCGGAAGTTTAAATATCTGGGAAATGTTTTGATGGAGGACGGTAGGTGAGACACTGAAATCTGAACCTGATGGCCAAGGATGCATTCCAAAAACTGGGCAGAGTACTGCGAGACAGGAGGATTTCTTTGGTGACAAAGAAAAGAGTACTGAGCTACTACGTGATATCTGTCTTCCTATACAGCAGCGAATGTTGGAAGGTCTCTTCAAAGATGAAGAAGAGACTCGAGGCAGCAGAGATGTGGTTCTACAGAAGGATGCTGAGGATATCATGGAGCAAGCATGTGAGCAATGATGAGATCTTGGAAAGGATGCAAACAAGGAGGAAGCTTGTACTTAACATAAGGAAGGGGCAGATGAAATTTCTGGGACATGTAATGAGACAGGAGGACCTGGAGAATCTGATACTCACAGGTCAAACAGAGGGAAAAAGAGATAAGGGGAAGCAGTGCAGGATATACCTGGTGGCCTTAAGCAAGTTGATGACAGAACATGGTCTGGGGGAGTTGGCAGAGGCATGAAACTTATTGAGAGCTACAAGGGATGGTGAAAGTGGAGAGCCATGATCGCATATCTCCTGAAATGACATGGTACATAAAAAGAAAAAGAATGATAAAGCTGAAAAAGTGATGTTTACATTGATGCAACTACACATGCACACAAAGGAGAAGGGATGCTGAAAATTTAAAATTTAAATTAATTTTTTTTAAATATATGTTTTTGGACATATAATCTATTCAATGTAATTTAGTTTCTTTTTGTTTTTATCACTTTTGTTATTAAATATTCCATATTGTGCCAAAAGAAGATCCACTAAGAAAGGTGAATTTTATATACTTAAGATTATGCCATAATAAATCCTGGTAACATCTTCTGTTCTCTTATGATAGCATTGAATAGATGTTGAATAAATCTGGAGAGAAGGTATTTCTTTATCACTATAAACTTTATTTTAGTGATTACATGTATTTGAGTGGCAATACCTGTTATTTTTTCTTTTCTCAAACGGTGAACTAAAAATAACATTTATAATAATAATGGAATAATGTCTGATAAAAAAATCTATTCAAATTATATATTTGTGTATCTGGGCAACAATCACTCTTTTATGCGAAAATATTAATTTTTCATGTGTTCTTATAAATCTTTTCTTTCCTAACGTACATCATATAAGAATTGTCCAAATGTTTTGCTTGTCAGAGTGCTTTGATATTAATCAAGACAACACTCAATAATATCAACTATGAACATGGCCAAAATGTGCTGACCATATTTGGAAAATAGAACATTTCTATAACACTAGATACATATACAAAAAACAATCCATACATTCAGTTAAAAGTAAAAAAAAAAAATTCATCATTGATAAAGGCTAAAAGTATAGCCAATAGCTTTCAGACATACAAAACATTTGGACAATTTCTATATAATTTATGTCTGGAAAAGAAGAAAATAATAAAAACACATGAAAAATTAAATAAAAAACTTAACCACAGTACCTTGTCAGTCATTTTAATGAAACATATATATATATATATATATATATATATATATATATATATATATATATATATGTAAGTCCATATAGTGCACATATAGATACATATGTGCACATATAGATACATATGTGCACATATAGATACATTCATATGTATTCATGTAGGCACTCTTCTTTGTGTATATTGTACTTTCATGTAAGTCAATAAATCTCTCTATGTGCATAAATATAAAAGTAAATATAAAAATATAGATAAGTATATTCTTATTTATGTACAAGCAAGTGAAAACATTGCATAATTAAATGTACATAATCTACATTTTTAAAGTAAATCAACATTATCACCAAATAAAAAAATTAAAAAAATTAAAAATAATTAAATCATTTTTCCTTTTATTTAATTTCTTTATTCTTTAATTCTTTTCTTAGCAATCTATTAGATTTTATTAAAAAACTGCTGGTCAACCATTGCATGCAAGAATTAATCATGAGGTCAGCCTGCAAAATTTGTTAGTTCTATGGTTCTCTTCCACATGCTTCAGTGTAATTACCTACATTTTATGTCTATATGAACAACAAGCAAAATACATTGGTTCCCTGCAGAGGAAATCCATTAGAAAATCATTAAAATTTGTTTTCAAAAAGAAACAAAATAAAAAATTCATATAGTGAGGAAGATGAAAAAATGGCAGTTTTTGATTAAATTAGCAATGGCATTTCATTAGTGGTTCCATCCAAAATTTTTATTTTCTTTGTAGTATTAGTATACAGCTACAATAAATGATTCTACACGCACACACACAAAGACACACACAAAGACACACACACACACACATACACAAATAATGTGCATATTCATATGACCTATATTCTTAACCAAACACATACACACACACACACATGCACACACACACACATGTGCATGTATGTACAAGTGTGTGAGCTAATTTTATTCCATATATATATATATATATATATATATATATATATATATATATGAATAATGATTGTACACACTTATATATAATAAATGTGAATGTCAGTGTGTCACACTTTTTCAACTTTACTCCTAGAGGCTGTTGCCCAACATATCATACCATTTTGAAATTATGCTGAGACCCACAATCCTCAAATTTTCAATTCCCAAGTTTTCATTACTGCAGTTGTTTTCAATAATTTATTTTTTTATATGACTTTTTTCAACAAATTTTTTGTACAATAACAATTTTTATAACTTTGGGTATAATCAAAATTAATTGTGAAATCCAGCTAAAGTCGCCCCATGAAATAAAAATAATTGTTTGTACTGAAAGTAAGGACCTACGTACATCAAATTGCCTTTAAATTAAGTGGTGGCAGAAGAATTATCATTGAACTTTTAAAAGGTAAGCTTAAATATTAATGCAATACTTAAATACAGTGATCAATTTTGAGTTCTGTAGTTTATTGTTGCCTGTCACATCTATACTCCATTTTGCTGAAATGTTGTAAGAGTCCTGGAAGAAATTTACTGTGGATGACATTGCGATTAAGGGACCAAATATAAAATTTAAAATTCCCAGCATCCCTCATTCATGTTCATGTGTAGTTGTACCAACATAACAAATTTAGTGCAATGAAGTCCTAAAGGATGAAACATGTCACAAGAAAATGTTTACCATTTTGTCATACATTTTTCCCTAATAACATTCTTGATATATAAAAAATATATATTGTTACCTCATATATATATATATATGTATATATATATATATATATATATATATATATATATATATATATATATATATATATATATATATGCATGTGTGTGTGTGTGTTTTTGTGTGTGTGTGTGTATAGTCAATGATGAAATTATTCATACACCTATCAATTTTGAATATTTTTATCCATTTCTCAGAATCTAATGCCCGTATGATGTCAGGTTTTTCATATGTTAATAAGTACAAGAAAAAGAATATAAAACTCAATTATTAGAACAATAGGTTAAATACAACAAATTTGACAGGTGAATTTTGCAAAATAGGAAAAAACAAATTTATTCATACAGTATGAAAAATACAAAAATTGAACAATTTTCACAATATTAATAGTCAATAGCATAGCCTCTCATCTTTATAACTTGCTGCAATGGTTTTCTAAAGTTTTTGATGAGATTTGAACAAGTCTTTTCTGGGATTTTCTTCCATTCTTCAATAGTTACACATTCTAATTTCTGAAGGGTTTTTTGTGACCGATGATTTCAATTCTTACTATAGATTTTTAAATAGGATTCAAGTCAAGACTCATTGAAGGCCATGACGGAACTGTAATTTTCTTTTTCTGAAGCCATGCAGTCACTGATTTAGACATGTTTCGGATCATTATCTTACTGGAAAGTAAATTGCTGATGAAGATTTTGCACTGATAGTTCTAGATTTTCAACCAGAATTTTGAAATAGTTTGCAGATTTCATTATTCCTTTTATTGCAATTAATTGTCCAGTCCCCCTTGAGCTAAAACAACTCCAAAACATCATCGAGCCGCCTCCATGTTTTAATGTTGCCACTGTGTTCTTTGGGAGGAAAGCCTCACGTTTCTTACTTTAAGTTTGCTGTACATCATTATGTCCAAAAAGCTCAGTTTTTGTTTCACCACTCCATAGTAATTATTTGCAAAAGCAATTTTCTTTGTCCAAGAACGTTTTGGCAAAATTAAACCGAGCAACGATATGACATGGTTTGTAAAGTGGGGTTTGGTATGATAAGTTTCCATACAACCTATTTCTATTTGAACAACGTTGTGTGAGTACTTACACTGATACTCATCATATCCAAACTTTTGGCGCTGTCTTTCAAAACAACTCTTGGATTATGTTAACCTTGCGACACAGTTTTCAGGCAGTTCTTGGTGACAGTTTGGATTTTCTTCAGGCAAATTCTCTTTCATGCTAAACTGTTTAAACTTCTTTATAATAGACTGTACTGTAGATCTAGGGATAGCTAACCAGTTTTAAATAGTGCTGTACCTATTTCCTGACTTATGGAAGTTAATAATTCTTTGTCTCAAGTCAACACTAAGCTCCTTTGTCTTCCTCATTGTGTTGTTAATGTAAGAATAACAATGGAAATGCTTTAAGCATCACGTGATGTTATTTGCTAGAATTATCACAAATATTCTATTGAATAAATCAGTCTAGAAGGCTTCACCAATAAAATACTTATGTAAATTGCTTATACTTACATGAATCAGTCAATTTAAAATGATATTTTTTACAGTACGAATAATTCTGTCTTTTCCTATTTTGTATAATTTGCCTGTCAAATTTGTTGTATTTTACCTATTTTTCTGAAAATTGAGTTTCATATTCATTTTTGTGCTCAATAATCTGAAAAAAAAACCTGGCACCATAAGGGTATTAGATTCTAAGAAATGGTTAAAAATACTCAAAATTGATGTGTGTATGAATAATTTTGACTGTATATATATATATATATACTGGGTGTTACAGTAAAATTATTCAAATTGTGTAAAAGCAAAATTGTTGAATTGTTAGAATAAGCTCTGAGCCGATATATCTTAGAAATGATTAAAGATATCTTACTGGAATTCTCTGTGGTTTTTTATAACCCTACTGGATACTACTTTGAGCAATAAGAATTCATAATTACTCTCTAAGCTTAACAGAAGCATCATGATGATATCGATCATAAATGAAAATGATATGTTCATCATTAATTAATCATATCTAAGGCTCAGAAGCTCATGAAGTATTGAAATAAAGTTCAAATATACATATATATATATATATGTTCCAGGATCATTTTCCAACTTATTCAAGATGATATTTCTCCTTCTCTAACCTTCTATCTATCTTAGAGTAACACGGTGCCTCACAGGTTTCACGTATAATTTCATTTTCAAGTCTTTTTTCACTGCTCTTTGGACTTCATAGCTGAAGCTCTTCTCTCACATGCCAAACATCTTATGAATTGTGTTGTATCTTTTCTAAGATTTAGCTCTAAGTTGAAATGATGATCCCTCTTCCTGTTGTGACATCCTGATCTAATTTTCCTCTCTACTGTTCCCACTTTTATAAAATTATTGACTGTTCTCTTGATAGTACTTGAATGGACTTTAAAGATGGAAGCCAGAGTATGAATGTTGGTACCATTACTGAAGGAGTGAATGATCTTTTTCCTCTCACCATTGCTCAGTTGGGAAGACAGTGGGGCTAGAATTATCTATGTATTATTATATATGCATATATATATATATTTATTGTGAGCTAATTTATATATTAAAGTTTATATATATATACATATATATATGTATATATATTGTGAGTTAATTTATATATTAATGCTATATATATGTGTGTATATATATATACAGCTTTAATATATATATATATATATATATATATATATATATATATATATATATATATATATATATATATAGACACTTATGCATAAAAATTTGCTCGCACATTTGTACATAGCATATACATATGTATTGTGCACATTGTGTGTCTTCATAATATGTTGAAATAAACAATTATGATTTAGGTCTTGTCTTTTCAATATTTATTAAAATGTTAAAAAAACTAAAATGTTCTATTAAGAAAGAAACAGTGAAGTGAAAATGAAATCATTTGTTTTAAATCTGTCAATTTTTGAAAATTCTTTCAAAACAGGAAAATACAAAAGAAGTCATAAAAAATTGTCTACTATATTTAAAAATGTTATTCCAATGTACTTTATTAATTTAATTAGTGACGGCTTCTACTAGCAAGCCATATAGCTACTGGTAGTAAATGACAATGAAAACTTCAAGATATCATGATCTAATGGTGTGCTAGTTAATGTAGATATAAAGATATAAGAGAAAGCAGGCACATTTTTGGAGAGAAACATAAAAACCTAAAATCTGACTAAACAAAATGATCAGCCTCTTTAGACAGAAAATTCACTTTCTTCAATTATGTAAGATAAATTCTGAGATATTAGGTTGGTGCAAAAATAATGTCGTTTTTTGACGTTAAAAAATACGTCAAAAAATACGTCAAAAAACGACATTATTTTTGCCAACCTAATATTAAGAAACAGAAAGGCTAATTTCGAATTTACATTGAAAATTAGCTTTTCTACCCAAACTGTAAAAGGAAAAATAGATCTGTAAAAAAAAAAAAAATGCAATTTCTGAGCTAGTGATTAGATTTGCTTTTGTTTAGCCTGAAAATAAGGAAGTTACCTAACTGCTGGTAAGATAATGATGTTTTCTCAATAAAACTTAGAGATATTAGGTTGGTGCAAAAATCATGTCGTTTTCTCACATATGTTACTATGTGAGAAAACGACATTATTTTTACACCAACCTAATAAAATACATTTAAAAAAGATACCTAAATTTCAAGTTCATATAAATTTTACTTTATATGATATTTCTATAATTCTAAAAAAAACTCGTGTAAATAAGTGTCCTTCTCTCAGGTTTATTAATTTCTTATTTCATTTACCCAGGTACTGAATAGTTAAACTTGTACTTGTCTCTATCTTAGTGCATTAAACAATGAGCCAATGTAGCTTACTGAAGAAAAATATTCGTTTGCAGCTAACTAGATTTTGTACTGCTCCCATACATTGTTACGTCCTTATTTTTTTTTTTTTTTTAAATCTACTTCTTCCAATGCTGAAGTTGTCATTAATATTGGCTTAAACTTAACAAGGATAAAATTTAAGAAAACAGAACAGTGTATATTTTAGATTCACTGAAAAAAAACAAAGAATAACTAATGGCATTTCAAGGGAAAAAATATAGAATTGTAACTCTAATGCACAGAATTAGATAACATTCTTCTCATATGAAGAAAAGTGTATTAAAAACTTTGAAAATAAGTAAAAGGGCATATATAAGGTGTGTACCCCCCCCCCTTCGCATAAATGCAGATGATGTGCATATATATATATATATATATAATGTGTGTGTGGATACACTTATGCATATGCATGTACGTTTATTTTTATGTAAATATGTACAAAACAGCCGAAAATGTTGAATAATAAATCAGATTACAAAGGGATGAAAGAAAGATGGAAGAAATGAGAAAAATAATCTAAGAAAGTGGAAAAATTGAAAAATTTATAAACCTTGGTTGAAAAACAAAGAGCCATAACTCAACTACTTTTCCGCAGGGAAAAAAAGATGAGATTGTGCGTATAAGAAAGATGAGCCTTTAAGTAAGTAAAAATAAGATATGGAGATAAAATTACTAGCTGAGGAAATTCTAATTGGGTTCTACAGAACAGGAACCTTTATAAAAAAAAAAAAAAAAGAATTAAAAATAATAGCAGCCATATATATTTGAGTAGGTGCATTTCTATCTATCTATCTATCATTCTATCTATCTATCTATCTATCTATATATCTATATATATATATATATATATATATATATATATATATATATAAATATATGTGTGTGTGTGTGTATGTGTGTGCATATGTAATATGTATACAGTATGTATATTTTAATGTATATATCAAAATAGCATAATTTGCACAAATGCCATCTGTTTAAAGATGAAAAAAATTTTAAATAGACAAGTTGAAATATGAAGGTGAGTGAAACTGCATCTAAGCAAGCAGATAAAGATGAAAGCAGTAACTAAGAAAACAAAAACATTGAAGCCAATTGAAGATGGTGAGAGCATTATGGTTCAAGTAATGGAACAAAGTCTATGAGGTTATAGAAGAATCACTACAGTTGAAGAGGGTGGGGGAGTAATTTCCCTATTGCTTTAATTAAAAAAAAATATTTAAAAATAAATTTAAAAAAATGATAAAATCAAAGTTATTTCACTGAAGCAAATTATTTTTAATATAAAGATATTTTCTTAAAAAAAAAAAGATATTTTCTTAAAAAAAACAGAATATGTCTCACTTTGACACTTCTATCAATTTATGTGTACACTTTTCAGATTAGCAAACTTAAAGTAAACTAAAAATAAATCAAAGGATTTTCTCTTTTATAGAAGATTTTAGAATAAATTTGTATTGCTGAAGTTTAGATGTATATAAAGACCAAATGTTGAATGGTGAGATTGGTTGTGCATTTTCACCACTGACCATTGAGGAAATTGTCCTTTTGCAATCATTCAAATAATTGGGATCATATATAGCATTTTATTTTTAAGGAAATAATGGTTTACTTTTTTATCAATAGTCTGACATTATTTATTATTACAATATATCTAATATTTAGTGAATATGTGTGTTTGAGTAGAGGTCTTTATTTTTCAAGGCTAGTAGATGAAATATTGCTTAGAACTACAAAGTATAGGAAGTTGTGAAGAGCCATGATTGTTCACATCCGGAAGGAATACAGGACGTAAAAGAAAGTGGTATATTGTCACAGTTCAAATTTGCATATTGTTGTGCTAGAATTATTCATTAATGTTTATAATAATGATAAGCAGTATTTTACAATGTTAATAAAAAAAAGCCCACACTACTAATAATATTGTCTATAATTTTTAGAAGTGTCTCTATTGTTAAGTAGTTGAGTGTCTCAGGTGTGTATTTTCTACGCAGCAAAAGGTTTGAACTGATAGCCTTCAGATAATGTAAACTTCTGCTTTGATAAGTTGACCTATTCCACTGGCAGGTGAAATGGGTTCTGCCCATTGAGTTCTATATAAACTTATGGGTTTTCCCCTGGGGGTGGAGTTATATCAATTTATTTGCTTGAGGAAGTTATATCAGATTAGATCATCAGCTATTCACTTAAAATCACTCCAAGTAGTTCCTTGAATCTTAGTGACATTACTACCTTGCTTGAAGTGAATTTATTAAAAAAAATAAATAAGGGTTGAGGAAGTGAGAATTTTGAACTGGTAGAGCAAGGATGTTCTGAACTCCTGCAGACAATGATAATGATGATATCAAAATGCAAATTTTAAATAATCTATGTCACATGACATAGGACATTGCAGAAATACCCCAGATATTTCATATGAGCATTGTCAGGCATTTGAAAACTCTTTGATTGATGAATTGCTACAATGTTTGGCTGTTTGGAATAAACTTTAAAGGATTGCATTTACAACTTTGATATTTTGATAATTGCAAAAAAATTACCCATTTTGGTAAAAAAACGATAACAAGTAATATGGAGCAAAACAGCTCCTAGGGAAATGTGTTTATACCTTTTGCAAAGTCGTTAATGTGAAAGTAAATACAGTACACTAGTTATTTGGTTTATTGAAATCCTTCATTCCCACAATGTTTTAGTTGAACTAATTCACAGCATTTGTAAGGCATGCAATTGGTTACAAAGAATGTTTTCTTCTTTTATACATCCATTTCTTTTTCCATCAAAGAAGAGAATTCATTCTTTCTTCACAGATTATACACTTGAAGCAAGCTGTAAAATGGATTAGCTGAAATAGTGTATTAAAAACAAAAGAAATGCTAAAAAATAAGTTCAATAGTCTGAACAACTCTTAGAATAACTAACAGTGATTTGGAATGCACAGTGCAACAAAAGAAATTTCCTTTTTCTTCATATTTTATTCATTTCTGCTTAAAGGCAAAATTTAGTGTCCATTTTTTATGTTAAATAAAATATTTTAAACTTTGATTTTCTAATTTCAAACTTTTCCACTTAAATCTCAAGACAAAATCCAACTATAAAAGTGAAGCCATTAAGATTCACAGCTTTTTTTTTTTAAACTGTGAACACCTAATTAATATCATTTTTTAATGTGATTGTTAATTTGATGTGGTTTGTATGTTTTAACTCAATTTAAGTAAAGCTAGCATTAAATCTGATTAAATGTAGTTTAAAAAAACATGCTGGAATCTGAACAAAAGCCAAAAAAAAGACAAACATTACATGTTTTGCTAGCATTTCTTATTCCTTTCTGTACATCATTCATCCTTATTTACATTATTTACATTTAGACTAATATCCTCATCACTGATATTATTATTTTTTTCAGCTAGAGTACTCTCTTCATGTATATGTCAGTTCTAGTAACCTTTAAATGATTTTGAACTGAACATTTTAGTTACATAAGGGTTTGAGTTTGAAACTATGATAAGAACAACAAAGATGATGAGATTCATCTGAATGTAAATAATGTAAGAAATGATAACGTCTCATCTTAGAAATTCAGACAAAATTTGACTGTTCTCAGTGTTTCCCATTCCCCAAATTATTAACCCACATCATGTTGACCCTTTAGTAATTCCCACATCAAACTAAAATGTTGTGATTAGAAGGATAAAAAATGATTCCAAAAAATCAGGCATAAGAGATTTAACTTGAGATCATCTTTTTAATTCAAATATGCATATATATTGTATTTGATTTGTATTGGGTCATATATTCATTTTAGTACTAGACACACACACACACATATATATATATATATATATATATATATATATATATATATATATATATATATATATATATGTATGTATGTATGTATGTATGTATGTACTAAGAATAAATAAACATTTGTTCTTCACTGTTAAATGTAACTTTGAGTTGCATGTTGCAATTGTCTGGCATAAATTAAAAACTGACCGCAGACGTAAAAATGTCAATAGATATATATAACTGATTGATAAGATAATGGAGCAGTCCATTTACTTATGAGAAAAATAAATTGGACAAAAAATGAATTGATGACAAAAAAGTATTGATTAAAAAAATGAATTGGTTTATAAAAATACATATCAGTATTAAAAAGTATTGCTAAAAAATGAATTAAAAATAATATTCACACACACACAAGCACACACACACACACACACACATATATGTATGTATATATATATATATATATATATATATATTGATTAAAAATGGATTAAGAAGAAATATACATACATATATATATATATATATATATATATATATATATATATATATATATATATATAAAACATATATATTATGTATGCATAATTTTGTAATGAAAATAATTTTTTTACCAATTTAATTATTTTTCTAAGAAGTAAATAGACTGCTATGCTATCTTAGAAGTTACTTAGAAATATTGATATATTACAACAGTCAGTTTTTAAGAAGTTATTTACTATTCTTTAGTATTCTATTGAGAATGTCTTAAAAGACAGACTTTTGAATACTGAATTTCAGCCATGTAGACTCCACACAGAATTGGAAGATTAAAGTAACATGGTCTTATATACCCCCATCTTCCTGTTTAGTCATGTGTAATACTAAGCAAAGACTCTTAAGAATGTCCAAATAACATATTGCACTTTTGATGTAAAATTGAGGTAATAAACCCTTCCCCAAACCCAATTTCCATTATTTAGTCTTATCTGGTACCAAGCAAAGTAAACATTATGAATACCCTAATGATATATTACCCTACTTGTGATAATATTTGGATGATTGAGATAATACAATCTTCCCACCTACCCACAGACTTTTCCTCTGTTTCTTCTTGTGTGGTACGTGGTGTTCCTTATTTACAGTAAGAAAGCCCAAATTATGTATTGCTGCTCTTGTTATATTACTTGAAGGATTGGTGTAATAAGGTATTCCTTGAACCGTACCTGATTTTCCATAAATAGGCTTTTCTGGAAAGAAGCTAAGTAAAGAGTAAATATATCTTAATGCTATTTACATTATTTACAGTCAGATTAATGTCCTCTTCTTTGTTGTGATCATCATAATATTTCAGCCATTGTGTTTTTCAGCCTACTTCATGAATCTTCTAAAGCAGGCCTAGTGTAAATATAAATACCATATGGGAGAAATTAAGAAAGAAAGATAATTATGTGTGATAAATGCCAGCAGTTCATAACACTGGCACATTGGCAAAAAGAGTGAAGTGGCAAAAGAAAGGCATGACAAAAAATGGAAAAGTTCTGGCAGAGAGAGAAAAGATTGACATCAAGGCTGCTGCAGCAGAAAAAAAGGCAAGAGAAACATTAATTTTAAGGCACTAAGTTTTAATTGTCCCATGAAAATAATAATCTATAGAATTAAAATGCTAATTATGGAATTTGATGGCATAATAATTGTGAGATCAATCCTTAGTATGAATATACTCAAAGTGGAAACAAGATTAGCAATAACAAGGACAGTAGAATGAGAATAATCTGTCTATAAGATGAATAAATGGTTCAGTTTGAAATACCCTGAAAGTTACCCAGATCAATAGATATCTGAAAAGGGCCAAAGAGTGCAACAGCTGAGATTTTGTGATAATAGTAACAAAGATGGGGACATTAGTATGATTGTAAATATTCTTCATACTTGCTAAGTTGATGTTCATAAAACATAGATGGTGAACGAAGACTGTATTTTGTCTGTCATGTAGATATAAAAAGTAAAACAAAATAACATGAGAGTATTGCATCTGAATTTTTGGAATAAGAAGTTTATCATTATTAACCTTATTTACAGTCAGACCTATCTTTTTTGTTACAATCGCAGTGTTTTGCCATCTTCAGAACCCTTCAAATGAACACTCTCTATTTAACCTACAGGAGTGTATTGTTCATGTTCTACTCTTGATGTCTGTTGATATCTTGTTCTGTTTTAGTACTTACATTATTTACAGTCAGTCTGATATCTTCAGTGTTGTTGTTATTGTCACAACGTTTCAGCTGTTGTGCCATCCAGACATCTTCAGGTGTCTGGGACAATGTATATATATAACTGATCACTCATATTCAAGGATACCCGTCTACTAGAGCAGCCAGCCAATCCCTATTGCAGATGCTTGCTCAGGTACATTTGTGTCTATTCAACACCCACGGAGCCCACCTGTGATTTATACTACTTAGTTACAGTTTCTGGGAAAGAGCATGTTATCTAGCATGATTGACACTTCGAACAAGGCCAACACATGCAAGCCCTTGGCCACAATGACTTGTGACTTTGTGCTAGCACAGCTGTTGTCAGCTTCCAAGTGTTCTTTCTACCCAATTTCACTCACAAGGCTTGGGTCAACCCACGGTATAGTTTTCAGGCACTCTCCAAAGGTGCTGCATGCTGAGATCAACACCTCTAGTCTGATAACATCAGGAAGTTCCCTTCCTGAAAAATCGACCATGGTGAGATTTGAACCCGGGTCTAATGGTCAGAATGTGAACATCCTAACCACTTGTCGATGTGCCCATATAGATAATAGACTAGAGGATTAAAACATTGGTTATAGAATTTGGTAGAACAGTAATTGTGAGTTCAATCCCTGGAGTGGGTCACAAAAACTCTAACACAGAGGAAACAGGGAAAGCAATAAGTGAATACGAAAAGAAGACAAGATAAAATACCAGTAGACACACAGAGAGTAGAACAAGAACAATCAATGTAATAAACTCGGCTAGAATTTGAACTTGACTCTCAAATTTCTCATTAGAAACTGTAATCAATTCCCCCACATCTATAAGTAAAATTTAGTAAATATTACAAATACACAAATGATATATTGTTTGACTAAATATTAAGAAGAAACAAATGATGTATGGTCCATCTTGTTAGTAAGATTAGTAAACTGAGGTAATCCAGAATTTTCTTTAGTCTTCTCTGATTTCTTCCTTTAAATTTTGAGTAGTACTAAGCTTTTCTTAGTATATAATAATAAGGAAAAAATATATTGCTAATCTTTTAATAATATTAGGAGGATTAAACTTTTCTTACACCCATCCTTTATTTTCTCGATTGAGTAGTACTTTGCTCATCTTAGTAAATATTAAGAAGAAACAAATGATATATTGCCTCTCTTGCTATACTATTAGAAAGAGTGAGGTAATAGTGCCTGTTGTGGAGTAGCTGAATACCCCCACAAAATGGACTGGTCTAAGACTATTTAAACAGCACTCTCTCTTACAGGGAGAGGAGTTAACAATTAACTGTTTATTACATTAGTCTGCATTCCCAGCCTTGTGCCATATTATTCTCTGGAATAAACTACTTCTTAATTTCTATACCTGTGTCAAACTTTCCTATTTATGACACAACTGTTTCCATTAAAAACCCTTGATTTCCACTATTTAGCCTATAGTATTACTATACTGAGCTTTGTAGATATTAAATATAAACATATAACAATTAACAAGTATTATGTATAACCATATATCAGTTAGAAATATTAAATAAAACATATATCAGCAAATAATAAGTATAACGATATAACAATTTACAAGTATTACATATAACCATATATCAATTAGTAAATATTGAGTATGACCATATATCAATTCATAATGTATAACTATATATCCATTAGTAAATAATAAGTATAAATAAAATTGAATATAGAATGGGCTGCATCAGAAGTAGTTTTTCTCAACACTGCAAACTGTTGCAAAATCAAAACATCAGCCTGAAAACTCGAGTCATGTTCTTTAATAGACTTGTCAGATTGAAACTTTCATATGTATGCCATGCATGGCACCAAACCTGTTTAGAAATTTCAAAACTTTTAGCTCTAAACTTTCTCAAATCAATGGCTAAAAAAGGGATTCAGTGAGTGAAGACTGAGGGTCTTGACAAAGATTATCCTTCTTTGAACATTGTAGACTGGTGCTACAGAATCACAGACAACTGCACCAAATAAAAGAAACCACATCACTTGAGGACTTTCAACAACAGCAACAACTAAAATCGATACCACATGTAACTTGAAGAGAAACTAAGGGCATAATCAAGATGTTGGCATTCTAGACCACTTCAAATAAAAGGTTAGGAAGGAAATTGCCAGCAATACTGGAAAGAGAGATAATACATACTGAACTTGAAAAACCTAGAGAAAATTTTTATCAATTTCAACCAAAATCAGTACTTGCTGTTCAGTCAGTTATTGACAAATGTTTCTTTGTAGGAAGACGGTTAAATTTATCATTACCAGATGCCTATATCAGTTAGTAAATATTAAGTATAATCCTATATAAATTAGTAAATATTATGTATAGCCATTTACCAATTTGTACATATTAAGTATAACAATCTATATATAAATACAAAGTATATAACCATGCATAAGTTAGTAAATATTGAGTATTACCATATATGACTTTTTATAATATTATAAAATTTCTGATTATTTTCTTCCTTTCTACCATTAGAATTTTCTACTATTTTCTCTTCTGTGGTTTTAGGCAATGCTCAGAAAATATTAAGAATAACCAAATGGTATACCATTCTTGTTACAATATCCAGATGGTTGAAGTAATACAGACTCTCTCCCTATCTCTGCAAGATTTTTTTCCTTTATGATTGTGTCGTGAGAAGTTAGACTTTAGTGATACATTACCACACTTGTTATGATATTTGGAAAATTGATTTAAGAATCTCTTCTCTCCTCACCTGTATATTCCCCATTTAGTCTTGGATGCTATGAAGCTAAACTTAGTAAATATTAATAATACCATAACAATAAATTGTCTTGTGATAATTTTACACTTTAATTGAATAATCAATAATACTTATATTTCCTTGATATGGTTGGTCATTTTGCTGAATGTTATTTTCTTATAAAGCTATAAAATATATATTGAGGATATTGAATGCTAATTTTCTAGGCAGGTAACCTTCACACATTTGGATAATTTACATAACACAGTGTTTTTTATTCCACTCTCACATACATAATTTCCCTTAAAGAATATATTTACATTATAATTTTCTGTGATTCTATATTTATTATTAATTATGACTCTAAGCTAATATAAATTTATATTATTGTAAATAACCTTGCTCATTAGTAACATTACTTTTCTCAGGAATGGTACTGCTGTGTTTTTCGACAGCCTCCTCCATTTAAATATTTTTTTTTATTATCCTATTTACTACAAAGCATTCCAAGTTCTTAATTGCATTCTTATGAAAGGAATCGGCAATAATTCTCATCCAAAAGAGAAAGATAAAACATATGTTATCCATTATTCAACAAATGTCTCATTGTTTTCCTGACTTCATTTGTTTGTACCTATCTTTGTCAAATGTAGACAAACATGTTGTTGAACTGAAACCTCAGAGAATTTGTTGTTTTGCAAAGTCTTCTTTTCATTTTCTACTTCACTGGGCTTATTTTCCTAACACTAATGGATAATATTTCTTATCGTACAACCCTTTTTCTTTCAACATCATCAACTTTGTATCTTTTAAAATCTGTTGCATTATATTTATCTGTCATTCTCTCTCTCTCTCTCTCTCTCACCTCTACCAATTTATGTATATATATGATGTTGTATATTATCTCCCTGTATGTAGTTGTATATTTTATGAGTAGACTTTTTTCATAAAGAAACATTGGCTGAATCTGTAATTTTATTATTTTCTATGACCTCAATGCTCTCTTTTATTGCCTTAGCTAATCTCTCCCTCCTGATTCTCCTTGTTTTCTATTGGAAGCTCTAGATATGTAATTCTTTCTGAATCCATTATCATTATTAGGAAACTAATATTTCCTCTGAGGTTTTTACAGTAAATATACAATGCTGAAGTCATTGTTGCCAACATGATGATGATGATGATGATGATGATGACAATGTTTTTACTTCTTCTTCATCTTTTTCATCTTTGTCTTCTTTTTTTATTTTTGTCTTTGTCATCTTAATCTGTCTTCTTCCTCTACCTCCTCTTTTTGTCTTCTTAGTCTTCATTTTCTTCTTATTTGTCTTCTTAGTCATCTTCTTCCTCTTCTTTTTCTTCTTCTTTGTCTTCTACTTTGTTGTTTTCTTTGTATTTTCTTCTTCTTTGTATCTTCTTTTCTTCTTAGTCTTCTCCTTTTTCTTCATTTTTCATCTTCTTTTTCTTCCTCCTTGTATTTTCTTCTTCACATCTTCTTCTTTGTCCTTTCTTCTTCTTTGTCTTCTTCTTCTTTGTCTTCTTCTTCTTCATCTTTTTTGTCTTCCTTTTTGTCTTTATATTTTCTTCCTTGTATCTTCTTTATCTTCTTCATATCTTCTTCCTTTTTGTCTTCTTAGTCCTTCCATTCTTCATCTTTTTTTGTCTTCTTCTTTGTATTTTCTTCTTCTTCTTTGTCTTCTTCTTTGTCTTCTTAATCTTCATTCTTTTTGTCTTCTTTGTCTTTTCTTTTTTGTATATTCTTATTTGTCATCTTATTCTTTTACATCTTTTTTCTTCTCCTTTTTATCTTCTTCTTTATCTTCTTCTTCTTTTTCTTTGTCATCTTCTTCCTCTTTTTGTCTTCTTTGTCATCTTTTTTCTTCTTCTTCATATCTTTCTCTTAGTCTTCTTAATCTTATCTTTCTTCTTCCTCTTTTTTGTCTTCTTCTTTGTACTTCTTTCTTGTTTATCTTCTTCTTCTTTGTCTTCTTCTTCAAATGGGAATAAAAAAAATGACTCATCAGACTTTGCTCTTTTCATGCTATCAGAAACACAAATCAACTTGATCAGTTGCACGACGGTTCATTTTGCACTGAGTATTTTCTCTTTCTCTCCTTGCAGTTCGTTTATCCTTTGCACTTGATGAGTCAAAGTTCCACTTTAACAAGGAGTGTTGTGAGTGCTCTGCAAAACAGGATGACATCAGTATAGGTCTATGAACCATTTTCCTGTGGCTAATATTGATAAATGTTTTTATTATGTGAAACAGTATATATATCCACCTGCTATCATGTAACTCTTCTGTATTTCCCTTGAGAAAGACCTATGCAAAATGGAAATACAATCATTCCAATATCTGGTCCAATGTTTTGTCATATATGATGTATCTGTTTCTATATATTTATCTTTGTAAGATCCAAAAAGATTTTTAACTTAAATTGTTAGTCATTCATGATCATTTACAAGCGTAAGAACTGTGGTAGCAATTTTCTTGCAAATCATAGACAGCATATCTGGTATTATGCAATTTTAGTAAGTGTAGCTTAGTATAGTTGTGGCACAACCCTGAAAGCATGGAGGACCCAGTGAGGATCAAATTCACTAGTTATTCATAACTGATCTAACAAGACAAGCTTGCTAACCATTACACAATGCTGAAGTGCTCAGAATGTCTGGCATTATGCAATGTCTGAAATTTTCTCAAACTACAAGAGAAATTCCTTTTGGATGTATTTCACATAATCTCTCTCCATGAAATGTTGCATTTCAAAATATATAATAGATATTTGTAGGCTATGACAAGTTTTATAAATATTTTGCTGAAAAAGGACGATGCAAAAATACTTGGCCACCAGGTAAAATTTTACTTTTCAATTCTTTTCTTAAGTTAAAAAGGAATTTTTTTTTTTTTTTTTTTTGCAGACAGTGACTTTTATTATTAGAAAAAAGAGAAAAACTTAAAATATGGAGTTAGTAATAAATGTTGCTGTCTTTGACTTGAATAATTGCCTCAATTCAATATGGCATTGAATTGCACAAGATTCATATTTTCTTATTGGAAATTTTTTTCCGATCCTTCTTGTTAGTAATCCCAAAGCTCTTGGAGATTGCGTGGTTTTCATTGGAGCACATTTCATCAGTTCCCACCATATTGATTCATTTATATTAAGATTAGGACTTTATGCTGACTACATCTTCATCTACATGAAACCTTTTTGTTGCCCAATCATTATAGTCGAGCAAAAGATTAGACTGTAGTAAACTATTATAGCTTTTGGTGTTTAAGTTTTGATTAACTTACCAATTTTCTTCTACTATCATTTTTAATGCAACCCCACTCCATTACATGTCCACCACCAAATTTTACTGTCTTCATGGTGTATCTTGCATTGTTTCTTTCTCCCGCTTGTCTTCTTATGTATTCTCATTAGAATGTAACTTTATTTTATATTAACCACTAAAAAATGATTTTTTTTTTTCCACTTTCCAGCCTCCCATGTTATATGTTCTTTTGACCATTTTGATCTTCTATTCTAGTGTTTTTTGGTTAATACTGTCTTTTTTGGTTGTTTTTCACCCATTCAAGTAGTTTTTCATAATACTTTATATACTGTGTCAACTGAAACTTTACTGTTAAAACTACATTCACTCCTCACTTGTTTAGCTATTAATTTTGCATTGTCTATAAAGAATCTCACAATCTTTCTTTCATCTGTTTTGTTTATCCTTTGTGTTCTTATAGTTTTCTTTGTATTTAAAATATTTCCAGTATTAGTAAGTGAATTTTGGGTGATTTGAACACTGTTTCTGGAAATTGAAAGCCTCTTAGCTATCTCTCATTGAGTCTTCTTCCCCTTCAAAGTTACAACCTTCATCTTTGTTTCAGTAGATTTTAGTGTAAAAAAAAGCAAACTAATGTTCAATTACAATGACTTGTCACAGTACCAAACTCTCATGTTAAGATAGAACAATTCCTACTTAGAAATCATGGATTAATCATCTCTGATCTTACATTGCTCCAATAATTTTGTGTGGCCTTCAAGCTTATCAAAGCAGTGTATCTTCTGTTAGATGGCACTTACAAAAACAAAAGTTTTTAATCCTCAAGATCAAAAGACACTACTAGTAAAAGCATGCTGCTAAAATGTTTAAATTTCTCAATAAACGTGTATATTCATTTTATGTAGTCACCCCAAAATTTTTGCATGACAGTGTAGTCTGATTTTAAAGTTAGGGATTGCTATCATCTTAATGATTTGAATATAAAAACAACCAAGCATCAATAAGTCTTATGGTTTATAATCAAATAGTTTAATCTGTAAACTATCATTTTGAAAAATAATCCAAGATAGCACCTCATCAAATCTGTTGTATGACTAATAGAACAAATTAAAACCAGGGACATACCAATCAGCTTCAAAAGAGACACTGATTGGACTGCATGGTTTGGCAAACACAGTTAAAAAATAGGGTCTCTCCTGACAAGGAAGTGCTGTTTTATCTGTAGTGCATATTTGTATACTGATAGTATTCTACAGTAGAAAACAGATAAGGGATTTAATTTAACGACAGTGAGAGAATAACAAATCTGATAGTGAGACAATAATGCCCAAAAGAGAGAAAATGGCAGGTTCTGTGCTGATATTTGGTCATTTGTCAGGTTTTGGGAAGTGGGTTGATCTAAGAAAATTCCAGCTGTATTTAAAGTTTGGTTGTTTAAGATTTTTAAATCTTAAAAAATGTTGAACAATTTTTCTGCTTTTTGGGGAGAATTGGAGCATAAATTGTCACCCATTGTTTTATGAGTGTTTTTGACTTTCATAGGCCATTATTAATGTTTTTTTTTTTTTTTTTTTGCTGGTTCATAAAACTGTGAATAAAAAGCAACCAGTCAACATAAAAAAAAAACACATAAGCTTGGTAAAAAGCAATATGGATTTATCCATTTTTAAGTTTTTTTCAGCACACACACACACACACATACACATACACACAAACTTGCATACACAACTTGAAAAAATAGAATGGATTTGTCCAAACTGAGTTCACTTTATTTTTTATCAGCTGTCATCTTGAACTGTTAATTTTAGTAATGATTAATTAAGTTATTAATGCAAAAAGTTACTGATGATCTGAGATATCAGAATCCAATTAAAAATTTGATATTTAATTCAATGCAATCATTAAAACTTTTTGCTGATGTTATTATTTGGAATATCTTACTTTTTAAAAACCTAATTTTCTGAAACAAAAATTCTGGCATTTGCAGAGATTCATCAAATTAATAAAATAAAGTTTTGAAAGCCATTTTATTTTATGCAGATTTTATTTTTTTTTTAGAACTAATTTTAATTAAAAATATACATTTTATAAATCTCTTACAATTCTAATTAATGCTGATAATGTACACTTCAGAAAATTGATATTTTGTTGGTGTTTAGTAAATAGGAGACAGACCCATTCCATTAGCATTTGGTAAGCATTGGTTCAATTTTAGATTAACAGCCAACAAAATCAACCAATTCTGATGACATAAAGCATGAATGATATCAGGATATAACATGAAAGGCCTTAAAAATAAAAACGTAAGAGTAGAATTTTGTAATAAACTAGAGTTAAAATCAAATAATGTTTACTTATTCTTAGCCAAAGCACATTAAACAATTCTAAGTATATCTAGATGGAAAAAAGATCCTTCCACATGACAACAATCCTGATTTGAAAAGAAGTAAGCAGAAGAGAAAGAACAAATATAACGGTGAATACTAAACAACAAAGAAAGGAAAAAAATAGTTAATGATCTAAGAAACCAATAACTCTGAAAAATTGGATACAAAATTAATGAAGCCAAACAGTATAGATGCTGTATTAAAATGTGGAGAAAAGTGAAAAATCACAATAGCATCATACAATCAAAAACAAAAGAGAGATGTCCTGGTCTGAAAAATCAATTTTGAAAGGTATGAATCCTCTTCTTCTCCCCTCCGCCAGCTCTGGGTAAATAGCAGGACAGACCAGGTTCTGTAGCCTTGGATGTCAACTGGTCTACTGCAGAAAGAAATGGCAACCTACTGCAGGAAAAAAAATCTGCCTTGTCAGTCATGTATCGAAAGATATGTGATTGCCTAAGCATGCATCATACATGACACATAACTGATCAATGGTTAACACAGACAAAAGAAAATACAGTGTGGTTGCCTGAAAGAAACATTTTAAAAAAACATGATGCCATAGGCTATCCAGGTTTTTGAATATTCTATGGTTTATTTTATCTGTAGGATTTCATTGTATCTGTCAAAAGAATTATTATCCATGATGTTCTTATTGATTTGAAAAAAATGTTTTTTGTTGACTTACCAACATTTAATTATTCTTTCCACTGAATTAAGCTATTAATTAAATTAATTAATTGAATTAAAATCCTGATATTTTTATTTACCAGAACAACAATTGCATTCGCATCTTCAGAAAATACTTGTCTCCAGATTTTATACAAAACAAAACAATTAAACTTATCAAACTGAGTTTTTTTTTAAGGCAATTCAACCCAAGCAAGGCAGGAGTGCCACGAGCATGCAAGGGGTTACAGAGGATTGAGAACAAGAGTAAAAAGGCATGTTTGGGGAAAGGATACAGAGAAGGACAGGAAACAAGCTCAAGATGTCAGATGTTGATTGACATTACACTTGAATATTTGAAGATCATAGTCATCAGCAAAGCAAGTAAGGGGAAGGGAGTTCCACAAACTGGAAGTGCAGGAGAAGAAGCTGTTTGAAAAGAAGAGACAGTTACATTTAACCATTTTGACAGTGAAAGGATGAGACTAAGATGCCAGCCTGGTAGCTTGTTTAAATTCATGTAGTCTGGGAACATCAGAAAGTGACAGTTAAGGTTTCTGGAGTACATAATGAGGAAGGAGGGCTTGGAAAATCTGAGACTCATGGGACAGATAAAGGACAAGAAGGACAGCAAAATGCAACACATAACATACTTAGTGAGCTTGAGTAAATGGATGGCAGAACAGAGCTTAAGAGAAGTAACAGATAAAGTTTATTAAGAGCTACAATAGACAGGAAGTTGTGGAGAGCCATGATCGCCAATTTTCTAAGGGGATACGGTACAAAAAGAAGAATAATTTTAAACTCACCAGTTAAATTTAACCATTGGTCAGTTATGTGTCATGTATGATGCATCCTTAGGCAACCATATATCTTTCGATACATGACTGACAAGGCAGATTTTTTTTCCCACAGTAGGTTGCCATTTCTTTCTACAGTAGACCAGTTGACATCCAAGGCTACAGAACCTGGTCTGTCCTGCTATTTACCCAGAGCTGGGGGAGGGGAGAAGAAGAGGATTCATACCTTTCTCAAGTGTATTAGCATGTAAGTGAATGTAATGGATTTGACTGGAATTCAAACTTGGCTCTCCAATTCCTCAATCCGAGCAGCTATCCATTACTCCACCATGTTAATCGTGGAATGTTATAAAACAAAATGAAATAGTATACAGATTTATATTTAAATTTGTCCTGCTTCAGTCATTATCATACCTAAAGTTTTCACTCCAATTCCTCATGCAGAATTAAATTCAAATGCTTCTAGAGTTTCAATCTGTTCCACAATATTTTGACTATTTTCACATAGAATTTAGTTGTTTGCATATTAGTAAGTAAACCAAGAAATTCTTTTCAGCTGAATCTGGCAGAAGGTCAAGTTTTGGGTGCAAACTGCTTTTCAGTCTTGCACACTAATCCTTTTTAAACACATGTTCAGCATTTTTTCTGACTTATCACTTCATTTTCCATCTTGTATAATTGTTTTATAATCTTTAAATACCCTAGTGCTTCTTAAGTATTATGCTATCTGCTTGTCAGCATCTTGCAATATATTCTACCACTTTTTTCGACCTCAGTATAGATATAATTTCTTAAAAGCTAAGAGTTCAAAATTATGCCAATGGGCTATGTCAGCAATAACTCAGTTGATAATAAATTTGTAGAATTCGATTCCATGTAGAAGTTAAGTTTTCTTTTCAAATAAATTTTAAGATTTCATTTTTTTGTTCATAATTCTCATTTTATATGCCATATCACTGTAGTGAAAGCGATAATCATCTACCTCAAAGAACAGTTTGTGTTTTGTGTGCAATCTGTCAAAGAAAAATTAACACTAGTTACCGAAAATCTGCTACTTTAAGTATCAGAATCTATGCCAATGTACTTTCCTCCCCTGAATGGCATGGCCAATCAGAAAAATTGCTCAGTGAATAAAAGCAATTGTTTTTCACTTATAAGGGTAGGATTTTTTCTGAGCTTGATGGACAAACATGTTTTTGCTGGTGAGAAGTGAGGGTTGGATGTGTGACTCCATTTTGTCATTTCTATGTTGCCTGTTGGACTGTTACAATGGACTATCATTTGAACTGTGATTTGGTTACAAGCATTGCAGATGAGAGACAGAAGAAACCTATTGCAGGCATTTATTGCTAGTATAAATTTACAGTTTTTTTTTTCTTTTCTTTACTACAACAATCACTTCAGGATGTGGGTACTCATGGCTCTCCACAAAATTCTATCCTTTGTAACTCTAAGTAAGTTTGTCTCCTTACTATCTCACCCAACTCCTGTTCTGCCAACCATTTCCACAAGTTTATTGTCTACCCACTGCTTTCATTTGTACCCTCTTATCTTCAATATTCCCTGTGAATGTAAAATTCTCCAAGGTTTCTCTCATTATGTGATGTAGAAACTTTTACTGTCTCTTTCTGATTGTAAATATAATGTTTTTTTTTGTTTCTGTTTTCATTAAAACTTCCTTGTTGCTCACATGCTTTGTTCATGGTATCATTCTGTAGAGAGACATCTTGATTGCCTCAAGTCTTCAAAGTCTTCATCTATGAGGGAATTGTCCATTATTCACTACCATGTAGGAGAAGTGATATGACATAGCAGCTCAGCACACTTTTCTTTCTTTCTAATGAAAGTAATTCTTTGTCTAACTTTGGGAAGGGATATTTATCTCTTTTATAATTTTGGACAAAAACTTTCCAAGATAAATAACATAAAAAAACTTTCTTGCAATTGTGATATTTTGTAATTAATACTTAAAAAAATGTATTGTGTCTTTTTAAGTTGAAGCAATAACAAAAGACAGAATTTAGAAGGAAAAATAGGTATTTAATAATTTATAATTGAAAATGATTGGACATATACCATAAACATTTGCTTCATATTTTCAGAAGCTAATTTTCTGCTTAGTGAATTATTTAGAAGAAAGTATTGCATTTCAATTTGCTGTTAAAATCAAATTAGATAAAACTAGAAAAAATAATCTTGCAACCAGTAAATCTTTCTGAAATTTGTGAATAGATTTTCTTAATATAAACTCTTTTTATCAAAAGTTCTCATATGAAGCAATGAAAAACATTTTAATTCAATCTGTTCAGTAATGTAACTGCCAAATTTTAAATGTATATAACTTTTGATTTTTATGATCAACATAAAGTATATATGCCTTGAACCCACTGAATAAATGTTTAATGTATTTTGCCTCTTTAAGAAAATCCCCCAAAAGAGAGTAAACAGAAAACTAGGAACAATAATACAAGTACATAGAAGGTATTTTAGCAAATGCCTAAGTAAAACCTACCGCAAAACATTTGCTCATCAAATATGTAAGTGACCTGTGGTGCTGTAGTGATGCTTTATTTATATAAATTTACATTTTGTAGTACTAATGTTGAATATGAATAGTTAAAAGCAAAATTTTGGTATTCATATAGAGACTTTGTCAATTGTTTTTAATCATCTGTTCATAGGGACAATAATGCTAATAGTACTGGTGAAAATAGCTGTTCCTATGCAGGCAATGTTTGATGTATATTCACCAAACATTTACTATTACTGTTGGTTAGAATTAACAAGTCTTTTCTCATAAAACAGTTTTTCAAGAAAATAGACTTTTCAAGGATGCTACCAGTAGCACCATTTACTATATAGTTTGACCATTTTTATAATTATTTGGCTCAGTTTTTGTGGAAGCATTATTCCCTGGATAGAATATTGTGCAAAGCAGCTAAGTTTATGCATGCCATATTTTAAAGCATCTGTTCATTAAAATTATCCAGTTTCCTAGTAGATTAGACTAAAAATGAAAAACTGCCTTATCTCTTAATGAAACCTTAATTGAAAATTATTTTTGAAATTAGTCTAATAAGATGTTCAATATATTTTTTATGTGATCTATCAAATATATTTGGTCAATCCTTGCTACAAAATGAATGAAGAATGAATTGCTGACCATAACTCAGGAAAAAAAAGCAAAGAAAGAATAATTTATTAACATATAGCATGAATAAATTATTCTTTCTTTGCTTTATATATATATATATATATATATATATATATATATATATGCATATTTCATTAAAAACGACAGACAAGGTACTACGGTTAAGCTTTTTATTTAATTTTTCTTGTGTTCGAACAAGAGCTTTCTTTTCTGGACAAAGGGTGTGTAAGAACTGTCGAAATGTTTTATATTTCCGAGCGCTTTCAGCTATACCTTTAGCCATTATCAAGGATGATTCGATTTTTTAGCTTAATTGAGTGTGTGCATTTTGTGTATGTCTTACACACCCTTTGTCCAGAAAAGAAAGCTCTTGTTCGAACACAAGAAAAATTAAATAAAAATCTTAACCATAGTACCTTGTCTGTCGTTTTTAATGAAATATGCATAAAGGAAGGATTGCTGCCTAAATATACAACTATATATATATATATATATATATATATATATATATATATATATATATATATATAATTAAAGCATCTTAATACTAAAAAAAGCAAATATCTAAGGAATCTTTTGTCCATCCCATCATCAGGGATCAATCAGAGTTTGTTCTCCTATTATTCACATAAAAGTGTTTTCATTTTTCTTGTTAAGGTTAATAAAAAAGAAATCGTTTCACCAATGATTGATCTCTGATGAAGGGTTGGCCAAAAGGTTCCTTAGATATTTGCATTTTTTTAATATTAAGGTGATTTCATCCATACTATTCAAGGTTTTAATAAAATTTTATAGTATCAAGTTAATGTTTATATATATATATATATATATATATTGAACAATAAAAAATTTAAAAAAGAAAATTAAAAAATTAAAATTACTGCGTTGTATATTAATAATTTTTTGTTTTATTATTTCAATTAGGTTCCTCAACTAGTGTTGGCCATCATCGCCATCATCATGAGAAAAAAAAAATCCTTGCTTGTTAATAGAAGTGAACTACAGGAATGAATGACTCTTTCTGAAGAAAATGAACTTCATCTGTCGTTTTCATTTGTTTTTTATTGTTAATTTTGGTCAGCCCTTGTGTTGGTCAAACAGCCTCTTTTAAGTTGTTTTTAAGATAGAGGCTGGGTAGATTCATGAGACTCAGAATTCCCTGCTTGGACATTTTGACAGTTTTATTGGTTGCTAGGAAGGGGATGTGCATGTTAAGTGTATGTTATCTTTTAGTTTTTGGGGAGTGTGTATGATGTGTGTAAGTGTACATATTAGTATGGGTTGTGCATAAATATGAGACATCAACACCTCTGCAAGCATGTTTGTCTTGTGTGGGTGAGAAATGTGGGTAGGGTTTGATTTATGGGGTTATATATTAATTCTATCTATGTTGTTAAATTTGTGGTTAAGCCCATCTGGACAAGGTGTTTTGAGGTGCAAAATCCATTTGTCGTCAGGTTCCTCTAGAATTTTGCTTAGGTTACAACATAAGCTTCTTTTGTTGTTACATGGTTGGGAAAATCCTGTTGTTTTTATTTTTGGTTTATTACAGATTACATTATCATCTGAAACTTGGTTACTACCTATAACTTCCTTAAGGTTATTAGATCTACGATATGCTAGAAGGCTGGGTTCCTCAAACAAATTTTTTAGGTCTGGTTTGAGATATTGTATTTCCCAGTGACTTTTGATTATCTGAGATAGTGGAGGAAGAGTGGTGTTGAATGTGGTTACTAGAAGGATGCATCTGGATTTATTTTTAATTTTATACTGTCTTCTCTAGGTGTTGAAATTGCTTCATTTATTTGTTCCCTGATTAAGTGTTGTTTATAGCCATGTGAATATATATATATATATATATATATATATATATATATATATATATGATCAATATGATTATTTATTAACTATAATTTTTATAAGAAATGGATATGAAAGGAAAGTGGTTAGCATGAGGTTTTATTTAAAATTCAATATGAATGCTGAAATGAGATGGAAGCCATCACCAGTGATGCAAGGAGTGAGTGGGTGTCTCAACTTTTAGTAAGATGTGGCAATCACCATGGCTGAATTAGTGCCAGGAAAGAAACAAAAAAGAAAAAAGATGATATATAAGTAGACAAAAGTGAAGAGTGAAAAATGAGCTTTTGAAAATAAGGGTCTTCCAAATGCTGATATAAATTACATATTCATTTTGAGATTGGTTGATTTAAAGGTCTCATATGTAAATCTCAGAAAACAGTGTATATCCTGAAATCAGCTTTGTGAATTTAATTGAAAATGTTCTGAGTTATTAACACATAAGCAATGGAATACTTCATAATATTAAAACTATTGTCGAACATAATGAGGCTAGAACAATCTATTCCACCTGCATATGGAGAGAAAATAAGTTCAAGAGATATACAAAAATAAGAATGGGTGAAAGATGTCACCGGATTTATTCAACCTAAACTGCAAGGTGATTCTGATAGAATTAGAAGTCCTACCAGGATTCATCAATGGAAATCACAATCATAACAACATAAAATATGCAAATATCACAGAAGGAAAACTAAAGAAACTCCAAATACAAAAGATAGGGAAGAAAAGTAAGAAGAAAAGTTTAAATATCAACTGCAAGAAGACAAAGTGAAGGACCATTAACAAAAAAGTAGAACCCAAATTACAAATCAGAGATACCAAAATCAAAAAAATACAAAAATTTAAATACCTAGGAAAAAAAAGAGGATGAAACATGTGACACCAGACTTTGAAGGTGTATTAGGATAGCCAAAGATGCATTCCAAAATCTAAGCAGAAGATTAAGAAACTAGCAGCATGGCCCGGCATTGCCCGTACTTGATTCAAAAATCGTACGACTCATACAGCAATCGCTATCACTTGACTTAAAATATTTTTGCCCTTCCTTGCCTTTAAAGGAGTGCCCTTTTCTGTGCTGATGTTGCTACATGACTTACTTCTTGCCTATCTCACACTGTGAATTTTTCTAAGCTCTATACTAAACATTAAATCTGTTATGAAAAAAGAACTAAACAAAATGAACACAAAACGATCAGCTTTAAAAAAAGACCCGTGACTGGAAAAACTGAATGAAAAAAGAATGTTAACAACAAATACTTTTTTGGACTCAAACCAATTCTGCGGAATCAGAATCAATGTTGAGTTTAAGCTAGCGAATGAGCCAATTGGAGTAAAGTGCGATGCAGATTTAAATTTTTCCCACTTGTGACGAATGCAGCTATCGATTTTTTTTGCAACATTCGTGTCAGTCAACTGTTGGCTCTCACGCTGGCCAATAGAATCTTCATGCCTAATTGTGGCAACCAGCTATAGGCTCTCACTATGGCCAGTAGAAAATGGCTGCAAACTACATGAAAACTGCCATAGAAGCATGAAAAAATCGATTATTTCCACTATTAATGGGAGTTGGGAAATGCAAAGTCAGTCTTGCCCTTGCCGCTAATTTGGAGCAGGTGCATGTCAATTTTGGAGCAAATCCATTGAAAATTGCAGCCGTGCATTCGTTATACACACACACACACACATCCTGCCTTTTATAGATAGAGATAGAAAAACATTGCAAGAAAAAAGGAAAAGAGTACTGAACTGTTATATGATATCTGTTCTCCTGTATGGTAGTGAGTGCTGGACAATCTCCTCAAAGATGAAGAAGAGACTTGAAGTAACAGAAATCTTTTTCTACAGAAGAATGTGGAGGATACCATGGACCAAGTTTTAGAGCAAATGGAAGCAAAAAGGATAGTTATACTTAACATCAAGAAAAGACAGTTGAAATTTCTAGTGCACATCATGAGGAAAGATCAATTGGAAAATCTGATACCCACAGGGACAGATTGAAGGCAAGAGGGACAGAAATAAATAATGCATAACATACTTTTTAAGTGTGCATAAATGGATGGTGAAACAGGATTTAAAAGAAATAACTAAAAGACAATATTTATTAGCTACAAAGGACAGGGAATTGTGGAGAGCCATGACCACTTATGTTCTGAGGGAACACAGTATAAAAAAAGAGGGAGTAGCTTCATATTTCCTTTTAAAATTTCTGTGTATTAGGACTATAAATGAAAATCTTAAGAATAAGACTGATTTTAGCAGAATAAATTTAAACATAAATCTGTGTATCATGTTTCATAGCATAGCATGTTTGACTAAGACAAATGAAAATCATTCCAATGTTGTAAATGGTTTTATTATTTTTACCAAAGAAAGATTGTTATTAAAAGATAATACTTATATAAAGTATATTTATAGGTATTCAAGGAAATATGGACTGCAAAGAAAACTGAGACTTGCAGTCAGAAATAGATAACTGAATTTTTGGGGATACATAATGAGATTTGATTTCTTTTTATGGCTTATCAACCTTTTGTAGGTTATTTAAAGTCAGAAAATACTTTTAGATTGTTAGAATGTTTTTGATTCCAGAATAATTGGTGGAAGCAGAAAGGTGATCTAATCTATCTCTGAGGTGGCAACTGCACTTGGTTTTTGTTTGACAACAGTAATATATCAGACCAATAATAAGGGAATCCCAGCCAGATATTAGTGGTGCACAAAAACTGCAGGTATCCAGAGGTGATTGACAAAAATCACCTAATGAAAGGGAAGTTGTCATCAAATGACATCCCAAATTGGTGTGGTGGCACTCAATCAAACAGCCAATGCACTATATAGTGTACACTGTATTTCATAGGATGTTAACCAACAAGTATTCCATTACTGGCACATTGCACCTCACCTGGATAAGAGAACATTGTGAGTTGACTCTGCATGACTAGCATGATGTAACTTAGTAAGACAAACCTCTTTAACAGTTGAAATATCTGGGATGTGACACTGAAATCCAAAGGTACATTGGACTAGGGAAAGATACCTTACAAAAGCTAAGCAAAGTATTAAGAAAGAGAAATTTTGTTAGAAACAAAGAAAAGAATGCTGAACAGTTATGTAATATCAGTCCTCCTATATGGCAATTAATGCTGAACAATCTCATTTCAGATGAAGGGGAGACTTGAATAGATAACAATGTGGTTCTGCAGAAGGATGCTGAGAATACCATGGACTGAACATGATAGCAACAACAAAGTTTTAGAGAAAATGGAAACAAAAAGGACACTTATACTTAACATCAGGAAGAGATGAGGAAAGAGGACTTGGAAAATTTAATACACACAGGACATATTGAATGCAAGAGGGATAGAGTAAAACAACACCTAACCTACCTAGTAAGCTTGAGTAAATAGATGGCAGAGCAAAGTTTAAGAGAGATAACAAAAAGACAAAATTTATCAAAGTGCTACAAAAAACAGAAAATTGTGGAGAGCCATGATCCTCTATGTTTGAGGGACATGACACATAAAAGAAGATGCTGATTATATATTTTAATTCTAAAGAAAGAAAAATGTCTTGAAAGCAAATATTTTTCAGATTTTTTTCATATCTTCCTCTGATGAATTGAATGCAGAGAGGGGCAACTCAGGATAGTCAGTAACTTGCAGTGAAGGCAATATAGTGAAAGTCCAACCAAATAAAGTCGGGCTATCTGTATAATATAAAAACAGATAACATTGCTTAATATTGTATTTTAACTTGAGTCTACAAAATTTATTCATTGCTATTTTTTTCAAAATATTATCATCTTTGATGATTTCTAATAACATATTTAGCAAGCTATAAATCAAATATAGGAGTTTACAGAGGGCAAAATCTAAAATGCTTTTTGTTAATAAAGTATGCGATCTATGTTAATGAGAAACTATGACAATCTTTCTATATTTTTTATTTGAAAAAAGTTATTTGTTAAAAAAATGTAATTGATGAATCAAGTATTACTTTCCATGTTTAAACAATTCTCCTGTGCTTAGAAGCTGGCAATATTAGGACAAAATTCATATTAAAATATTAAAATAAGTAAAAAAGAAAATCATAAAAAAACTCATAAGTGAAGGAAAAAAATACAGGAAATGCAAATGTGCAAACACTGAATTTTGATTTGGCTTTTATAATGTTATTTTGGTGGGAGGGAATTCTTCATTGACATTTTCTTATATGTCAGAGGTCATTGCTTATAAAAACTTCTCAATAGCAGTTTGCTTTTGTCTTATGAATTTTGTTTTTATAGAATCTTCATATTATTGGTCAGGAATCATAGAGAGTGATTTTCAATATCAACTGTTGGAACCCATGATGAATGAAAAAAAGTTTATTGGTTCAGTTATAGAAAAAAATTGTCTGAAGCAAAACTTTGTGGTCATTTTCACATCTTTGAAGCGTCTCTTTAATAAAAATTTACAAAAGGCTGCATATTTTTGTAATTGTATCATAAAGGAGATAATCAATTAAACAGACACAAAAGAGGAGGACCTTTGGCTTAGACTGTCATATGTCTTTGAAAATCCACAATTTTTTTTAATGTTGTTTGCATTGTCAACAGTAAGTTAATTAACTTACCAATACTTTCACTTGACAAAGTTAAGGTATGCTGGTGTTGACAAACATTTCATTTTTTTTAAGCGAGAAGCTTTAATAGAATCTCACTTCTGCTCTGATTAAAAGAAAAAGACAAAAACATCTCTTTGTTTATATTTTCAGTTTGTCTGAATGGTAAAGTTTACAATGGAGAGTAAAATGAAATATTGGATAATCTAGTTCTCAAATTTTCTTCTTTTTTCTTAAGATTTACTGTCATTATTAATTTCTTTTTCTATTTTTTCATTTTTCTCAGGAAGATCGAATAGTGTAGAATTTTGAAAATGAGTCAGTGACAAATTTCTGATCTGAATGGAACTGAAATAGGAAATACTTTAGATATTGATATTTTGGGTCCCAGGTGGAAACAGCATGCTGTACTACTTGGCATTCATACCAGAAGCTCCAATATAAAGATTTCAGAGTGATTTTGGGTGTCAATCTGAGGACAATACAGAGGATTCAGAAAGAGTTGGATGATATATCCAGTCAACATCATGGTGTTTGAAGTGATTACTAGTGATGGAATTATTATACCTACATTCATTTTCCATAGGGCTTCAGACTCAACACAGAGACCTACTTCAAGTACTTCTGTTGCCCTGGGTCAAGAGGGTCGCTGCTGGAAGACCCTATGTTTGGCAACAGGATTCTACATCATGCCACACAAGCAGGAGAGCTCAGTCATGGCTGTCTGACAATTTCTGTGACTATATCAACCCCTTACATCTGGCCACATAATTCCCCAGACTTTAACCCACTTGTTTATTATGTGTGGGGCACAACTGAGTGGGAAACCAACAAAACTCCTTCTAATACCAAAGATGAAGTGAAAGCATTATGGCAGTATTCATCAACTTAAACAAGAAGACTGACCAGAAGAGTTGCAGGAGATTCTGAACTATTCTATTGAATAAATTTGCTCTTTACTATTTCAAGGTATTTTTGTGTAATTTTGGTAAATATATCTGTTAAAATGAAATGTCAGTGTTATTTTCATTTTTGCATAATTTAGATGACAATTTATCCATCGCACCTTGTGTCTGCATGTGTGTGTGTGTGTATATATATATATATATATATATATATATATATATATACAGGTTTCATTAAAGACAACTGTCAAGGTACTGTGATTAAGCTTTTTATTTACTTTTATAATCTTTTAAATATAGATAGATAGGTAATTATTAAATCAAATATAATAAAGTTCAGTATTTATCAATGTCAACTCTGAGTTTCATAATTTTCTCAATCATCACTCATCAGGACTTTCAATAAGACTTATCGAATGTCCTGACAAGTGATGACTGAGAAAATGATAAAACTCAAAGTTGACATTGATAAACATTGGACTTTATTATTTCTGACTCAATAATTTTTGCTCTAGTCAAGTATCAAGCAATTTATTGTCAGAAAATCTGTTCACCTTCATACATGTTAAATTCTATAATTTATATATATTAATAGATATTAATTTTATTAAGATATATATATAGGTGTATATATCTCTCTCTTTCTCCCTATATATCTATCTATCTATACATGATAAAAATATAGTTTTAAGTTATATGCTATATTTATAAAAAGTGCTCAATATCAGAAATAGAGCTCATGTAAATATAAAAGTAGACATTAAGTTCAACACTGAGCAGTGACAGTCTGTTTCATGCTTGAACACAATCTTCAGGCAATATATATATATATATATGTATACATGCATTTTGAGGATAGATGTATAACAAAGTGGAAAAAGTTTATATCTGTTATGTTTCATCCTTTAGGACTTCATCAGACATATATATGTATATATAAAAAATTACAAACACTAACCTTTTCCATTACAACTACCAATGATTAATAGAAACTTATAGCAAAAAAGGTTAGTGTTTTGTAATATTTTATATCTTAACTAGCACTTCATTGTTGATTATTTTAAACTGTGTATTGAGCTCTTTTTTTAAAAAATATAACTGTTTCCTGGACAAGATAAACGTTGTCTGTGAAAACAATTTTATTATATGCATGTATATATATATATATATATATATATATATATATATATATATATATATGGATGCATGGTTATATGAAAAATTTGAATGGTCATTTGGAGATGTACTTTTTACATTTAGTTTGGTTCTTGTCATCTGGCAATCACTCTGGCCAGAAACTGTGGGCATGATTTGAACCTTGTCACTTTGCACTGTTTTGCTGGTTCATGTTACTGCTCTATTTGCTATATATATATTGAGCACTTTCCATTATTACCTATATATATATATATATATATATATATATATATATATATATATATATATATATATATATATATATATATATATATATTATATATATATATATATTACATAATTCCTTCCCAGCAATGCAATAATACCACTAAGATGTAAGGGAGTTACTGGGACTGAAAGAGAATGAGAAGACTTTAGAAGGAATTGGAAACTCAACCAGAAACAAGGGATAAACTTCTACTCTTGTCAAAAAGACTGGAGAGGATTGTGAACCAGATGAATCTATATATATATATATATATATATATATATATATATATATATATATATATATATATATATATATATATATATATGTAGGTTGTGATGGATAAATATCATTTAAATTACACAAAAATGAAAATAACACTGACATATATTTACTGTCTTCAGTTTGGCACCCACACACACTGAACTGTTCATACCGGAGCTTCAGATGTGAATGCCAACAAGTATGGCATCCTATTTCTAAATTTCTAGCAGAGTGAATTGTTTCATGTTGCTTTTTTCTTACAGACTGTGCCTAACTGACCAACTAAACTCTGCTGTCAACAAAATCAAAAGCAAAACAATACACAGGCATGAAATTAAAAATGGAGACAATTTATCCATCGCACGCTGGATATATATATATATATATATATATAGTATGGGTAATAGATCCATTGGTATATAATCCAGGTGGATCCTACTAGCTGGTCTGAAATAGACTATACCCACATGAGGTAATTTTTGATTTTTATATATATATATATATATATATATAGAGAGAGAGAGAGAGAGATTTTAATTTATTGCTTAAATGTTATTTTTAATGGATACCCATATTTGAATAGATTCTCTGTTTTATTTATTTATTAAACAGTATATTTATACATTTGCATCTGCCGGCCTAAATATTCAAGAAATCTTGTTATAAAATATCTCCCCTTTGGCAGAAAATAAATAAATATACTGTTTAATAAATAAATAAAAACAGAGTATCTACTCAAGTATGGGTATCCATTAAAAAAATCATTTAAACAATAAATTTAAATATGTATTAAAAAATGAAAAATCCATTCCTAAATTTATTCTTTATTGTGACAATTTTTATCACTTTCAATGTTATTCTTAGTGGATACACATATTTAAGTAGAAACTCCCTTTTTTTAAAATTTATTTTGTATACCAGCCTGAATATTTGAGAAATCTTATTAAGGAAAAAGATGTAACCTCTGGCAGTATACAAATTTGCATCCCTTTTTGCAGGAGAAACCGTTGTTAGTGTAAATGTGCTTTTAACTCACTTGACCATAAAGTGTATCACTGATCATGCAAGGCTGAAAACGGCCTATAACCGCAAATCCATCTCATTCTATATTCTGCTTCTCTGTTCATATCTGCTTAGTTAGAATAAAAAGAAGTTAGGATGCATCTAGTAAAATTTACTAGACGTATAATAAATTCTTCTTTTACATGTCATGTTCCTTCAGGATGTTGGTGATCATAGCTCTCCACATCTTCTTTTCTTTTGTAGCTCCTCCCTTTTCTGTCATTCATTTGCCCAAGCTTGTGATGTAGGTTGCTTTTTGTTTCCCTCGGCCCCTCTTGCTATCCTGTCCTGTAAGTGTCAAATTCTCTAAGCCTTTTTGTTCTTTTTTTATGTATTATGAAAGAGTGATGTGACTCACTTTTAAAAACCAGGCCAATTAACCAAACATGAGTGAAAGAAGTTTTTGATCAGACTGAAAATATTTCAGCTCTGCTTCATAAAAAGAATTTCCAAAATCCAATTTTACCTTTTTAGTTCAATTATTAAAATCTTATATAATATCAAGTTATTAAATTTCTTAATGTGTAATTTAAATATTTGTCAGGCAAAGAATTCTTGATTGTGACAATGAATGCAGTATATAAAGAATTATACTGGATAATGTATTGTGTATTTCTCTCCAGGTTCTGTCTGCCTGCATCAATGGAAAATGTTTTCCATTGGTTATGCTATTTCCCTCTCAGGTATTTTTAATTACTGTTTGTATAATGTCTGCATGTCACATTTGCCTTCAGGTCTGCAGAAGGGAAAATAATTCTCAGTTTTCTTTTTTTTTTTTTTAGACAGAAATGAATTAAATCTTAATTATTTTGATTGGCATTCAGCAATTTAACAGAAATCTTCTTTTTCTCTGTGCACTGTCCTTTCAGGATGTGTGCAACCATGCCTCTCCACAACTTCCCATTCTCTGTATTTCTTATCATATGTTGCCTTTTTATTAATCTTTACTGATCTTCTCATTCCCTCAGCTCAACCATTAATTTTCACAAGCTTGTTAAGCAGGTGACTCAATGTTTCCCTCTGGCCCTTTGACTTCAATCTGTCCTGTGAGTATCACATTCTACAAGCTTCTTTTCCTCATTATGTGTTTCTTTCTGATTCCAAGTATAAGTGACTTTTTTGTTTCCATTTTCCTTCCTCATTTCTCATATGCTTGGTCCATGGTATTCTCAGCAAATTTCAGTAGAACCACATCTTATTGTCCAGCATTTACTGCTATATACAAGGATAGACATTACATTCTTTTTTTGTTTCTAATAAAATTTTCCCTTTTCTTTATAGTTTGTTCAGCCTTTGGAAGTATTCTTTTTTAGTTCTAATGCACTTTCAGATTTTGATGTCACATTTTCTATAGTTAACAACAAAAACATACTTCTTTTTTATATGCCATGTTTCTTCAGGACTTTGGTGATCATGGTTCTCCACAATTTCCTATTCTTTGTAGCTCTTACATAGTTTTTTTTTATTATCCTTCTCCCTGTTCTGCCATCCATTTAAAAAAGTTAGGTAGCTTACTCACTGTTGTCCTCTTGTTTTCAATATGTCCTGTGAGTGATTAAATTCTCCAGTCTCTCATTCCACATTAGATCTCCATTCAGGACATGGCCAATCATGGCTCTATGAAACTTCATGTCCTTTGTAGTTCTTAGCAGTGTTTACTTTTTTATTATTTTTCTCATTAACTGATTCCTTCTGTCCATTTTACCTTCAATATGTCATGTGAGTATTAAATTCTCCAAGCCCTCTTTACATACCACAATCTGAAAAACATCATCAATAAGCATTATTCTTTATAAGTTACTTCAGCACCGTTTCGATATTTTTTTCAAAATATTTAGATTTTTAGAGCAATGTCATTGATCCCAGAAGTAGACATTGATGCCTTCAGTCACTTGCCTAATAGTGTTTAGGCTATCCAAGGAAAATTGGTTCCAATATGATGCTATTGCAATTAAGATCATCTTCATTTCTCACTATTGTCTGCTTAATTTGCATGCTCACCATCAAAATATACATAGAAAATGCTTCAGGTTCTGGCAGTTAGGATAAATTGTTATCTGCTAAGAGATGTATCATTGTTATTCTTTGATTTCTATTGTCTTTTGTTTCCCATCATCAAACAAAATGAGAACTATCATTTTTGAATATTCAGCATTTCGCAGGCTCTTGTCTAATAGAGTTGAGATGGTTCTAATTTTGACATTTGTCGGAGTAGAACAAAAGTGGGTGAAAAATATTCCTAAGAAAACAAACAAAGAAGAAATCAAGAAGCTGGAACGAAATGAGGCAACACAATTATCCAAAGCTACAGGATAATTTCTAATTAGTCTTATTAATCAAATTTATAAATAATTATTTTCCCCTTGGATATCTAATTTATGTACATCTACTTTTCTGAAATAAAGTTACTGAAAAAAAAAAAGAAAGGTGTGTGGAAGTTCTTTTTTCATCTGAATCAGAACCTAGAAAAAGAAATTCAGCTCAATAATTGATGTTCAATTAGTTAAATTTGCCAGGAGAAATAAACATTCATTCTTTTGCTTGTTCATTCATTTATTCATTCATTCATTAATTCATTCATATTGCCTATGGTTTAAGTTTTGGTGAATTTTTTTTTTTTTTTTTTTTTTTGTTATTTGCTTCCTTCCTTCTCTTCTTGAATTAGAAAAAAATGCTCTTGTGTTTGCTTTTGTTTTCAAATACATTTAAACTTCATTTGCTTTTATTGCTTTGCTTGTTGACTTATCAGGCACCACACAAAACGCCATACATTAATGTCTATCATTAACTGCACTCATTTTTTTTTTTTTTACCTCTAGGCCAGTGTCAAAGTTATCACAATGTTTTTCTTTGATTTTTTGCCTTGGGCTTTTCAGTTCTATAATTGATTTCAATCTCAAAGCCAAGAGTGGGAATTTATCTAATCCATTTGAAAAATGAAATAAAGTAAAATGAATAAAACTCACCAAATGAATAAACTAATTTTGCTATTCAAAAGTGAAAATAAACTACACAATCATTATTAGCCTGACAACAAGACTCTTATGATTTTAAATGCACTATATATATTAATAATAAACCAGTGGTTAAGAATAATTCAGTCTTCATGTTCACTGATAAACTTTGACTCGTGTAAGAATAATTATGTAGTTTTTCAAAATGGATGTTTTAAAATTGTTACTGGGAAAAATTTACCTATTGTAATTTTTTTTTTTCTTGATAGAATATTTGAACATTTCTTCATAATATTTTTGAACCACAAAATGCAATATCTATTAGGAGAAAAAGGATTCTGATATTTGATATCTGGTGGTTTTTATCAGTTTCAGGTTTCAATAGTTTTCTCAGAGATTAAGGATTAAAAAATTATCTGCATTTGATATGCTTCTTGTCCTAAATATATATAATGTTAAAACATTGCAAATGCAATTTCATTAATTGCTGCATCTGTATATTTTCATGCAATCTTAATGGATTATATCACGATCTTCAGGCCTTGAGATTTGATTTCTTGGCATAAAAGAACCTTGGCTGATTTATAATTTGATTAAAATAAATTAAGGGCTTTGTAGAATCTTTTGGTTATTTTTTCTTTTTCATCGATCTGTTACATCTTCAGATGTGTTCTTTTATTCTTACATATTTCTTATAAAAATTTGAATGTTCTCTGAAATATTATTGACAGAAAAATGAATGAGCACACTAAAAAAACAAAAAAAGGAAGATTTTTCCTGTGAATTCAGAATTGAAATAAAAGCAAAATCCTTTACCTGTATTGTTATGTTGTATATGTGTGTTAATCATGTAAGCTTATACTATAGTAAATAAATTATTACAGGAGAGAGTTTTTCATCTAACACTTAACTGATTTTGGATTCAGAGTTTTTCTCTTATACTGGCTGCTGACCAAAGCTGGAGAACCCTTTTTTTTTTTTAACTTTTCACTCCAAACAAGGCTGGAGTGCCATTAGCATGTATGGGGGTTACAGAAAATAGAAGCAAGAGTAAAGAGGCATTAAAAACGAAATGAAGAGAAGGACGGGGAACAGATCAAGGCATCTGGAGATGTCAATTGACATTACATTTGAATAGTTGGAGATTATAGCTAGCAGGGAAACAAGTAAGAGGAAGGGAGTTTCACAGACATGAAGAGCAAGATATGAAGCTATTGGAGTAGAAGAGATGGCTATATTTAACAGTTTGACAGTGAAAGGGTTGGACTGAGATGCCGACCTAGTGGAATATTTAAATTCATGTAATTTAGGAACTTGCAAAAATAGCTCATTGGAGCAGTTACTATGAACACATTTGTAGAAAAGACAGAGGGAGTTGATGGCACATCTGTGAGAGGGTGACTGTAAATGAGATGCCAGATCAGGGCCAACTCCATTGCATGTCTGTCTCTGGATTTTGTTGAGGGTTCTAAGATTAACAGTGGGGGCTAATCCCAATCTCTGTACTGATAACTGCTATATTCTGCATATATTCACCTATGTCTGTAAATTTTGCTTAATTTATATGAGTCACATCTCTATATTCTTATGGCTGACAAATTATCATGCATCTTGTTTTGATTACTGGAAAAAGTGAAGAAGTTGATAACTCTTCTACTTCTACTCCAAAAGTTTCTTTTCTCACACTTCCTGCCTGTGGAACTCCTTTTCATTTACTTGCTTCCCTGATAACTACAGTCTTCAAAAATTTAAATGCAACGTCAATCACCACCTTCTATATTCTTGAATCTCATTCATCTTTTGTCCTTTCCTCAATCCTCCCTACACTCAATCTTGTCTTTTATCTTCAATCCTCCCTATATTCAGTCTTATCTCTCACTTTCACTCTCTGTAACCCTTCTGTGTACTCGTCCCATTCCCGCCTTGCTTAAGGTGAAATGATTAAAAAAAACAAACTCTACATCAAAGAAAAAATATATGACCAATTTCACACATTCTTTGTAAAACTTCTTTTATGTGCCATGTTCATTTAGAAAGTGAGCAATCATGGCTCTCCACAATTTCTCATACCTTGTAACTCTAAGCAACATTTGAGTCTTTACCATTTCTCTTTGTTCTTGCTCTGCCATATCCATTCATACAAATTTCTCTGGTCAGTTACTTGCTATTTCTCTCTCCCCCTCCTGCCTTCTGTATGCCCTTTGAGTGTTAAATTCTCCAAACTATATTTCCTCATTATGTGTGCCAAAGATTTTGACAGTCACTTTCTGATTTTAAGTATAAATGTCCATTTAGTTTTCATTTATGTTGAAGCTTCTTTGCTTTTATGTTCAATCTATTGTATTCTTAGATCAATACAGGTATTTTCCATGGCTGTATAGTATGTGCATTGTCAGGGCTACATCTGGTCTTGAATTCAAAATTGTACCTCTCAGACTGATGGTAGTGAATCCAGTCTACCCTGCTATTAGACACATATTTGGGGAGAAAAGAGATTCATATCTTTTCCAAGGGAATTTATGTAAAAGTGAATATAACAAATTCACAAATGAAACAAAACTTTTATTGACATTTTTCTATTGTACTTAGATATATGACATTTTTAAACAGCACCCAGTTACGTGAATGAACATTTTATAAACATCCTCATAATTCATAAAATTAATGGTTGATGCTCATAAAGCAATAACTCCAAGCTTTTGAAAGTTTACTCAAACTGAAAGAAAAATGTAGCATTCAAACTTTACATACATGCATATTTGTGCATATTGACACAAAATTAATTCTGTCACTATTACATATGTGTGTGTGTGTGTTTGTTAGTATGTGCTTTCTTGACAGATATTATCACAATGTGGTATATTTAATAACAAAAGCACATAAAATATTTCAAAATAGAAGAATGTACTATTCTGACAAAATAAATCAAAATATCTTGGTCTACCCACAAAACTCTGTCACAACTACAACGGAAAAGAATTTATGTAAACTTAAAATTCCTTACAATTACTTATAAAACAATGAAAGTTTTAATTAATATAAAATAATTATAAGCTAAAAGTTGAAGGAGGGATTTGCTATATCACCATGTAATAATTGCCACAAGGAATACATAGGAGAAACTTCAAGGAATTTAAACAAAAGATTATATATGCACAAAAGGGATTTTTTACAAAACAACACACTCAATGCATTAGTTGCTCAGCAAAATGAGTCTGACCATAATTTTGATTTAAAGATGCTGCTTTAATCAAAATTGAATGCAATTTACTAAGACAAAAATACAGAGTAAATTTACATCCATATTCTTAGAATATTTTACGTTTCTTGGCAGATCTTCTATGATCACAATGTGAAATATTTAATAACAAAAGTAATAAAAACATAAACAAAAACGAACTAAATGAAATCATCTAAACTATATACACAAAATATACGTTTAAAAAAAACTATATACACAAAATATACGTTTTAAAAAAAACTGATTAAGAATTATCAGCATTTCCTTTCTTTCATGCACATGTGTAGTCGCATCAACATAAATATCACTTCAGTCCAATGAAGTCCTAATGGACAAAAAGCATCACAAAAAAATTATTTCCTCTTTGTCATAAATTTCACTAATATATATATATATATATATATATATATATATATATATATATATATATATATGCACAATGTAAGATAAATGAAGAATAAAATAGAAAATCAAGGCAACTCAAATTTCATCCATTTTTGAGGGTGAAAATTAAGTTGGTTCAGTAATTTCTTCATTTATATTACATTTTGTAGACTCTACATTGAGGTCATTGAACATTACATTTTGTAGGCTCTACATTGTAGGTCATTGAGCATTTTTAATAGCCAACTCTATTATAGTTTGAATTTACCAACTATGATCATATTTTATACATATTAGGTTGGCCAGAAAGTCACCATTTAAATCCCTATGCTGCTCCAAGTGACAATGACCTGTTCTGCTCAATGGAACACTTCCTCTGTGATCAATGATTCAACACTTTTGATGAAGTGAATGAAACTTGTTTACAGTTTTTTGAGTCAAAGCCAGTGGACCGGTTTCTGGGACATTCAGATGCTGGCTGATTGCTGACAGAAGATCATCAGTGATGATGGACTTCATTTTGAAGAATAAATGTTGGCATTGTCCCATAAAATTTTGTTGTTTTCTTTACACTTCCTAAGTGAGTCAGGATTTTTTGCCCAACCTAATATAATTATATAATTATATATATATATATATATATATATATATATATATATATATATATATATATATATTTGTGTGTGTAAATATGTGTGTGTAAATATATGTGTGTGTGCATGTTAATATATATGTAAGTGTATGTGTGTGTAAATATATATATATATATATATATACATATATATATATATATATATATATATATATATATATATATATATATATATATATATATATATATATGGGGTTGTCTGTATGTATGTTTTTCCTTTTGCTTTTCTTAAAAACTGAATATGCTCAATAACAGTGCAAAATAACAACAATCTAATCAACTTCTCTAGTTGATCTTCCCTTATAAAAAGCTACCCACTAATCTTCATTAGATCAAAGACCAAGTAATACATAATTCTTTAGCATAGTTCAAAGCTGGAAATAGCACAGACAATGAGAAAATCTTATCAATAAAGTCTTCCAAGGCAAAATGTCAGAATATGCCCATAACTGGTGGTGCCAATCAATAGCAAGACATGCAGACCTATTAGGCTAATATTCTGATGATGGCAAAAAGATACACTGCACTATTATTATCGTCTTTCTCTCAAGATATTCTCATATAATTATCATTTTAATTGATTTCAGTTTGGAAGCAAAGATCTTCTGTTATAATTTACAGTCACCGATTTACTGATAATGAAAGTGAAAAATTACTTATGAGATATCAAAGCTGAATAGCAACGTGATATGTTGTGATGCCAGTGTTATTACCTTTGAAGAACATTTACCCCGCAGCTTCTGTCATCTTCCTCATGTCTTCACAAGATTGCAACTTGGTTGGTGCCCAGTGTCTGCAAGACAAGGTTCTTGTGGGCTTATTATTAACATCTTCCCTTTTCCTACTGCTGTGCCACTTACAATGTAAGTAATTCAATTTATATTTGAAGCATTCTCTATTTGATCAAAGTTGACAAACACCTGCCACTTTTAAAAGTTTATTATAGCGATGTGCTGATCTAGAATCTAGACAATCTTTGACTTTGTCTTATTGCAAGACAATTTGGTAGATGAAAACAAACAAAAGATGCTTTTCATTATTATTTTCAGTGCATGTCCTCATATAAAATTCTATGAAGATAATAAGAATTTGAAGCAATGAATAAATCTGAAAAGGTTCAAACCAAAATGCTATCTCCTTTTTAACTGTTTCCATCTAAACAAATTTTATATTTAAATCCTTTTTTTTAAGCATTTCAATTTAGGCAAGGTGGGAGTGCCACTGGTTTGCAGGGGGTTACATAGAGTGAAGGTGAGAGAAGAACTGTGTATATGGGGAATGAGGAAAGGATAAAAGATGAAAGGAGTTTAAAACATGGTGATTGACATTGCATTTAAATTTTTGTAATTATAGTTATCAGGGAAGCAATTAAACAGAAAGGAATTTCACAGGTGGGAAATATGAGAAAAGAAGCTGTTGGAGTTGAAGTGGTGGTTACATTTAACCATTTCAATGGTAAAAGGGTGGGACCTAAATGCTTATATAGTCAGGGCACCAGGGAAATAAATTCAACAGAACAGTAGCCATAGAAATATTTGTAGAAAAGACAGAGGGCTGCCACATCACATCTGTGAGAAAGTGACTGGAGTTTAGATTCCAAGTTAGCATTGGTTATATTGCACATACTTCTTTGGATTTTGTCAAGAAACAGGCCAGATATGGCCAAAGTACTCAATAAAACTTTCATGAATAAATATTATTTGTGAACAATTTATATTATTAATGCATATAGCTGGAGAAAGCTGGATGTTGCTGGTAAATTGTAAAATATTCTAGATAGATTTTGAGATTAATAATTAATAAGTACATTACGATTATGAGTCTTGTACTCATTAGAATTGTAGTGACATCATTTGTACTGCAGTTGTGTTAGCCATAGTGTGTCCATAGTGTAGCCCAACTGTCTCCTGGTTAGTTTGAATTCAGAGTTTTCTTTCTCCTAGAGTGGTTGCCAACCAAATCTATAGGACCCAGTCTGTCCTGCAATTTACCCATAGGTGGGAGAGAGAGATGAAAGTGCATAAGTGATTGTAATGAACTTGACTGGAATTTGAACTTGATCACTGATTTATCATTCCAAGCAGCTATCCATTGCATCACCCGCACATCCCTATAAATAATTTAAATAAACACCTTTAATCAGCATGATATGTCATAGCAAGAAATTATGGCTAAATATTGATGTGATACATGATTATACATATCAAGTACTTAGTAATGTAATTGTGAATGTCTTTTGAGATCTGTTCACTGAAGATTTCATCATAAAAGACCTATGTCTCTCTCTGCCATGCAAATGTGTGAGCGCATATATATATATATATATATATATATATATATATATATATATATATATATATATATATATATTTGGTTGGATTGATGTGAGTTTGTGACTCTGGGTTTCAGAACCCAGGGTCACAAACTCACATCAATTCAACCAAATATGTTAGCTCTATCTCTGATATTGAGCGCTTTCTAATAAGTACCGCATATATAATATATAAATAATTATATATATATATATATATATATATTTGTTTATATTTATATACACACACTTTTCACACACACACACACACACACACATACATACATACATATATATATATATATATATATATATATATATATATATATATATATATATATATATATATATATATATATATAAAATTAAATGATCTCTTAACTTGTACCTACAGCAACTTTTGCTGTGATCACTCATCTGGGGATATAAAAAACTGAATTTATTTTCTGACAAAAAAAAAAAAAGAATAAAAAATATGCTTTCTGAAAATAAAGTTTTACATGTATGGATGTAATCTTTGTGAAACTTTGAGTAAAGATAAGATAAGTAAACATATAAATTTTATTTATTACTATTAATTCAGTGTCTATTGATACCAAGAACTATATCAAAAACTGTTTGATTTAAAAAAAAATGTTATCTTCTAGAAATACCCCAACCATTAGGTTACAAACATATTGATGTACTGACTTATACATGCATATATAAAAGGTGATTGAAATGTAACTCCCTATTTTTGTATGTGTGGCCAGCCACAAGTCCTGACTTAACACTCTCTGACTTTTTTTCTTTGTGTTTGGTTAAAGGAGCAAGTCTACTATGCCAAACCAAGTGTTTGGAAGAACTGAAGGGCAAATACAAGAAGTTATATCTTTCATACCACCAGAATTCCTGGTGAAATCAGTTGACACGATTCCTGGGTGCCTCAAGAAGCTGGTAGCAAAATCTGGTGCCAATATCAAACTTTAAATAAAACCTCATGCTAAACACATTCCTCTCATATCCATTTCTTGTAAAAATTATATTTACTGTATATACTTTATATCATGCAACCTTTGAAGAGCTAATTTTGAATTTAAGTAAATGGACTTATACTTTAGTCAATGGCATAGCCAGGGCCAGCAGTACATATGCTAATTTTATATCCTGTGTATAATGCAATCCCCTTAAAATTAGCTAAAATTTAGGTCTTCAAAAGTTGCATGATACATGAGTGTATACACTAAGAAATAAATTATAATTATTTTAAAATGGGAAGTTAATGTAACAATGTATGCAGGTGTAGGTTTTAAGAGTGGTTTATTCTACTGAGAATACAAGGTATGTGTATAGTGTCCTTTTATAGTCCCAGTAAACAGAAATAATGCTCTTATAGAGGAGAGTAATAAAACAAGGTGAGACCGCTCTTAATTATTTATTACAATTACTTTTCAATCATCCTCTATATGCGTTTGTGTATGTGTGAGACTGAGACTAGTCACTAAAATTTTGTTAAAACCTCTTTTATTAACATAAAAATTAAAGAGAAACAAATAAGTGTGAATTTTCTGTTTTTTTCTTTTTTATTGCTGCTTTTTTATGTTCATTTGTGATTGCAAAAGAAAAGCCAATGCTACCGTTTGAACTATTTTTCTTTTCTTTTTTCGGCTGAGGAAGCACTTGAATAACTACTTGATAGACAATACAATAACTGATTAGGCATGATTGGTTCTTTGGATTTTGTCTTTTTGTTATTCAAAAGAAGATGTTTTCCTTTCATTAGAGCACATTTTCTCAAACCCAATGTTTCTATGATTCTCATATTTTTACCAAGTTCTTTATAAACACAAAAAAAAAAATGATATGAAAGACAACATACTAATCAGAGAAACCATTCAATAAAAAGTATGATAATGACAAAAGTATTTAGGAACATAGAAAAAAGCAAATAGCTGTTAAAAAATAATTAATAAGAATTATGCGTAATTAACACTAATTAATCAACTTCTTTTACTTCTGAGTATCAAGAATAAAGCATATGTAAATATAAAAGTGGACACGCTCTTTAATCTTCATGCCATGAAGATTCCATTCATGCATGAAACAGACTGTCACTGCTCAGTGTTTATCTGTGTCCACTTCATATATATATATATATATATATATATATGTGTGTGTGTGTGTGTGCATATATGTAGAAAAATAGGAAAGAACACGTTATGTAAATAATCCAGAGTTCTTTAGTATTTTTGTTTTTATCTATTTTGTTTTTGTATTTTTATTTAGTTTTTGAAACATGAGAACTCTTATGTAGCAAAGGAATCATATTTTTTTAAAAATAATTATAATATATATATATATATTTATCAGACTAAAGTGATACTTACATTGATAGAACTACATATGTGCATGAAGGAGAGGGGAAACAGAACATTTTTAATTAATTTTTTTTCTTTTTTAAATATATCGTTGCATGAAAACTTTTTCAACTTTGTGATAGATTTCTCTAAAACTGTTCTTGATATATATATTGTTTTCCCATATATATATATATATATATATATATATATATATAAAAGTTAAAAGATTTCAGAAAATAAATTCAATATTAAATTCATGTCCCCTGATGAATGATCTCGGCAAAAGTTAATGTAGGTACAAGATAAGTGATCATTTAATTTTATTTATTACTATCTATTTATCTATCCACACACACACACACACATATCTATCTGGGAAGTGTTCTGACAGAGGATGGTACGTGCGACACTAAGATCCAAAGACGTATTTGGTTGGCTTAAAGACGCATTCCAAAAGCTAGGCAGAGTATTACGAAACAGGAAGATTTTGTTGGTAACAAAGAAAAGAGTACTGTACTTCTATGTGATATCTGTCCTCTTTTATGGCAGTGAATGTTGGACAATGTCCTCAAAAATGAAAAAGAGAGTTGAGGCACCGGATGCATGATTCTAAGGAAGGATGCTAAAGATACCATGGACTGAACATATGAGCAACGATGAGGTTTTGGAGAGGATGCAAACAAAGAGGAAACTTATACTTAACATCAGGAAGAGACAGCTGGAATTCTTGAGACACATAATGAGAAAGAAAGGCTTGGAAAAACTGATACTCACAGGGTGAATAGGGGGAAAGAGGGACAAGGGGAAGCAATGCATGATATACTTAGCAAGCTTAAGCAAGTGGATGGTAGAACAGGGTCTGAGAGAAGTAACAAAAAGATAAAACCTATTGAGAACTACAGGGATAGAAGAAAGTGGAGAGCCACGATCACCTATGTCCTGCAGGAACATGGCATATAAAAGAAGAAGAATAATTGCTATTTGTAAATTAGATAGTTTAAAATAAGTAGCATAATGTAGATACTGTTTAATAATCTGATTGGATGCTTTGCTTTCGATTTGTGTGCTTCAATATTTTATTTGTAAAACAAGTTTGATTGTTTGGAAGAAAGTTTTTACATGTTTTTTTTTTATTACCTTGCCCTCATTGAACTTTCTGTATTTGATCATGTAACAAAGTCTGTTGCTGTTGGCTTTATAAGAGAAGCTGTGATGGCTGAATGTGAAAGCCTGTCAGGGACAAACAAGTCCAGAGTTTCATATAGGAGAGACAAGATCCATACAAGATGAAGTATGTTCTGCTAACCAATACACTGAACTGGCCACATGTCAGCCTCTGGTGGCTGTACAAAGCTTAATTGTACTACTTTTTCTACTACAAAATAGCCCTACAAGATTAATAACAAACAGTTCTTCTTCTTTTCTCTTTTCTTTCCCTCTTTCTCATCAGATGCTTGGACTCGATTTCTGATGAGAGATCCAGGTCTCAGGGCCAGAGCTGTAAACATGGATAATGAGCACTAGATGGCTCCTCCTGACTTGGGTTCACACAAGGAAAATAATAAACAACTAAGTGGGGAGGAAAGAAAGAGAGAGAAAGTGAAAGATAATGTTCATGTGACATAGCAACTTAGTTAAGAATAATTGCAGAAAAACTCTGAGAAAAAGACACCTGATAAAAATGGGCAAAAATGATAATTTCATAAATTTTCTGATTAGCTGAATGGTATAGGTGATTAACAAATGCTGTTTCTCATGAACTTTTTTTTTATTTATAGAATCAACAGAGAAATAATTAATTATTCACCCCAGTCTTATTAAAACCAATAAGCAGCTGACATTGACATTTCTTCAAAAATATTATTTTTAAGAATCTAAAATTACAACTGCAAACAAGTGATAAAAAGAAACCAAGAGGAAGTCTTTTTTATATTTAATCAATTGAAAAGTGAAAAGTTAGATCTTGAAACTTTATTTTAAATCAATATTTTCCAATCAAAATATAGGTGATAATGATCCTCCACAGCTTCCTTTTCTTTAATATTTGTAAACAGTGACATAATTATTCTTAGTTTGGAATTTAGAGTTGGTATTTTTTTTGACTGCTTACCAAAGTTCCTGAATGCGTTGTACAAAAAACAGTTTGGGACAAATACATGAATTCAAACTTTTCTCAAGGGCATAGTTGCAAATTGAACCCTACTCTTTTTCTTTTATGTACCGTGCCCCTTCAGAACGTAGGCGATCATGGCCCTCCACATCATCCTGCCCCTTGTACCTCTTAATACGTTTTGTCTCTGTCAATTCACTCAAATCCTGTTCTGTCATCCATTTGCTCAAGGTCATCAAGTATGTTACATGCTGCTTTTCTCTCTGTCCCTTTTTCTCTCAATCTGAATTGTGAGTATCAGATTTTACAAAACCTCCTACCTCATTATGTGCCCCAGAAATTCAACTACTTCTCTCTGATGTTTCCTTTTTGTTTCCATTTTCTCTAAAACCTTGTCGTTGTTCACATGTTTGGCTCATGTTATCCTCAGTAATTTTCTGTAGAACCATATTAATGTGTTGATCGTGTTGAGAAAATAAAATATTCCTATAACTTCAGACACATAAACAACCCACACATCGAGTTGAAAATAAAAAATGACTAAAAGAATAGCTGAAAGTGCTTGGATATGCAGATCTTTTGGATAGTTTTTATACAGTTTGTATCCAGAAAAGAAAACACTTGTACAAACACAAGAAAAATTAAACAAAATGCTTAATCACAGTACCTTGTCAGTTGTCTTTAATAAAACTTGTATAGAAAAGAACTTGATGCCCAAATACACAATCATATATATATATATATATATATATATATATATATATATATAAAGATTACATTTAAATATCAATTTTATCCTGAATTTGAAGTTTCTTGGTAAAATTTCTAGTCTTCTGGAGTCAGAATGATGAATATAACATCAACCAGCTAAATGACAAACCATTTATTTATATTAATTCTCTCTCTCTTTCTCTCCCTCTCTCTCTCTCTCTCTATATATATATATATATATATATATATATATATAGATAGATAGATAGATAGATACATAGATACATAGATAGATAGATTGTATACAGAGAAATAAACAATGCATAGTACTGTTAATCTCATACATTAACTGATCATTAGACTATACCTGATAGTGACTTAAAATGTGAGACTGACACCATTTTGCAATGTTCACTTCTATGTTCACAATATGCCTTTCTGCAAACACTCTTCTCCATAAATATTACCATATTTTAAAAAATATACATGTATATATATATATATATATATACATATATATATATATATCCAAGTATATGATTTGTGTATACGGAATAAATTCCCAAAACCAACTATTACTATTCTTAAAAGAGTGCTCAATACAGAGTAGAGCGAATATAATTATTGGTTAAAATATGTAAAATTTCAGATACAGTATATATATATATATATATATATATATATATATATATATATATATATATCCAAGTATATGATTCGTGTATACGGAATAAATTCCAAAAACCAACTGTTACTATTCTTAAGAGAGTGCTCAATACAGAGTAGAGCGAATATAATTATAATTATATATATATATATATATATATATATATATATATTGGTTAAAATATGTAAAATTTCAGATACTGTATATATATATATATATATATATATATATATATATATATATATATATATATATATATATGTAGATACATATGACATTTATATATATATATATAACAATTTTATGTATATCAATATAAAATTTATGTGTATATATATGTATATATATATAGAGAGAGTTTAAAATATATATAACATTTTTATATATATCTATATAAAATTTATATATATATATATATCAGAATTATTGAAAACAGAGTATAATATATATTTTAAAATAAAAAATTCACATTTCAACTAAAAGTGTTTGATTTATTTTCTTTTTATCATATATATACGCATATATAAATTGTTTAAAATATATATATATAAGATATATATATTGTTTAAAATATATATATATATAGTTTGAAATATGTATTTTGTTTAAAATGTGTGTGTCATTTTGTTGAAGATATAATCAATTATTTTGCCAGTTATTTGAGGTATTCTTTTGCACCAATTAAAATGCATGTTATATTTTGTATCAAATCTTCTCTCATTTTTCCTGAAACTATTGTGCTTGATAGTGATTCTTGATAAATTATTACAATTGCTCTTAAGTAAAATTGATTTTTAAAATAAAGCTTTTATGATATAATTGAATGAATTTTTGAATATATTTTTGTAACAAATATGAAATAAATATAAAGTAATTAATAAGCAATAATATTGACAAAGAACATCAGTAATTTTTCTTACAAAATGACACTTATTTTTTAGTTCTGTGAATTTAGGTTTTTGTCAGGCAACTATCTTGACAGCTTATGCACAGACTTTGGGTGATTTTAATTTGATACATTATTAAATATAGCAAAAATCGTACCATTTGTTCCTGGCAATTATAATATAGATTAAGGTATAGTTACAGAAATTTAAAAAAAAATATATGATAAAAAAGGACACAGAAGACAACATAGACTTGTCAAATTTTTTTACACAATTACCATTATTTGAACATGGGTAAATATATCCTCTTTATAAAATTAAAGAAAATAGCTTCCTTACAGAAATTAAATATAAAATAGCTTCCTAATAGAAATCAAATATTAGGTTTTTGTTTTTAATGATGGTTATAAACCAGTGTCAAATCTTTTTAATTAAAAATGATATAAAAATTATGGTTGTTAAAGAGCTGAACATGCAAATTAAAACTTCAGGATGTTTGCTCTCCACAATTTTCTGTCTTTTGTAGCTCTTAATAAATTTCATCTTTTTATTATCTCCCATAAACCTTGTTCTGCCATCCATTTTCTCAAACTTGCTGGGTAGGTAATACATTGTTTTCCTTTATCCCTCTTGCATACAATCTGTCATATTTTCTAAGCCCTCTTTTCTCATTATGCACCCTAGAAATTTCAACTTGTTATATTAATTATAAGTGTCCTTTTTGTTTTCATATTTTTCTAAAACTTTTTCATTACTCATGTGTTTGGCGTATGGTATTATCATCATCCTTCTGTAGAACAACATATCTGTTGTTTCAAGTATCTTCTTCATCAAAGATTGACCTGCATTCACTGCTGTATAAGAGGACTAATAGTACATAACAATTAGCATTATTTTCTCTTAAAACAGTTTTTCAGGAAAATAGGCTTATCAAGTTCACTAACTCTTTTTTGAAAAACATGCATTCAGTAACAACCAATCAAAGCAGTTTTTGCTAACAGCAGTGAATAATTTTGCACCAGTGAGGAGAAGTAAGAAAAATATACGTCTTACAATAATCAGCAAGCAAATAATTCATTATCTGTGTGTAATTGTTTGACTGAGAAATTTGTCTTTCAAATGTCCAAGACACAGAAGAACTAAGATGGATGGAAAGACAATTATTTAGGAAAAAGCTATTCCCCTCAAAAAGAGCAAAATAGTAACAGATAGCAATTTAGCTATAATCTCAGCAGTCAAGCGTCATGTAATCATTATTATCTTAAAGAAAGAAAGAAACAGAAAGGAAGTAAATCTTCTTTTATGTCCTATGCTCCTTTGGAACAGAGACGATAACATCTCTCCACAACTTCCTCTATTTTTTAGCTCTTAGTAATGTTTGTCTTTTTATTATTCTATGTTTTCTCATCTATTTACACAAGCTTATTATATAGGTTACTCTCTGTTTCTCTCTGCCCGACTTGACTTTAATGTATGTCATCTGAATGCTTAATTCTTTTCTGTCCTTTTACTTCATTATGTGTCCCAGAAATTTCCACTGCCTCTTTCCAATTCTCGGGGTTCTTGATAGGCTCCAGAGGTGGATATGCAATATAATTGGCCCTGCTCTGGCATCTCATCTACAGTCACTTTCTCACAGACACGCTGTCACCTCTCTCTGTTTTTTTTACAGATACTTTCATGGCAATTGCTCTGAGGAGCTGCATTCACTGGTTCCCAGACTTTATTTCAAGCGCCCTACGAGGCTGGCATCCCACTCTCACCCTTTCACTGTTGAAACTCCTAAATGTAGCCGTCTCTTCTACTCCAATAGCTTCATGTCTTGCACCTCTCGCCTGTGGAACTCCCTTCTCGATTCCAGTTTCCCTGAGAGCTATAATATCTAGCTATTCAAATGTAATGTCAATCGACATCTCCAGTTGCCTTGATCTATCCACTATCCTTCTACTCATCCTTTCCTCTATCACTCCTATTTGATCTTGCTCCAAATTTTCTGTAACCCCTTGCGTCCTCGTGGCTTCTTGCCTTGCTTGGGGTGAAACGCTTAAAAAAAAAAAATAGGAGTTTCCTTAGTGTTTCTACTTTCCTTAAAACTTCCTTTTTATTCACATGTTCTATCCATGGTATTTTCAGTGTGCATATGATAGAAGAAAAAGTGAAGAGCTCTTTGAATGAATGCTAATATGAAAAATGCCTTACTTCTAATGTACATTTTTCTGTCTTGTCATGTGAATATTAATTGAGATAAGTTGTCTCAAAGAAGGAAATTCTTGTGACCAGCCTCAACATGTTTAAATGAAGAATTTGTTGCATCATGTATTGTGGTCATTTCAAATTGCAATATTGTATAGTGAAGAAAATTCTTTTGTTGTTTCTATTTATTTTCTGAAATAAGCTCACAATGATAGTTTGTGGTTGATGAAAACAAGGATTTTGATTGGTTGCAAATATCTAATTGAAATTTATTTTTTTTTTATCTTTAAATTTTGTGGTGTGTGGTGAGCCTCTTCTAGGCACTTGTAGATGAGCATATTTTTAAATGGTGAAAACATATGGTTCTGAAATTGAAGAAATTTGGAGGTATATTTCAATATTTTTTGGTAGAACCACATCTCAGACATTTCAATTATGTTCTTTATGTGTGAAGAAATTATTCTGCATTCAATGTTATATAGGAGCTAAGTCATTGCATGACTGTACAGTACTGTTTTTTTCTGATATTTTTTGATACCATAGCACAGCTTTTGGTACCTAGCTTTAATACTAGACAACTAGTAAGAATGAATCTCAATAATAGTGACTTGTAAAATAGATCACCACCCTTGGCATTATAACAAGTGTTCTTTTAACAGTTGGTTAAATTGGTTGCAACTATAAAATATCTAGCAGATCTGATACACATAAGCAAATAAAAAATGTTCTTATCAGTACCAAATAAAACTAAAAAACATATTTTATATGTTATGTCTCTTCAGGATGTGGGAGATCATGTCTCTCCACATCTTCCTGTCCTTAGTATCATTTGACTCTTTGTCATAACTTATTTGGTAGTTTACTTGATTTCTTCCTCTATACCTTATCCCTTCAGTATGTCTTGTGAGTGTTAAATTTTCTAAACACTATTTGTTTTGTTTTTAAATCTGATGGCAAACCATACCAGATATTCTAATACAAATGTATTATTGCTTTACCTGAACTATAAAAATATCTTTTAATTGTAGATAGAAAGGAATATTAATATCATTTATATATAAAATTGTATTCATATATCAATTAAAAGAAAAGAAAAATACTCATTTGGTTGAAAAAGTACATTATTGACAAGCTCAAATCTCTCATAAAAATCAAAATAGAATAATTAAAATTGAATCCACTGTCATTTTTATGTTGGAAACAATAACAATGAAGGGAAAATGAAAACATCAAAAGCATAAAGAAATCGAAACTGTCCATGTTTAAAAAAAACACTAATATTTACATTTCATGAGCTTGTCAATTATGGACTGTGAAAATAGATAAGTTTAACAAAAACTCTAAAAACTTACTAATTTGTGGTTTTATCTTGTTTCTTTTTATAGCTCAAGTTGAATAGAATAAAATTTCAGGAATTTATTGCTTTAATTCTATTTATTAGAATATAGTTTCTGAATGTCTCTTTCTTTTGCAATGTTGCCTAATGCAATGACTTTAACATCAATTTAAATCTACAGTGCATTTTCAAAGCAAATTTAGAGGGGGAAGTGGAAACTGTTAGAAATCAGTATCTTTGAATTACAAAAGGGAATTAACAAAAGGCACATACAGACATGATTTGCACAAAATCAATCTCTTGATTCTATTCTATATCTATCTACCTACCTACCTGCCTTCCTTAATGGCCACAGTCAAGATTATTGAGTCGCCAACTCTGCAACACAGTTAACTGTGAACTCTATAATCTTGTCAATGACTGTATTGTATATGCTTCACCAGAGCTACATATGGTTTTGAATTCACAGTTTGCCTTTCTCTAGACTAGTTCAAATACCAGTTCCCCATGATCGCTGAAGTTAAGCAACATCAAGCTTGGTTAGTACCTAGATGGGTGATCACTTAGGAAGCTTGGATATAAGCTTGGATGTGTGTGTGATGTAATGGATAATAGCATGAAATTGTTAATTGGAGAGCTGACTTCCAATTCCAGTTGGGTTCGTTTATGTGCAATTACCCTTGGGAAAGGTATGAATCCACCTCTTCTACCCCAAGCTCTTGGGTTAAGTAAGACTTGTATTTATCATTAAACCATTATTATCTGCAAAAAATAAAGTAAAAATATTTAGATTTTGGCATTCAGTTAGTTATGTGCCCTTAGCAGGTTGCCATTTCTTTCTGCAGTAGGCCATTTGCCATCCAAGGTTATATAATTCGGTCTGTCCTGCTACTTACCCATAGTTGGGGGGAGAAGAAGAGGATTCATACCTTTCCCAAGTGTATTAGTATGTAAGTGAATGTAATGGATCTGACTGAAATTTGAACTCAGCTCTCAAATTCCTCAGTCTGAGCTGCTATCCATTAGTCCACTGTGCTTTCTCAGCATTAACTAACTCATAAAGATTGATATACTGCTAAACAAATCAGTCAATCAATCAAACCATCTAGATTGGTTGACAACCCTGCTATTTAACCCATAACTGGAGGGTGAAGAGATGGATTTATACCTTTCCTGAGGGGATTTGTGTGAAAGAGTAAGTAATGAACTTGACCAGGATTTTATTCCTATCTTCATACAGGCAAAAATTAAGAAATGTATTCAGTTCCTTTTTTTCTATCAAAGTTTTCTGATAAAGCTTTTGATAAATTCCAAGAGTTAGTCATAAATTCCACCTCTGCTGTTTGATACGTAGAATATCATCAAACAGGCGAGCAGATAATATTCTAAATAATATTTATTATGTTACCTTTCTTTATTTCCCTGATTGTCTACAAATGGTAGATTAACAGTTTCTTTATAAGGAAACATTTAACATTCACTGACTGAGCAGCCACAGCTACTTTTGGTGGAAATTTATAAAATCTTTCACTTAAAACAATTTATCAGAAAAATAGATTTCTCAGGTCCACTGTTATTACTCTTTAATGCTATAGAATGCTGCGATATTCACAAAAAGTACATTATTTGATTTTTTTAGGTTATAATAGAAAAGTAATAATAGATAAGAATAAATAGGTAATAATAGATAAGAATAAATAGGTAATAATGGATAAGTAATAATAAACAATGATAGATAAGAATAAATAGGTAATAATAGAAAATAATAAATAGGTAATAATGGATAAGTAATAATAAACAATGATAGATAAGAATAAATAGGTAATAATAGATAATAATAAATAGGTAATAATGGATAGGTAATAATAAACAATGATAGATAAGAATAAATAGTTAATAATAGATAATAATAAATAGGTAATAATGGATAGGTAATAATAAACAATGATAGATAAGAATAAATAGGTAATAATAGATAATAATAAATAGGTAATAATGGATAGGTAATAATAAACAATGATAGATAAGAATAAATAGGTAATAATAGATAATAATAAATAGGTAATAATGGATAAGTAATAATAAACAATGATAGATAAGAATAAATAGGTAATAATAGATAATAATAAATAGGTAATAATGGATAAGTAATAATAAACAATGATAGATAAGAATAAATAGGTAATAATAGATAATAATAAATAGGTAATAATGGATAAGTAATAATAAACAATGATAGATAAGAATAAATAGGTAATAATAGATAATAATAAATAGGTAATAATGGATAGGTAATAATAAACAATGATAGATAAGAATAAATAGGTAATAATAGATAATAATAAATAGGTAATAATGGATAAGTAATAATAAACAATGATAGATAAGAATAAATAGGTAATAATAGATAATAATAAATAGGTAATAATGGATAAGTAATAATAAACAATGATAGATAAGAATAAATAGGTAATAATAGATAATAATAAATAGGTAATAATGGATAGGTAATAATAAACAATGATAGATAAGAATAAATAGGTAATAATAGATAATAATAAATAGGTAATAATGGATAGGTAATAATAAACAATGATAGATAAGAATAAATAGGTAATAATAGATAATAATAAATAGGTAATAATGGATAGGTAATAATAAACAATGATAGATAAGAATAAATAGGTAATAATAGATAATAATAAATAGGTAATAATGGATAAGTAATAATAAACAATGATAGATAAGAATAAATAGGTAATAATAGATAAGAATAAATAGGTAATAATGGATAAGTAATAATAAACAATGATAGATAAGAATAAATAGGTAATAATAGATAATAATAAATAGGTAATAATGGATAGGTAATAATAAACAATGATAGATAAGAATAAATAGGTAATAATAGATAATAATAAATAGGTAATAATGGATAAGTAATAATAAACAATGATAGATAAGAATAAATAGGTAATAATAGATAATAATAAATAGGTAATAATGGATAGGTAATAATAAACAATGATAGATAAGAATAAATAGGTAATAATAGATAATAATAAATAGGTAATAATGGATAGGTAATAATAAACAATGATAGATAAGAATAAATAGGTAATAATAGATAATAATAAATAGGTAATAATGGATAAGTAATAATAAACAATGATAGATAAGAATAAATAGGTAATAATAGATAATAATAAATAGGTAATAATGGATAAGTAATAATAAACAATGATAGATAAGAATAAATAGGTAATAATAGATAAGAATAAATAGGTAATAATGGATAAGTAATATTAATAATAGAATAAGAATAGGTAATAATAGATAAGAATAAAGGTGTAATAGTAGGTTATAATACGATGGTAATAATAGATGGGTAATATGGTATCAGTGCTAAAAGTGAAATCAGAAATTCTGTATTCACTTTTGCACAAATTTATTTGGAAGGCATGAAACCATCTATTACCCCTTGAGTTATAAGTTAAATAACTGTGGCTGTACATGGATCTTTAGTTTAGCTATTAGCAATTTCAAAAGATGAATTACTTTAAACTCAAATCTGCATAGAAATCAACAGGAAACCACTCAGCTATATTTCTCAAGAAGTCATGGTAATTTAAAAAAAATGATAAAGCAAAAGGAATATGTGAAGAGCCATGATCACCTATCTTCTGGAAGAGCATGACTTCATAGAAAGTTACAGATACTCAACATTCTAGTAATTAAAAATGTTCATGGATACTGAAATACTTCCAGAAATATAAACATAATTTTGTTAATCTATTTCTCTGTATAACCATATAGTTTATAATTTAATTTTTTCTCTTATTTATTATGTTTTATAAACAGCATATTTTTATTTGAATGCAATCAGTTACTTTCATCAAAGTTTTTTTTATTAATCTATTTCTCTGTATAACTACAATAGGTTATTCTGATTAAAATATGCAATACAATTGGCTTTCATATTTTGAACAAGATTATATAAGAAAAACTTAATTTGAAGACATGAAAATACATTAAGCAGCAATTAAATTTGACATTTCAGGTTTCATAAGATTTGCTGAAAAGGATTAAAAATATAAAAACCTGCTAAATATCTCCAAAAATATTGATTCTGTACAAATCTGGCTGTCAAATATTGAAAGTAAATTTGGTCAAAGATTATATGAGAAAATCTTGCTTTGAAGACATGAAAATAAATCAAACAATTAAATTTGACAATTAATTTTCATAAGATTCACTGAAAAGAATTTGGAATTGCAGTGTTTGTAAAAATATACAAATTTTCTGCTAAATATCTTTGAAAATATTTATTCTGTACAGAATGTACACTCTTCTGGCTAATGCATATTTATAATTTTTTTATATCATGAAAGTTTATGTGATTTTCATTTTAAAATAGCTGTCACGATCATTTGTTATGATGAATAAAGGAAACCAAAGATTTTTCAATGAATATTTTTTCTGGAAAGTTATATTGTACAAAGTTTGTCTTTCTTACTGAAATAATAACTCTTTGATGCAAGGATTCCCAGCTTGTATAGAGCACCACCTAGGGAACAGTAGATATTTTTGTCTTCATGATTACTTCTCTGTTTAATTCAATATAATTTTTTCTCAAATATCTATATTATTTGGTTTTGAAGTGTCAGTCATGCTTACAACTTTCCCAGACATTCTAATGTTTAAGAATTTTTTTTTTCTGCAATGAGCCTACCAGAACTACTGAGAAGAAACCACGAATTGTATAGAACATCCAGATGCAGAGATTTATGTCCGTTGTGTTTTTCAAAAATACTTAGCACATTCATTGTTTCCCATATGTGTCTAGATACCTTTCTTTAAGCTCCAACTTTTACCAATGTCTTTTTCATATTCTTCATTCTCATTTGTTCCTTGTTGAACTTGTGCTACTGAATCACAGATATCACCAACAAGTTCACGTCAATCTTTCCATAAAAAATATATAAATCATAAACATCTCTGGTTCCCTGGTGTAATCAGTTCTATAGAACACTGTAATCAGTTCTGTGTTATAAGCTGCTTCCCTGAATAAGTTCATCTCAAGGCAACAAAGCTATTTGTAGTGCTAACTTCTTACTCTCCTCCATCAACTATGCCTCTCCACTGTGCACAAGGATAGCCTTTGGGCAACATCTCTTCTCCTTTTGACTACTTTTGTATCTTTGTTGTGTAATTTTCTTTCCTTTTCTTTTTTTAGTATTTTTGATGAAAGATGGAATAAAAAAATTAAACTGTTTCACTTCGTCATGTTAAGATACACAAAACAGTGCCATTGAATCACAGACTTTCATTCTATCAAGTTCATTAGTTTTTTTTTTGCTTAGTGCTTTGAAAATTTTCCCATATTGTCAAAGATTATTTGGCAAAGTATCAAAACTATTTAATAGATTTATTTTTCATGGAAAGTAAAGTCTTAAGCGGTAAGATGAGCAGAAGTTTCACCACTAATATTTTTGTTTGTGTCCAAGAGTAACAAACAAAGTCACTTTTTGATTGCTAAATGTATATTCTCACAGAGAAGATGTTTTCTTATTCAGATGATGATGTTGATAAATAGTAAGGGTCATCATCATCATCATCATCATCATCATTATTTTACATTCTTGTCCCAGATTTAATATCTTTAATATCATTACTTTATTTTCTTTCTATTGTAAATGAAGACGAATAAAAATCAATATAATAAATATACCAAAATAAAATAATAAATATAAGATAAATATTATATAAATTATATTGTAAATAAATATAATGAAAATATAAACAGATATAAGAAAAGTGTAATAAAAATAAATAATTGGAAAAAAGGACAAGTAACCTTGAGAAAATTCTACCCTGTAACTTGAAATAGCAGAAACCAAATACTAATTTTTAAATTTATTTTCTTTTCATTGTTAGTGTAGTATTTAAAAAAAGAGAAGAATCCAAAGGAAGGTTGATTGATTGATTGGTGTTTTATGGTTTATCAACTTTTGCAAGGTTATTTAAAGTCAAAAAATATTTTTCGATTGTGAGAATTTTTTTGAGATAATAATGTTTTACTGATAGAAGTCCTACTAATTAACCCATAGATGGGAGTAAAAGAAGTGAATTCATATCTTTCCCAAGGGTATTTGCATGTAAATGAATCTAAAGAACCCAACAGGAATTGTAACTTGAATCTCCGATTTCCATTACACAACCTCATATCCAAACTTACATCACACTTGGTATTTCCAAGAAGTCACCTATATAGGTACTGACCAGGATTGATGTTGCTTAATTTCAATGATCTTGTGAGAAACCTGAGTTAAGAGTTTAAGCCATGATCTGAATCATTTCATTTTCATATTTAAGATTCAACACAGAGAAAGATGTTTCATTATACCCCGTTGTAAAAAAAAACACATTCTGATCTGAAAAGTCATGGGACAATATAAAGTACAATGTTAGACCAATCCACAAAAATGCACATTATATTTGTTTACTTGTGTTGAATTTTTAACATTTCTGTTCACTCTTGATATTCTAACCAAAAGGTTCAGATGTGCATAAAAAATTGTGCATCAAATTTATTACCAGGCGGTACCTGATTTAGTTGCTTACATGTTAGAATAAGCAAAGAGATCAAGAAAAGGTTTTTCATAAAGTGTTGTGTTGCTGGTGACTTGGCAATTTTTCCTGTCTGCTATAGATTTCCTGCTGTCATTACTTTTATAAGTTAATGAACCAGGAGACTACTGTCTGTTATTATCACTTTGCTGCCAGTGTGAGTTTTATTATTTTAAAGTGCTCATATATTTAAATGATGAGCAATTATTTTTCAAATAAAATTATTCAGTTGTCTCAGAAAATCATTCTATATGGTTTGGTTTGGAGTAATTTCTAACAGTTTGTTTTTTGATTTTTACTATTTATTATTAGTCCAACCCAGCAATATAAAATGATTAAAACATATCATCTAACAAAATTTCTATCAAAACATTTAGAAAAGTATAAAATGAGGTTCTGCAATTTTGCAGCTTTTCATAAATAACCAATTAAAACAAATCAAAACAAGTTTCTTTAAATTAAAATAATTCCTCTAATGCATTAATATTAGGTGTTTAATAAATGTGCCAGTCAGAACAATGACAGGCTGTCTACAGTGAGCAGTGATCTTCTATCTAGATACAATTTTAAAAAATAAAATTCACTTTTCTGTAGCAAAGAATGGAAAAACCTAAATGAAAAATTGAACAAAGGCAATGTTACCTGATTTCAAATCATTTAACAACTTCCAAAAATGCATTGTCTTTTAGTCCCATTATTTGACTGAATCTGAAGGGAGTCCTTTGATTATGCTATCCATGACTACCTATGCAAAAATGTATAAAAAGCAAAGTTCAGACATAAACTAATATAATTCTTTTATCCTTGCTGTTTTATGATTTATGATAAAGCAAAAGTTTATTTTTATTATACATTTTTATGTTTTCTTGTTAAATTATTTCTGGTAAAATTAATGAAATAAAAACAGTTACTTTCATCTCCAACTTCACACTTGATTTTGGAAATATGGGCGGCTTGCTTTCAATTTCATTGCTTCTTTCACATAAGCAGTATGGCTTTTGCTTCTCTATAGGTTAACTACTCATGTGTCAATAGTTCTTACTGAAAGAGTCTATCAAGCTTTAAATGAGAATAGTGAAGCTGAGGCTATTGCTTTGGATATGTTAAAGGCATTTGACAGGATTTGGTATGGTGGTTTTCTTCACAAGTTGAAAGGTTAGGATATTTCTCAACAAATTTTTGAACTGATACAGTCTTTCTTATTGAATCACAAAGTGAAAGTTATCTTCGACAGCCACTTTTTCTAGATATTTTTGCATTAATGCAAGCATCCATCTATTTTAATTTTTATCAATGACCTTCTTGGTGGCATCAGTTCTCATCTTGGTATCTATGTTGATGACACAATTCCTATCTTAATAGTAAGTCTCAGTGGTTTGATAAAATCAAATTGGCAGCTGATCTAAAAAATGATCTACCTGAGGCAAGGAATGGCATGTTAATTTTAATGCCTTCAAAATTAAATTGCTCTCTTTTAATAACTGAGATAATCCTTTTTACTTTCCATCAGCATGTCTAGTACTAACTTCCAGGGGAGTGATTCATTGTGCCTTCTCAGACTCACGTTTTTCACTGACATAAAATGGAAAGATTATATTGAAACAATTGCTTGGTCTGCTGATAGGAAAGTTGGTTCCCATTGTTGTGTTAGACATTTTTCTCACCAGAATCTATCTTACATATTTATATGTTTACCATTCGTCCTTGCTTTAAATATTTCTGCCACATCTGGTTTGGTGGTCCTGCTATATATTTAGAGATTCTTGATAAAATCTAAAGAAGATTCTGCAATGTTACTGGTCCTGACCTGGCACCTTGGCCTCAATCACTTTCGCATCACCATAACATAGCTTACTTGTACCTTTTCTATAAATGCTTTCATGGTATTTGTTCTGATGAACTTTCCTCTATGGTACTTAGACTTTATGAATTTAAGGGCAGTACTAGATTGACAGCAAGGTCTTATTATTTTACAGTTGAAATGGCTAGACATAACCATAATTTCTATGCTAACGGTACCTTCTCTTGCACTTCTTGTCTGTGGAACTCTCTTCCAGCTTCTTGCTATTAAGTTAAATTCTTCCCAGTGACCTTCAAAAATTTAAATTTATTTATTGTCTTCTTAATTCTTTTATTGTTCTCTCTCCTTAATAATGTTTTTTCTCATATTCTCTAACACTCAGTAATCTCTTGCATCTTTGTTGTTTTATTGCCTTGCTTCATGAAAGAATGAATAAAAAAAATTGTAACTTTTCACTTGATTAGCCAGTTTGTAAATGCAATGGTTAATGATACCTCAGTAGGAAGCATGGGTTAGCAGGCCAATCTTATTGAACTTTAATATCTGTCTGTATTTCAAAGATGAAGTATTTTAATAATTTACACTATTTACATTGTTTGGTCTGTTGTTCTCATCGTCATATTCACAACATTTCGCCATTGTACACTCTGGTCTTCTTCAGGTGATTAGAATTTTGACCTGAACCCTTTATTTCATCCACCGGGGTAGTTTGTTCTGGTTCCACGTGCCATGACTCTTCCAGATGTTTCAGCATCAGTTATCTCTCTATAACTCAACTCTCCAAGTTGTTTGTTTACCTCAGCTGTAGCCATTTATTGAACTTAAAAATCTTTGGGTCAAGTCAGTGGATTCAACCAATGCTTGGGAAGTTGATTTAAAGAGAGATAACGGATACTGAGACATCCGGAAGAGGCATGGCATGTAGAACTAGAACAATTTAACCGGGTAGACAAAATAAAGGGTTCAGCTCAAAATTCCATTTAACTGAAGAAGGGTGGAGCATATAACGGCCAAAATGTCATGAATATGGCAACAAAGATGAGGACAACAGTCTAAACAATGTAAATAGTTTTCATCTTCACTAGGTGATCCACACTTGTGGTGTTGTGTGAGACAAAGCTAAGATAAAATGAATTGATTTTTATCAATAATATTGAATAATTGTAAAGGTTGAAAAAACTAGAGTTGAAAGTGATACCTTGATGTCTATGAGCTTGAGAATGACTATTTGGTTTGATGAATAAACAGAGTACTGGTTTCTGTCTGAATTTCTGGGATGATGAATTATCATTATTTACATTACTTATTTTTATACTGTTATCTTCATCTTTGTTGTTGTTATCACAATGTTTTAGCTGTTGTGCCCACATGATTTCTTCAGGTGTTTGTTGATCTGATTAACGTTCAGTGAATTAGGAGTTCAATCCGTAGGTTAGGTAGTGCAGTAGTAAAGACATTAAATCATTGGTGACATCCTACCTGTTCATATAAACTGATTCTTAAAATTATAAAAGCTTAGTGAACCAGTTGTTGGATTATCCAAAAATAATCTTATATATTAATAGCCGATATATAATAACTAAAAAATATAATTAATACCATTGCTGTAAGTTCTGTGAAAGCTGAAAGAGGGGTTTTCTGTGAGGAACATAATTCATTCTGACAAAAGAAATCATCTTGAAGTTAAGAAATGTGGCAAATATTCCAGTCATAAATTTGATAGGTGTTCCATTGAATTTTTAGGATTGCAGCTAGTGATTCAGTTCAAATGTGGCTAAGAAACCATAACACTAACCTTCCATAACACTAGAGTTAAAAGCATTATACTTCTGAATAAAAATATAATGAGAATAGAATTTCAGTCTGTGAATATCTTAATAAATAAATGTTTTCTATTAAATTATCAAAATGGTTTATTTTTTTTTTATAGTATAAAGTGATTTGTTTCCATTCTCAGATGGAAAAGAAAATAAGCAGAATAAGTTCCTAAAGATTACCTGTCTTTATATAACCTGTTCCTGGAAATTTGAGATGCTATTATTGAATAGAATCTCTGGAAACAGGGTGAACAATAACTAAGCAGTACCAAGTAAGAACAAGAGGAGATATTCCTTGACATTGTCATGGAATGAGAACAATATCCCTGTAGAATATGAAAAGTTTCAGTTCAAAGTTATCTGAAGGTTATCCAGATTGACACATACCTGAAAAAGGTCAGTGTGCACAATTTGCAAACTTTGTGTTAAGAAAAGCAAATAGATAATAATTAATGTAAATATTTAATTGATAATAATTAATGTAAATATTTAATTAATAATAATTAATGTAAATATTTACTTGTTATAGAGAACAGTTGATAACAGTATCTGATTAAAGATATCTAATGAGACAAAGAACTAAAAATGCAAATTTTTCTTATAACACTTTACTCAATTAGTATTGGTGCAGCATGGTATTTTAAACTTCATAAATATAAAATTTAACCTATGCAAGTGTTAACATAGATGTTTAACTGTTGACATTAACAAAAGAGCAGGAGAGACAAAAATAAATGGATGGAAAGTAATATTAACAAAAATATGTTTACAACTGATTTTTTCTTCTGCTTCAGTGCTCTGACAAAAAGAACATTTTGTAACGGATAAGGAAATTCACTGCAGTTTCTTTCTTTGGGGTGATTTTTATTTTTTCAAGAAGAAATCCTAAGTAGAAAACTGTGTACATGCATCAAAAATGATATTTATCAGGAATTCTGAGCCTTGGGAAATGCCAATGTGGCAAGGTATAGGACCAGGTTAAATTACTCAAAGGCTGCAAATGCTGTAGGAGAGATAAGTGGTAATTCTTTTTACATTCCTTATGCAAGAAGGACGTTACATTAGGAAGGAAACAGGAAAGAAGTAAAAGAAAGAGAAGAAAGTAAGAAAGAATATATATAAAAAAAATAAATGGGAAATTGACATCAGTGTAATCAAGCATGAAGAATGAAGGAAGCTATGTTTTGGACAAATGCAATAGCAGAAAGAACCCAGGAAAAATTGCAACAGAATTCTTAGACACTTCAGCACATTCTGATTAGTTAATTGTTGGCAAAAATTCTTCACCTAAAATAAATCACTAAAGTGAATAGAAATTTGACAATAACAGTCTCTAAAATTCAGAAGACAGAAATTTTTTCTTGAATATTTTTATTATGAAATGCCATATTTCTTATTTTTAAAAGCTTTGTCAAATTCACAGTTGTCATAATTTTACCATAATATTAGTTTCTGTTTTTGTGGTGCTCTGTTATTTATATATGAACACTTTATGCATTTCAACAGGCAATAGCTAGAGTGCCAGTTGATAGAAAAAAGATCTCAACATGAGAGAAAATCTAAGAAAATGAATGAAAACTTTAATTTCAAACATAACTCAAATAGTTCAGTCAATAATTTATATTTTCATGCTTAGTATTTTTTAATTTTAATTCTACTGTAAGACAGTTGCAGGATTATTATAGTATAAATTAATAACTAGAAAAATTGAATTAGGTTTGAAATGAAAGTTTTTATTTTCTTAGGTTTCCTCTCATGCTGAAATGCTTTTCTATCAACTGCCACACTAGCTTTTGTCAAATTATGACAAATGTGAGTTTGACAAAGCTTTTCATAGTTAGAAAAAGAGGGAGTGATAACAGTTCTCTTACATTGTCAGTAGATAAAATTTAAGGATCTTTTTATTTTAGGAAGAGAAAATTCTGATGAAGTCAATAAATTTAACACTGTAAATTTTAGATCTGAACAATTTAAGTAATAGGATTATCTTATATGTAATAAACTTGCTCTAAGTGATAGTTTAATCAACAGAGCATTAAATAGGGGGCTATAAGTTGCTCAGTTTTATTCTTCATGGTAGACTGACAAAAGAAAATATGAACTCTAATCTTAAATAGGCATCCAAAATATAATTCTGTCAGGATTTATGTGCATTAAAATTGAGATTTATTGTATTTAAATTATTGTAATGCCTCATTTAGAATAATTTGTTTTTTTTTTCAGTTTTAGTCTTCAAATTATTTTAAATTAAAAAAATTGAAATACGTGGAGAGAATTTCAGAAAAACTTGCAGAATTTGAACTTTACAACAGTGATAAAACAAAAAAAAAAATAAATTAAAAAAAAGTAAAAATACAAAAATAAAATGAAATCATCCGAAAACTCAATTTGTTAAAACTTGAATTTTTTTTAGCTAGTTACCAGCCATTATTGAACAAAACATTTGCATATATAAGATAAATGATACTGATGTAATTATTGATGACACTGGTGTAGAGAATATAAGACCTTGATTAGTTTATGTGAGCAAAAATAAAATTGAATCTGACAGGTATTAAGCAAGCAGGGATGAGTAATATGTTTAGATGGTTCTAGATAAAATATTACTTAATTGATATTTCAGCCAATTTGCAAAAATAGGAAAAGACTTCTAAGAAACTAAATTTCCTTTTGTAATCTTTTATATTTCTACCCCCTGAGATTCTATGAGATGATTTCCCTTTAATTATTTTTTCTTAGATTTAAAGCATTGTATATTTTAATCTTCTGGAATTAAATGTCAGTAATGATTAATCAAGACATTGTAGAGGATACAGATAAAAGGACTCATTGAAAAATGCTTTCGTGCTTGCAAGAATAGCAAGTTCATAAGGAAATGTAAGTTCTTATTGAATTTTCCCGTTCACTTGTAGATCTTTCGATGAAAGTTATCAAAGCATAGACAATGCACTAATCACATTTTCTTGCATGTATTAAAAAAAAAAGAAAAGAACAAGAAGAATTTATGACATTCTTAGTACTTTGAGAAGATTTATTGAATTTCTTAATGAATAGATCACATTATTTTTTTAATATATTTTTTATGAATTTAAAAGAAGCTAAATTTGCAATTGATTTTGACTGACTTAAATTAACTTTTCATTGATTCTTTGAGCCTAAAATGCAATAAATGAAGCCATTTTTACTTTTGGATTAACCAAAATGCCCATTTCTATAGTTTGAGATCTTTTCAGCTGAAAATCTATTGTTTAATCATCCAGAATGCTTATTAGCAATGTCACTGAATCACATGACTTGTCACCATGATTATGACTGATGATTATGCTTTATTATTATTATTACTGACTTTGCAGAGATGTGAAGTCATGCGGGCAAAACACTTGAATAGATCTGCCTAATAAAGATTGATGGAAGATATACATATACATGCACGTCACATTGTGTGCAGATTTCTCCTCTGATGGAACTAATGTTTCTCTCATTTTGTTCCCTTAATTCAATAATTTTTTTAGCAGGGGAAAAACACAACTTATACTGACCCTGGCTTATAATCAAGTCACATAACTGCTTTGTGCATCAAAGCTGAAAACATTTGAAAAGATCTAGAAAGAACTGCTGTGTTTTTAATTATTAATACTCAATTTTTATATTATACTCTGTTAGGCCCAAATTCAGAAGGATAAAAATAATTTTATGACACAAAATACATTTAGTTATATTTCATAAAAGAAAACATTACATATGAGTATAGTATGTTTAAGTAATTGTATAAATTTGAATAATAAAAGTTTAAGTTTCATACTTGTTATAAGATTGAAATGTTTGCAAAATAGTTAAGTCTGTGTTAAATTCAATGTTAATTTTTACATTTTATTTGTTTTCACTCTGCTTAGAGTTGACAGAATATTAGGATGATATTAGAGGATACATTGTAAATGTATTTATTTTGGACTGAGTAGATTCTACAGAATCACAAACAAAAAACTGTACCAAAGAAGAGAAAACACATCACTTGTGGGCTTTCAGCAACAGCAACAACTAAAATGGAACTCAAAGAGAAAATAATGATATACTTAAGATGAAAACATTGGAATCAAGATGCAGGGGGAAAAAATGAAAGCAGAAATCAATCAAAGAAATGAAGAGGCAAAGATTAAATTTAGAAGAAAGAAAAAGCATGGAATATATCAGTGGAGTGGTGCAGTATGTTGGCATTAAAATTATAATGAAGGTCAATGATTTGATTTACACTGGGGCAAAAATGTTGACTGACGACTACATTGACCAACATAAACAACAAATCTGAGCAATAGAATGAGAAATACAGATCTCCATTATACAAAGAGATATGAGACTACTATCAGGAACAGTAGACTACAAAATGGCATCTAGAAAGTAAAACAAAAAATACCAACAGAAAACGGACTGAAGAAACAAGACTAAAAATTCCAAACAAATTTTCCTAGACATACAAAATTGTACATTCTTAAATAATGAGAAGAAATTATACGAAGACTTGTATGATTAAAAGAGTTAAAATATAAAACAGACATGACAGATGCAAATAATTTCTGAAATAAAATGTGAACAGGCCAAAAGAAACATATTGAAATACTAGAATAGTTAGTGAAAGTGAAGAAGGATCTTTGGAAAATAAAAGATTGAAAAAGCATTGAAATAAATACATGCATCTTAAAAAAAAACAGAGCAAAAAATTAGACAAGTACCAGGACCTTGCCTGGAAGCTGACAAAAATAAAGAATATAAAAGATAGGAACATGTTCATAATAAGTACATTTGGAAATGTGCCAAAAATGTCAGAATCAGTTTGGGAATCTGTGGCTGAAGTGAGACTGTACAGACTATGGTGTATTTGGTGCTGGCAAGGATATTGAGAAAGGTGCTGGAGATTTGAGGAGATTAGATATTATTTAATCCTCAGTGAAGACTGCCAGACATCTGGTGTGAAAATGCAAAAGCATGAATAATAATAATATTAATAATAATAATAAACTGAGGAAGTTGTTAATCATGAATCAGATAGTTATAACCATTGTTATTAGAGCACTTGGAATGGTCCCAAAGATCTTAGAGAGTTCTGGAATCTTGAGAAGACTTACTGTTGCACAATCTTCATTGGTTACTAATGATGTGAACAGCCAATGAATGAATAATGATATAACACTGAGTCTCATGTAATGATGCAATATGGGATTGTTCTAAACAGAATGCAAAAGAATAAAATAATAATAATAATAATAAAAATGTTCCCCATTTATTCGTCTGTTCCTTCTACTTTTACCACTTCTTCTTTTATTAGGTTGGTGCAAAAATAATGACGTAATAATGTCGTTTTTTGACGTATTTTTCAATGTCAAAAAACGACATTATTACGTCATTATTTTTGCACCAACCTAATATATGCTGTGGGCAAACATGGTTCTCCATGACTTCCTATACTTTGTATGTTTTAGCAACGTTTGTCATTTCACTGTCCCTAGCAAAGTATATTCCTGTTAAGAACAAAATTATGCTAAAAAAATAATTAAATATTATTGAAAAAATATTCATAAAAAAAATTAAGAATATGATTGGTTTCTAAATATATGAGGAATATGATTTTATTTGTTGGTAGTGAATTAATTAGAAAACATGGACATAGGTACTCCATAGATCTACAGTGAATATGACCTTAAGTGAGCCATGAAATGTTATAGAATTTACTAAACTAGTATCTGCACAAAGATATACATATTAGAAATAAATAAATTTAGAGATTCTTGATAAAATCCAAAGAAGAATCAGTAATATTATTGGTCTAGACCTGGCATCTCAACTTCAGTCACTTTCCCACCACTGTAAAGTTGCTTCCCTGTGCTTTCTCTATAAATACTTTCATGGTAATTGTTCAGATGAGCTTTTTGCTATCATACCTAGACTTTATCAATTCTCATGTGCAGTACTAGATTGGCAAAAAGGTCTCATCAGTTTACAATTGAATTGGCTAAATGTCACCATAAGTTCTATGTTAATGATTTCTTTTTTTGCACTTCTTACCTGTGGAGCTTTCCAGTCAATTTTGATCTCCAAAAATTTAAATGCAATGTCAATTGTTATGTAATGTCTTCCTGATCACTCTTCTATTGTTCTCGCACCTTAATAATGTTTCTGTTTTCTAATTCTTTCACACCCATTAACCCCTTCGTATCTTAGTGGCTTTACTGCTTTGCTTTAGTTGAATTCAAGTAAAAAAAATATTTCCACAAGGGAAAAAAATACCCAATAAATATCACCTGGAAAAAGTCAGAGTGTACAATGACTGAAACATTGTGAATATGGCAATAAAGGTGAGGACAACCATATGGGTAATGTAAATAATGTAAATAACTTTATGCTTATATAACATTTTTTATTCTCATCTGCCAATGTGATTAAAGTACTAAAGAGGGATGAGATAATATTTGGAAAAAAATGACCAAATAAATTAATTTGCATCATAGATATAATTTTCCTTCATTTTCATTTATAGAGTGGCATTAAAAATATAATCAAACTCGTCAGTATTCAGGAACAGTAATTGAATTTTATAAAAATATTTCAAATGCTTAATGCTGAACTATCTCCATTTAATATGTTTTATTTATCCTTTTTGCAAATCAATTTGATTTTTTTCATATCTTTTGATTGATAAAGTTTTTGCCAAGAGTTGATGCATTTTGAAGGTAAATTGTTTTGTGAATATTACTAGAGTTGAACCATTAGAATATTAGTGTCTCAAACCTAGATAATAGGAAAAAAAGTGTCCAAAATGATGGATAATGATTACCAAAAGATGGTTCCAGTGCATAAAAGGGGACCAAAATGATAAATGTATCTCAAAATTATATCATTATATATAGCTCCCCTGTAATTCAGTGATATCTTGAGCAAAGCATAAAATATCTATACATACAATTATGTGTACATACATCATACATGCACACCTATAAATTTATATATATAAATGCATGCATACATACTTGCTTTTTGTATTGTCATTGTTCTCAATGAAATCAGGAATAAATCTGTCTGTAGAGAATAAAGGACAAATGAGCGATGGTTTTGGAATGATGAGACCATAACTTAATGTTTTGATTCATTTATATGCGTATGTTTCAGAGCAAATACAGAGGGGCTCTCTAAAACCAATGACCTACAAATCAAAGGCATTGTGTTGATCAGAAAAAAAAGCAAGTCTTTGAAGTTTATATTTTGCCAAATTTCAAGGACAGACAAGTTGGTGGTGGAGTGCAGGAGAGTTAAGCAGATTAATATCCATGCTTTCTGTTGCAACAAAGCTTTAGAGATGAAAATCATGAGAATTAACCTCTGAACTGCTGATCCATGCTGGCAACATGTACACTTGAGTTGACAGAGAGATAAAAAGGGGAGTTAATCAGTTTTGTTCCCATCACCAAACTACTGCCACCACCACAAAGAGCAGATCAGTCGCCTAGTGAAAGCAGTTCATAAGTAGCATTATGCAGAATGATGAGTTGCGTTCCACTGAAGACACACAGAGAAATTTGCTAAAAAATAAGGCTTAAATGATGGCTTCAAATCTTCTTTTATGTCATATGATTCAACAAATTTGATCTAACATGGCTAAAGACTAGGGATAGATAGATAAAAAGAATAAAAGTTTTTTTTTTTCTATCTAATTTTATTTTATCAATTGGCAGTAAGTTTGGGTCTCTGGTCAACAACATTGGCCACTGTTATTGTTGCTTTTGTAGCATTGTTCAATGAAGACAGTTTTTGAAATATTTTTAGCTCCAATTGATCTATACATTGCCTCAAAGAACTTGTCATCTGTTCATTCATTTCTTAATATCATTATTACAATCATTATAGATTATTATCGCTGTCATAGATTTTTATCAAGTATTGATACCAATATAATTTTTTCTCTTTCATTTTTGTTGATGTTAGTAACATCTGCAATTGTGCTATTGTTATTATTATTACTAGCTGTTTATGTAAATTGTGATATCACTTATGGGTAGGAAATTAAATAATGGCATCAAAAAAATTTAATTCATTCTAATGATTGCATATATAGTGATATAGCAAATTGTAGTGATAAGTAAGAAAAAGAAGGCAGCAGTCATGATTGTATCATAGTGCCAATTTCATTTGAACCTGATATAGGTAGACAAAGTTGCTACTACATTGTTTAGTGTCTGTCATTTTTTGCTCTAAAAAACTTCTAGTAGATGAATTTCTGGAAATTAAAAATTAAATTTTGTAATTTCTGGCATAATGTTTTGACATACACTTTCTATGTTTCTTATTAAAAATCAGGAATAAAAAAATTGTCATGGTCTGGAATTAATGCAGGATTTTTCTTTTCTGTCAGAAGAGAGCTGTTATACACTTACCAGGTATACATTTATCGTGCCAGGCTGGATTTAACTTTAGAACCACCTCAATTATACTTCACACACTGACAATATTCTGGAAGCACACTTTCAAAATTTGGCTCCTTGCTGTTGTCATGGTATCGCACATCTAAATTATTATTAGCAGATCCTCCAGTGTATAAGTTCAATCAGTTAAAAGACCTGCTGTTAACACCCAAGGACCAGATCCTAAAGAAAATTTTCAGAGTTCTTGTAAATCCGTGGCAGATTTGGTAAAGAACCTTTTATAGACATATTGAGGACCAACACCTTATTAGACAGATAGTCATAATGCTTTAGTTTATCTGGGTATCAGAAAGAATATATGCTTGTAATAATGTGACTATTGCTCTTGTAGAGGAACCTACATCAGTTACAGTTCTCTACAGTTAAAATATGACAAAGGTTCACCAATTTGTATTTAGGAAAAGGAAGGTTAAGTTTATTGATTATCTAGTGCAAAGTTGTCTGTTTCTAACACAAACCATGTTATGTGGGACAGGAAGCTCATGCATTGTTGGTATTTAGATCTCCGAGAAGGGTACAGACAGGTGAGTATACAAGTTATGAACTACGACATTCAAAAGATATAATGTTATTATATGTCAACAATAGGAAATGATAAGGTTAAATAAGTAGTAACAATTACAATAACAAGAGATCTATTTTATCTAATATATATATATATATGTATATATATATATATACTACATCCCCCACACACACATCTATCTGTGTCTGTGTGTTCCAGAAATTTGTGAACACATCTTTAGTGGGTCATAAATGGAAAATGACCAGATTTTAACATTTTCGTTTCTCTTTCAAATATATCAAAAGAATTAACATGGCAACTTCTAGACTGACACAGGAAATAAAAAAAGTACATCATGTTCATGGCATTAGCTGCCACCCACAATGATGTAGAATGAGTGGGGCTTCTTGTTGGCCTAGTGATCTATAGGAATAAGAGATGGCTCTGTAGAAACCCTACAGAACTACCCACAGTGATGCTCATCAAGTTCACCCCAATTGTGATTGTCTAGGTTGATAAGAGTAACGAAGGTCATATACCACTTTCTCTTCTTTCTACAAAACTTCAAAGTGAATATTATTTGCATGAATTTGTTGGACATAGTGGGTGTGGGGACCCTAGATCAAGAAGGTGTCTGTATGCACTCAAGCAACATTCAGCTCTCCCAGTATGGCCTAGTTTGATTTGGGAGTAGCTAGCTGAAAATTTTTACTATCATGTTACTTCTAACATGTGGCTATCTCGCTCTCCTGATGTTAATCCATGGCAGCCCCTTCTTATTCCAATGCGTACTACCCCTTGACCCTGCCATGACTGGCAGAAACCCTGATTGGGGTTTATGTTAGTGCTTTGTGACACTTACTATCTTATTAACATTTGCTTTTTTCTACCTACATTTATATATATTACAAATTAGACTAAGCACAACAGACTTTTAAAGGATGAAAAATTTTTGCAGATTTTGACATCATTCTGGTTTCTTTTTTTTCATCCAAGTTCATGAATTTGTTTTGTTCATGCTTAGTCTTGAAAAAGCATTATATAAAATTCATTATCTTTTTATCCAGAATGTTGAATGTTAAAATTATTCAACCTTTTTTTTTAAAAATTGCTCATTCCTTATTTATTTAAGATGGAAAGATCTATTATGACATGTCTCTAAATTGTATTTAGATAAATTGTATTTATTTTCAGTTTTTCTAGTTGAATTGCTCACCTATATTTTATATGATACATTATTTTACATAATTAAGTTACAATAAAATTTGTTTTTGATGAGAATACCTTATGAAAATTGAGTTGTAGTAGAATGGAGGACCCAGGTCATAGATTTTCGAGGCCCCGTATCAAAATACAGTCGGAATCACACAAGATCCTTACGCTGGCCCTGATCCATGGACTAACTATATCTGGATTGTTACTGTGAAGGAAACCAATTAGCAACTCCTTAATACTAAGGAGTTCTTGAAGGCTAACATCATAAGGATGATGGCAAACATTATTGAGAACTACCCAGGCATGCATTTGATTTTGAGGCTGCATTGATGCTGAGATGGTTTTATTAAATAAAATTTCCTTCTTTTTATAAGTTAAACATGTGTACAACTTAGAAAAGAGAAATATGCTGAGTTTTTCTTCATATTATAATTGGTTCACAATCCCATGGCACATCCTATATATATATATATATATATATATATATATATATTTGTGTGTGTGTGTGTGCATGCGTCCACAGAGGGAGAAAGTGCATAAGGTAATTGAGAACAAATTATATAAACCTTTCTACACTTGTCATTACTTATATGATATTGGTACATTTTACATTGAAAAATACCAGTGTACTAGTATGCCATACTGATAACATTTAGGATTTAATAATGACTTAGACTGTCAAAAGTACTCAAACAAAAACAGAAAAAAATTAACTTTGGACTGTTTATACACCATTTTGACTTGGATGTACAGCTTATTCAAAATTTATAAAAATACAACAGAAAATTAAACATACATTTTTTTTTGATCCTATACACAAATAAGTATTGTTAAATTTAAAAAACAATGTCTGTCTATTAAATTCTTTGTTATAGTTTTCCAATTTCTTAATAAAATGTTGCATATGGGAATCAAAATTATGAATCAACTATCCAAATTCATGATTTTTTTCTGCTTCATCCCTAGTGAGGTGTTAATATCACTAAGATGCAAGGGGTTACTGAGATTGAAAGAATTTAGAAGGAACTGGAAACCCAACCCTAAACAGGAAAGAAGAGATAAACTCCTACTCCTGTTCAGTAGACTGAAAGAGTGTGAACCAGGCAATGTGTGTGTGTGTGTGTGTGTGTGTGTGTGTGTGTGTGTGTGTGTGTGTGTGTGTGTGTGTGTGTGTGTGTTGGGGACACATCTGAAATGGCTTTCTGTACAGAATCCAATATGTTCATTATATATTTTGAATGTATTATTGAATTTCAACATGGTTTGCTGAGATAATGAATGGTTATTACTGTATGAAGTAACATTGAAAATTAATGTTATAAAATAGCAGTAGTTTCTCCAATGTGTGTGTGTATTTATTTACATATATATATATATATATATATATTTAAATAAAAAGAAAGAACAGTAAGATATGTAATCTGGTGTTCTTATTGATATTTTTCTTTTTTATAATTAGTACTCAATGTAAATTTACAGAGAATTAATATTATAAATTAACTGATTTAAAATATGTTATTTTCGCTACACTGTAATAACCATGTTTCAAATATATATATATATATATATATATATATATATAAACATTTGAAATGATTTTCTGTAGAGAATCTACACTGTAAGTTCACATATGTATTTTGAATGTTATTATTGAATTCCAATATGTCTTGTTGAAATAATAAATGATAATTATCTGTATGAAAATTAATAATGTTATAAAATTCCTTCAGTTTCTTCAGGTGTTGAATTAATGAATTTATTTGATTCACAGTCATGTTTTTTTTTCAATGCATATATAATGGTTGAAGTGCGTTTGGTGAAATCTGAGTGGAATTACTAACTTTAGTTATTTGCATGATTATAAAAAACTCGAGTCATCACCAGACAAAAGGTCTAAAAGCTGCATGTTCACGGATGCATTTTGATTGGTTAGAAAATATATATTTTTGCTTCTAAATTTTGTTTTTTAAACTGCTTCTTGTGTCCCTACAACTGAACAAAAGTAAAACTGTTTTTCTTTAGTTTATCTTGAAGAGTGCAAATGGTTAATTGCATTCTGATAGTTGAATGATTATTTCCATTGAATTATTCTACAAATCTTCAATTTATGATTTCATGAAAACCAATCACTTAACTAAACCCATAGATGATTATTATGTACGTTTTAATGCAAGCAAGCATGCAAAATCAGACAGTCTAGAGTCCAAAATTGTTTAGAGCTGTGAAGGACTAGAAGGTGTGGAGAGTCATGATCACCTACCTTAAGGGACTTGCCACATAAAAGAACCATGCAAATTATGAATAGCTAATGAGTATTTGTAAAAAGATTTTTTACAGAAAACATGAAATGTTCATTTACAAGAATTTGAATTGGAACATTTTTTTCTTCTTTATGATGAAAATAATAATTATCTGTGCAAAAAAAAATAATATGAATCTGGGCATTTTCTAAATCAAATACATTTTGAAACAGACAGCATGTCGGAAATTTGAAATGAGAAACTTGAAACAAGAATTAGAAAGTCTTTAACATTTAACAAATAATCTGATGGCTTTTATATCAGCTTTAAACAAAAAAATCTTTCCAATTTGACCATACATTGTATGCATATTTTTATATTTTGTTAATAGTTTAAAGTTGCTATCACTTTTTTATAATCCTTATTTTTATAATTCTTTTTCTTCTTATCAGTTGGTTATGGTAATCATACTGACAGCAACATAATCATATGATGTACCTGTTTTTTATATGACAAAAGAATAGATTAAAATCCCTGTATAGTAATAATACTGAGATACTGAAGAACAGAAATAATACTTTAGGTAAGAAAAAATAACCAAACAAGATAGAACACATGGTTGTCAGCAAAAGAGACACCCAATTACATATTGTGAACATAAAAATCAAGCAGGTGGCAGAAAGTATGAGAAACTCAGAAGTGCCTACAGTTAGCAAAAGATACCTTTTAGGAAACTGAGCAAAGTATGAAGCATTATTTAGAGAAAAACAGAACAGGAGGTTGTGGAGAGTTATGGGTGCCGACAGCTTGAAGGGATATGACACATAATAGAAAAAAATTAAACAAATTAAATTAAATGTCAAAGTATTGATCATTTAATCTTTGTCTATCTCATTTTATATGGCGACCAATAGAAAATCCAGACAATGCCAAAAATGGAATATTGTTGTTATCTATGGTTAGGAGTGTCCCAGTCTTCACTTTCCAGTTCCAATAGAGTCCAAAAGCATCTCCATGTCCTTGTGGTTGACAAATTACTTTCCACCCTAGAACCCCTTTTCTCACAAATGAAATGTCACTAGCTTCTCACAATTTCTATGGAATGTGTTCAGACAAACTACAGTTCTTAGTTCCACTTGAGCAGTTTCTTCCCATGAACTGCTCCCAAGAGGATGTTTCCCCGATCACTACAATCTTAACCTGTTCAAGTCTAGGGTTAACCGTTATCTTCCCCACATATCTCCATAAACTGTGTCTGTTATTTTGTAACCCTCTATCTCGAGCGTCTCTTGGGCCTTGTACAGGGTGAACATCATTGTAAAAAAGAAAAAAAATCAACAGAAAAGGCAATTTTTCTAGCACTGACATGTGATTATTTTTAGTTGCAGTATGTGAAGTCAAGTAGAAAGGAGAATCAAGTCCATAGTCTGACATGTATTAGGTTGGTGCAAAAATAATGTCGTTTTCTCACATATGTTACTATGTGAGAAAACGACATTATTTTTGCACCAACCTAATAGTTTCTTAGGTGAATAAATTATTTGTTGTGTAAAATAAATGGTTTTTCATAATTAGGCTGTTCAGTTATTGATATATCTCCACACATCTTTTTCTTCACATATTAAACTTTGAATATTGCTTATGTGTTCATAAGATTCATTATATATATATATATATATATATATATATATATATATAAAACTTAACCCTGATTTGCTCCAGGATCTTGATGTACTTGCAATTTATTTTTTTAATCATTTCTTCCCAAGCAAGACATTAATGCCGTTAAAATACAAGGGGACATCAGGAGTGGAAGAGAATGAGAATCCTTTAGTGAGGAGAAAGAACAATAAAAGAATAGGAATCAGGAAGATACAAGATATTGATTGATGTTCCATTTAACTTTTTGAAGATTGTAGGTGGCAAGGAAGCAAGAAATTGGAAGGAAGTTCAACAGGCAAGAAGTGTGAGAAAAGAAATTTGTAGAATAGAACTTACAGTCACATCAAGCTATTGAAACATTAAAATGATTAGACATATTAGCCAATCTAGTAGTATGCTTAAATTCATACAATCCAGGTACCAAGGATGAGAGTTCATTAGAACAAATACGGTGAAAATATTTAAAGCAAAGACTGAGGGAAGCCATGTCATATTGGTGAGAAAGTTATTGAATTCAAGATGCAAGGTCAGGACCATTGACATTAGACACTTCTTTGGATTTTGTCATGAATCTCAAGATATATAGTAGGAGCACCAGAGATGATTGCAGTATTTAATGTACAGAAGAATGGTAGATTTATAAAAGTGCAAGATGGATTCTGCATTGTTCTAGAAAAAGCTGTATGAGATACTGAACCATATTGTTATGTAAGTATTATCATAAACCATGTTCTGATCCTTGGATTATTACTAAAGGAAAAGGTAAAACTAAGTCATGTTAAGAGTAAATATGTATGGTTGAAAAGTAAAATTAGAAGATATTTTGCCCCTTTGTTTGATGCCAAGTAGACACAGCTCGGTGTATGGATCCATTATAACAAATATAGTAGATATGGAAATAGAACATAGAATAGTCTGCAGTAGAAGTATTTTTGGCCAACACTGCAAATTGCTACAAAATCAAAACATCAACCTGAAAATTTGATTCATGTTCTTAAATAGCCTCATCAGATTGAGACTTTCTCACGGATGTTATGAATGACACCCAACATGTTCAGGAATATCTAGATTGTCAGCTGTATAAAACCACATATTAAGATCAATGGTTAAAAGTGGCTTTCAACGCAAGTGAAAACTACACTTATTCGAACCTTGTGGACAGTTGTTACAGAATCACAATTGAAGAATTGTATCAGATAACAGATACCACATTATTTGAGGAATTTTAACAGAAACAATACCTAAACTTGATGAGAAAATAATAACACAATCATGATGTTGACATCCCACACTACTTCAAACAAAAGGTTAGGACAGAAACTCCTATCAATACTAGAAAGTGCAATAATAGGTACTGAACTTGAGAAATCTATTTTACTGAAAAAATGTTTTAAGAGAAAGATTTTATAAATTTCAACTGAGAGCAGTATTAGCTGCTGGGTTCAATGAATGCCGAATGTTTTGTGATATGGAAAGAGTTAATGTTACCATGACCATTTCAGTTTACCTTGAGACCTTCCCTATTCAAGCCATTACTATTTCTATTAACAAATTTTTCCTTATAAGAAAATGGTTAATATTACCATTACCAAATGTTTTTTTATAAAGAAATGACTAATATTACCATTGCCGTTACCAAATGTAATTCCTTATAAGGAAATGGCTAATATTAGCATTCCCAAATATTTCCTTATAAGAAAATGGCTAACATCACCATTACCAAATGTTTCTTTATAAGGAAATTGCTAATATTACCATTACTAATGTTTCCTTATAAAGAAATAGTTAATATTGCCATTACTAATGTTTCCTTATAAGGAAACAGCTAATATCACAATTACCAAATGTTTCCTTATAAGGAAATGGCTATTACCATTCCCAAATGTCTTCTTATAAGGAAATGGGTAATATCACCATTACCAAATGTTTCCTTACAAGGAAATGTCTAATATTACAATTGCCATTACTTGTAAACAATTAAAATATATTATTATCTCCAATATATGATTCAGATGCTTCACCAACTTTTAATAACATTATCCCCTGAAAATGAAATTCTCTTTGTTATAAGTTGGCCAGATTTTACAGTAACTGAAATTGAGGAAATAGTATTTTGTCAAGTTTGTACAATTTCATTTTCTCTTCATCAGTGTGCAAATTCTAACTTTGATCAAATTGACTCACAGGAATGAAGCATGAAACCAAATTGATTACATGCATACGCACAGCTTGTATTACCAAAACGAAAACTCCACTTTATAGGCCAAAATTTTGCTAACACCTTTACTTAAACTTATTTTCTCTTTCCCAAGAACAAGCAGTGAAATGACAGTCATGGCATTATGGTCATTTTAAGTTGAAGATTCTATCAAAGAAATACAAGTTTCAGTGAGCTGATGTACAACATCACTTGGTCAGAAATTGATTGTCACTGGTTTTATGGTAGGAAACTGGTTAGATGAATATAATTAAATAACACTGAGAAGGAGGAAGCTACAGGTCTTATTTAATCTTCTATCCCCAGGGCATTTTATGCCATCTGAAGTAAACTTTCTTGATTGGATAGAAAAGAAAGTATATTACTTGCAGCTACTCTCACTTCCTTTCTGAATTTGTTGGTTAATGAAAAGAGCTTTTCAAAATATTTGGTCGAAAACTTACCAATCTTATTTTGTAAATCTGTGCTATAAAAGAAGAGCTGATTCCTTAACCATCACATGCCGTCAGTGTGCACATATGTAATGAATATTTGTATGCCTGTTGTACATGAGTAGCTTACATGTGTTTGTGCCATTAAATGTATACACACAAAATTTGACTCATTTTGAAATAAGACATTGGAGTAATACATTATAGTAGAGTATATTTATTCAATAAAATCACAATTGACTTCACCTATAAAACCTCTAGAAAACTTTGGAATCTCCTGCAACTCTCCTGGATGGTCACCTTGCTTAAGTGGATGATTGCTGCTATAATCCTTGGCTTCAGTTCATCTTTGATGTTACGAGTTATGTTGGTCTCTCATTCAACTGCATGCCACACATAATAATCAAGGGGGTTGCAGATTGGGGTGTTAGGTACCAAATGTAAAGGGTGATCTGGTTGCAGAAATTGGCTGACAGCCATGACTGGGTTCTCCTGCTTGTGTGGCATGGTTCAGAGTTCTGTTGCTAGACACAATGTCATCCAGCAGCCACCATCTTGACACAGGGCAGCACTATCTCCTCAAGGCACTTGATGTAGCCCACTGTGTTGAGTATGAGGCCCTCACCAACAAGTTTGGGAGTTCTATCCTTATCAGAACAATAAGAGTGAGTTTTCCAAGCTGCCATATCATTGTAATCACCATTAGACTCATCCAACTCATTTCGAATCCTTTGTACTGTCTCCAAATTGACACCCAAACACTCTGAAATGTTTGTTTTGGAGCTTCCAGTGTGAATGCCAAGCAGTAAAACATGCCATTTCCAAATTTCTGGCATTGTAAATTGTGTCATGGTGTTATTTTTCTCACAGACAATTCCTGACTGACCCTACTCTACTCTTCAATCAACAAAATCAAAAACAAACAACATGTATGAGTGAAATTAAAAATATAAAATGTCAACAATTTACCTATCGCTTCCTGTATATATTAGGTTGGTGCAAAAATAATGACGTAATAATGTCGTTTTTTGACGTAACGTCAAAAAACGACATTATTACGTCATTATTTTTGCACCAACTTAATAGCAAAGTACTTCCAAAGGATCCCTAAAAAGTTTATATACATGATGAAAAAAATGCCCAAAACTTAATAAAAAGAGAGTTTGATTGTCAAAATATTTGTTATTATTATCAAGAGGAAAAGACCAAAGGTTTTTTTTTATTATTTTTTATTATAGTATTTTTTAATCCTTTTTAGAACCCTTAAAATTTTCTAAAATCTTTTTTCTTGCATCAGCAGGTGACCATAAATTAGTATAGAAAACTTTATATATAAATTAATTCAGCAATATGTATATATAGAGAGAGAGAGCAAAAGAAAGGGGATCTGCTGGGACACCTAATCAATCAAAGTTGCCAACACCTCTTCAAGCACATTTGTGTTTGTTTAACACCCAAAGAGCCCTCCTACGATTTATACTGCATGTGTATGCTGAATGGACCTTAGTTACAAGATGTGTTACAATTTACATTGTGTTTTGTAGGTACTCTCAAAAGGTTTGTGACCGAGTGGCTAGATAATTCACTTTCTGAGTATGAGTCCTGTGATCAAATATCATCTTGGTCAATTTGTTGGGAAGGTAAAACATTGATGCTATTGGCTCAGGTACTACTATCATGTAGTACATTTGGAGATATATATATAAAAATGTATAGTGCTTTTATATATCTCAAGTAGGTAAAATATATAAGAAAAAAGAGTTGAACATGCAACTGCAGTCATTAAGAATATTTACAGTAACTTTGTCAAGATTGAGAGCTTGGAGGATATCACTTTTAGTTCCTTTAGAATATCTTTATTCCCTATGTTGTCATTTTGCTGAGACTTTGGTGGCATTTTCAGTTCTCACGTGGTGAGTATGTATGAGAAAGTAAGTTTTTTTTTATATATATATATCCCACATGGGTAAAAAGATATGAGAAAAATAAGTTAAAAATGCAACTGGAGACTATAAGAATATTTATTTGCCGTAGTAAATTTACAGTAAATAAATATTCTTAAAGACTCCAATTGCATTTTTAACTTCTTTTTCTTATATACGTATGTATGTATATACAATCATCAGTTATTATGAGTCCACTGTTGAACAAAGAAATGCCTTTCAAATGTCCTTCCATGACATCTGTACCTTTTCTTATCCATGGCTTACTAGCAAACACTTTAGTCCCATTTCTCAATCTTATTTTTGGTAGTTTCTGCATTTGATACCAAATTGCCAATAATCAGCCAACTTTTTGATCCCTCTGTTCTCCTTTCTTCACACTGTTTGTCTTGCCAATCTTCATTTTTGTTCACTTAAACATTTCTATGATATATCTGATCTTGGTCTGTTCTTTGATTCAGGTTGAACTATTTTTATCTTTTCTTATCCTATCATTGATCTTTGTCCATTTCTAACTTTTCGGTGATATTTATTAGTGTCCATGTTTCAAACCTGTACATCATAGCATTAATGATTCATTCACTTTACATATTGTCAGGTCACTTTTCATGATACCTTTATTATATTAAATTCATTCCAACTAATTGTTTTACATCTCTTATTTAATTTCCATGGTATTTCTTTAATATTATTACCTTTCCTAAGTAAATATATTCCTACAATGCTTCTAGTTCTTCAGTCTGAATTTCTGGGATAAGGACTTATCATTATTTACATTTATTTACACTTCGACTATTGGTCCTCATCTAATTTTTCATTCATCCTTTATTCTTACATACATTTTCCGAACATTACAATTGAATGTTATTTTTCATTTATTTCTATTTAGATCACTTGAGGATTTTGACAGCAGTAACAGTTAAAATGGATATCACATGTAATACAAAAAGAATATAATGATATAAACAAACATGACTTCAAAGAAAAGTTTAGGAAGGTAACTGCATCAACGCTGGAAATAGCAATGAATAACAGCTACTGGATTTGAGAAACCTGTTTTCCTGAAAAATTATTTTAAAAGACAGATTTTATAAATTTCAACCAAAAGTAGTACTGACTGCTTGGTAAAATGAATACTGAAAGCTTCCTTATAAGGAAACAGCTAATATTACCATTTCAGTCTACCTTGGGTCTTTCCTTATTCAAGTCATTTAGTATTTAGTAAAATGCTACCAGCATTTCACAGATGGTTGGAAATAGTATAATATTATAAATAAAAATAACACATAATTAGTTATTGGTATTTTTATTTTTGAGGCTGAAGTTTTAGGAAATAAATTTTAAACAATGATTTTTGTTACTGACAAAGACCAAGAAATTATTTGATCATCATGAGATAGGAAATAATGCCTCTCCACTATTACCTATGTCCTGAAGGGTTGTTGCACATAGAAGACAAATAACATGAGCATCAATCTTAAGCTCATTCTGTCATCAACAAAATATAAAAAAAATGTGAATATCACATATTTTACAAGTAAATTATTATAATAGAGGATTAGAGTAGAAGATTTCCTCATACTGAGATATATACTTACTGAGAAAATTAATCCAGCAATTTGCATTAAATAAAATTAAAAGTCAGATTTAAATAAACATATTTAAACTGGGCAATACAATTGCAGACAAAAAGGCTCTATAAAAATGCATGGGCTTTAAGTGCACACAAGCTGGGGAAGCATTTGTCTCTGAATACTTTCCAGCTTTAAGTGTGTCAAATTTTGTATGAGTTTTGAACAGTTTTTCAATTAAAGAAAATATGAACCTAATTTGTTTGTTTTTATAGAAATTCCTGTCTGAAAAATAAAGGATAAAATAAGAAAAAAAAAGAAAAAACGGCAATCTTCATTGCTCACAAAAAACAGTCTGTAAAAAGGACAGATTTTCTCTTAACTCCAATATAATTTTAACTACCTTCACTCCCTGGCATTGTTTATTGTTTTAAAAAGTAATGGTCAAAATTTTTATGAAACTTATATATATATTAAAGTGAATTTGTACATTTTCTTTGTTCTTGAGAATTGAAAGCAAGAACAATAAACCTTATTTATTAGATTGCCTATTGGAATGACTGGAAAAATATTGGTTAATTGCCAAGTGATTTAACTTTATAAAATGGTAAATAATAAGGATATCCTTATAGGTGGTTCACATATTTTAATAATTTAGTAAATGTTTATAAATTTATGAATAAAAAATTGTTTTCATATTTATTTCTTTATGAATTGTTAAATGATAAATATTGCATTGAATTAGTTTTAATACAATTCTATTAGTTTTTAGAATGTTTTAAATATAAAATTATTCTTGTAAATAAACAATCTAACAAATAAATAGTAATCTCTTAAAAACAAAAAAAAATGTATAAATTCAGTTTCCTATATTTAGCCTCTTCCCCAGCATAGATGTGTATATATATTTTAAACAAAAGTGTCTTCTTTAGACACAGATGAGTAAACACGTTGAAAACATATCATTAAAAAACCCCAGCTACAGACGTGTTTATATGTTGGTCTTGATTCTTTTTATGCACTTCTGAGCTTGAAACGAGTCCAATTGTCAACTCATACATCTGGTAGAGGTGTTAGTCACTGCTCAAGTACTTCAAGATACCTCAGTTTTTTAGTTACTATATTAAAAAAAAATTAAAAAATAAATCTGAAAAGGAAACGTTTTTCTCAAATTAATTGGCAAGGAAAAGGTTAAGTTTTATTCCAATTCTGATCATCACTTTTTAAAACAATAAACATTGCAAAGGTGTAAAGGTAGTTAAAATAATAATGATGTCAAGGGAAAAAAACATCCTTTTGACAAACCATGTTTTTTGTGGGAAATGAAGATTAAAAATTTTAATGTTTATATTTGCTTATCAAGTAAGCAACAAGATCAAATATTTATTATTTAGTTTAGACAATATTGCTAGTTAAAAGATTTGGTTCAAGTGTTTCAATTTGTGAGCTGGGTGCAATATGTTAAGGAATCAGTTTTAAATAGATTGCATTTTGGATGGATAAATTCTTCATTTCGTCTGGAAGGAACATTCATTGTGATCATGAGATTTCTTGTTAAATGTTCTGATGGACATCTGTTTTCTCAGGAAGAGCAAAGTGTGGTTTTTCTTCATCGTTTCAAGAGAACAACTCCAAATCAGTTAATCTCTTTCATCATTTTCTCATTTGCTGTTACAAATTGTATTTCTTAAGCTGACTTTTTTGATAATCTGCTCTCTTAGAAAGTGTAATCTGATACAAATACTTAAGCCCCGAAACAGAAATCCATGTAATAAGTTCAAATTCTTGTCATGGCCCCTGATGTCTCTTTTGCACTGATACCAACAAGGAAAGCATAAACTAAATTCTTTCAGTTCCATCATCTTGCTTGATGTTACTCTCTTATCACAATAGGTTGTAATGAAGACAGAATTAAGGTGACACTGTACAGGTCTCATTTGTGATTATATAATCTATAAGCAAGCTTTGATTCTCATAAAATGAAGAGTAATGTCATATTTGGAAATTAATGATTTATTACTTTTATCAGATTAGATTACTGAATCAGCTCTGACTCACTGTAACACACCCATGCCCTGTAGGGGACGATATTTAGTTTGGTAAATGGCTTGCTCCTTAGAATACAAACATATGCAATACAGTATAATATTTATATCATCTTGTTTTATTTTAATTGTGTCTCTGTGGTTCCAGAAAATATTGTCACTCATGTTCTTGAATATTTATCCTCTCTAAATCTTGTTTCTTCTTCTATGTGCCTTGTCTCTTCAGGATGTTGGCTCTCCACAATTTCCTGATATTTGTTGCGTTAAATAAATTTTGTCTTTTTGTAATCTCTCCTAAACCTTGCTCTGCTGTCCTTTTGCTCAAGCTCACTAGGTAAGTGGTTGTTTTCCTCTTTTCCCTCTTGCCTTCAATCTGTCCTGTGAGTATCAAATTTCCCAAGCCCTCTTTCTTCATTTTGTACACTAGAAATTTCAACTATCTTTTTCTGATATTAAATATAAGTGTCCTTTTTGTTTCCATTTTATCTAAAACTTCATCCATCTATTGAGTCACATTTCTGTTGTTTCAAAGTCTCTTCTTCATCTGAACAGAAATTGTTTCACATTCACTGCCATATAGGATGATGGATATTACAAAACAGTTCAATACTCTTTTCTTTGATTCTAAGGAAATTTTTATATTCCTTAATATTTTTCTCAGCTTTTGGAAGACAAACTTTTGCTATCCCAATGTGACTTCAGATTTTTGTGTTACACTTTCCATTTTAAACTCAACATAAAATCTATATAAACAATGACTGGGTTCTCCAGCTTGTGTTGCAGAGTCCTGTTGCCAGACATAGGGTCTTTCAGCAGCCACCCTCTTGAACTAGGGCAAAACTACCTCCTCAGCTGTCTCAAAATTGTAGTTAGATATGCTATGATGTACTACTAGTTCATTTAAAGTGTTGTTCTTTAATGGATCCTTGCATTGGTCATATTGTCATTATTTTTCAAAACATCTTGCAATTTTGACATAAAAAATTGCTCACTACATTATCTGACTAATATCTTTGTTGTTATAATCCTGACAGAACAATAGCCTAGAGGATTAAAGAGTTTGGTAACACAGTAATTGTAAGTTCAATCTTTTGTGATGTCAACGAACACTCGTTTCCACTTTTGTAATGTCAATTAATATTCGTTGTAACTTTCATAATGCTTGTTGTAGTAGAGACTTTGTAATTGCAGATACAACTATAGTAATGCCGTTTAACAATACTGGTGTCAGATGCCTTTGAATATCACTGAATAATAGTAGTTGCTCAATAATACTCACTTCACAAGTAACCTGTATAATGATCTGAATAGAGAAATAATATAGTGAATAGAGTAGAGAATAGCAATAGTAGCAGTTGCTCAATAATACTCACTTCACAAGTAACCTGTATAATGATCTGAATAGAGAAATAATATAGTGAATAGAGTAGAGAATAGCAATAGTAGCAGTTTCTCAATAATACTCACTTCACAAGTAACCTGTATAATGATTTGAATAGAGAAATAATATAGTGAATAGAGTAGAGAATAGCAAGTTATTAATAGAGGATAGGGGAGAAATAGCGATCCAAATAGTAAGAGAAGATAGAATAGAAATAACGATTGTTAGTCATCAGTTACTTTCTACATACATGCATTTTCTCTATGGTCACATGGTCAACTTAATTCAATAATGGTGTGTATGTTTGCTCACTGGCGATCTGTGTTCAAACTCAAGTGTCAGCAGTGACACTTTATTCCTGTATAACACAATTCCTGGGCTGTGTAGTACAGACTCAGGAAATAGGGTGTGCAATAACTTAGCAGTACTTGATAAGATGTAGAAGAGATATCCATAGACATGGTCAGAGGAATAAGAAGGACCTATACCATAGATTAAATGACAAGCACTTGATGAAGTCTTGAATGCACAACATCTAGAACATTGCAATAATAAGATGGAGACAATAATTCACATGTAAATAATATAAATAATAATAAGTACATTTGTTTGCTCACAATTTTGATTTGCTGTTACTTGCTGTTGAATAAGTTTCGTTCTTTATTAAATGTCTCATATGCATTACTGTTGAAGTATAATTTCAACAAAGATTTCTTGGTGCAAGTACCTTTTTTATATTGATGTATGTTTCAATTCAGTCATTATGCTATATTGTATAACAGGGTTTTATTTCTTCCATAGATAACTCATCAAGGCCAAATACATGCATTGACTTCTATAACTATTCAAGAAATTATAATATAGTTGAACATTCATTTTATAAATTGAGGAAGTTTATTATACATATTGGTGAAGTTGATTTTTCTTATAAAAAAATGCTTGAAAAATTAATTTTTCTAGTGTATTTTTAACACTATGGATCTGAGCAATATTTTTCTCTGGGTGGGAGGAAAGTTTCCATGGTTTGTAAATGAATTTAATGTCCTTTAACCGCAGGAACTTTCCTTGCAGCCAGATACATAAACAAATGTTAATATATTCAATTGTGTTGAATGTTTTCCAATAATGATGAAAAAGACTTATAGATTATGTAATAATGAAAAATAGTTGCTTTTCTTTAAAATAATAACCATAATAGCAGAGAAGTAAACAGTACACAGCTATATATCACCAATATACCCAGTGTGCATATGGGCACCATCTTTCATTGGCATATACTTTGCATATAAATAACTGTATGTACAAAGGTGACCAATTTATGATCAAAAAATGACAGAATAAGAAAAGGAGAAAAAAAAAACTGGCAGGAAAAGAAAAAAAAAAGAAAAAAACAATCTAATCGACTCATTGTCTTTGCCTAGTCATTTAGTGGTCCTTTGTGCATACATTCATTCTTTGATATTAGAGTAAATGGTAATTCTAGCCTGGAACTCTGCAGGGCTTCTGCTGAAAATTACCTTATTCTAATTGTCTCTGCCCTCTCAGCTTGCAGAACACTCTCAGGTAAGCAAACACTGACCTGATGAGAAGGCAGAGAAATTACCTGCTGTCTAGTTTGCAAATAATGTACATTTTACCTGAGTGCGTAGGTATCAAGCTGCCTATATTGTCATTAGTTTTTTACAGTTGAGTATCCGTGAAATGAAAGCTCATTGGCTGCAATGAGGGAATCAAATTCTTGGCAAACATACATTTGAAATGCACATGTAAGGTTTGTACTGGACCCCTGTTGTTTGTTGCACCTGTGACCCAAACACAGACCTATTTACTCACCATTTATATACGCCTTTTGCTGCGGAATAGTTGCACTAATAGAATAGGAAACCTGTTTATTTCCACTTTAATTTGTGCAGTTTAGCATATTCATATCAAAAGTGTTTATTTTCATGTATATTCATTGGTTCGGTTGTCAGGGAATGTGTTTTATGAGCTTATCAGCAGGTTTATTTACAACATCAAACTTTGATGCCAAAATAAACCTAATAGAACCAGAAACTGCTGACTTTAAATATAAATACTTGAAATGGCAAGCTCCAGGTTGCTGCATGAGTCAAAGATTTACTTTCATTGCATTGCTAAAAATTAAATAATAAACTTACAAGTAATTAAATTCCTAAGCTGACCTTTGAAAGATTTTTCTTCTTTTTTGTGTCCTTTCAGAATGTTGGCATCTATGGCACTCCACAATTTACTATGCTCTTTGTAAGGATTTTCATTTCACAATCCCTCCATGTTTCTGTTCTGCCATCCATTCACACAAGCCCATTTGGAAGGTTACTCTCTGCTTTCCTCTCACCTTCTTGCCTTCAATATGTCTTGGTAGTGTTAAATTCTCCAACACCTCTTTCCTCGTTATGTCCAAGAAATTTCAGCTGTCTATTTCAAATTCATTTTTCTTTCCATTTTCATTAAAACTTCCTCATTGGTCACATGATTAGTCCATAGTATTCTCAGCATCCTTTTGTAGAACCACCTTTCTTTGTCTCAAGTGTCTTCTTCATCTGTGAAGAGATAGTCCAGCTTTCTCCTGCTATATTGGAAGACTGATATTTACATAGCAGTTCCACACTCTTTTCTTTGTTTCTAATGAAATTTTTCAATCTCTTAATTGTGTGAAATTACCTCTAGCATGACCTATTCTATACACAATTTCCTCATAGGCTGTACTAAATTGGGTGAATATATCTGCTGGGAAGATGTATTACTGTCATGCCTCTTGAGTTTTCCTTCTTATATGTGCCGTGTTTCTTCAGGATATTAATGGTTATGGCTCTCCACAATATCCTGGCATTTGCTCTTAATACATTTTGTATTTTTGTTATTTCTCCTAAACCGTGTTTTGCCATCCATCTACTCATGCTCGCTAAGTTGGTTATGGATTGTTTTCCTCTTGCCATTAATCTCTCCTGTGAAAATCACATTTCCCAAGCTCTCTTTCTGCATTATATGCTCAAGAAATTTCAACCTTCTTTTACTGATGTTAAATATAAGTGTCCTTTTTGTTTCCATTTTCTTTAAAATTTCATTGTTGCTCAAATGTTCCATGGAATTCTCAGCATTCTTCTGTAGAACCACATTTCTATTGCTTTAAGTCTTTTTGTCATTTGATCAGAAATTGCCCAGCATTCACTGCCATATAGAATTACAGATCATTGTCCTCAATAGTCTGAGTAATGTAAATACTGTACATAATACCTCATCTCAGAAATAGACAGACTCAGAATTACAGATGTTATATAACTCTTCAGTATGCTTTTTTTTTTGTACCTAATGAAATTTTTCTATTTCTTAATACTCTGCTTAGCTTTGGAGGGGCCACTTTTGATATCCCAATACACCTTTGGATTTCAGTCTTGCACTTTAAAACATTTCCCAGATATTTAAATTGTTGTACTTGTTTGACTTTGGTATCTCCAATTTGTAATTTGCATGTTGGTCAATTCCATTTGCTAAAAACTATATATTCTGTCTTCTTGCAATTGATGTTTAGTCCTTTCTTCTTGCTTTCCTTCAGTACTTTTTGTAGAAGTTCTTGTAGTTTCCTTTCTATGTCTTCTGTCAACACTATGTGATTTGCATGTTGTTAAGATTGTGGCTGCCAATAAATAAATCCTTGTAGGACTACTAATTCTTTTAGAATAGAGTCACTGAATAGGTTGAATGAGTCTGGGTGGGAAGACACGTTCTTGTCTTTCACCCAGTTTTATTTTTGTATATTTAGTGAATTTATTTTCTATTCATATGCAGGTGGTTTGCTCTCATAAAAAAAAAGAGAAGAAACATATTTAACATAATAAATATTTTAAAATAATATGCTTTGATAGTGTAATGGTTAGTGACTTAGAAAGAGAAATCATCAAGCTGATTTCAAATTCTGGTTGAATTCATTACATTCACTTTCAACCCTTGTGAAAAGTACGAGTCCATTTTATCTACCCCAAGCTATGGGTCAAATAATTGCAGTGACTGTGTTTTCTTCCCTTGAAGTATCAAAGAGAAAGAAACCTTGTCATAACCAGCCCAAAGAGAAATGGACTCTGTCAGGCTATCTTGCCCTAGATACATCACTGCTGCTATGGATGCAGTACATGTGTTGTTCCAATGATTTTCATGGGTTATAGGACTTGTGACATGACATAATTTAAAATGTTTCTCTTTAAAATAGTTGAAGTCTTAGAGGTTTCAACTGGGAAAAGCTTATCTTAATTTTAAGTTAAATATTTTCTTTTTCATGTGTATGAAGAGCATCACCAACCAAGCACAAACAATTTGTGGTTAGCTAATCATGCACACATTTTGAAGTTTAAATTTGAAAAATAATTGGAACTGAATGTGGGTATTTTAATTTCTCATTAATGGGAAGTGATTTTGTTTTCTTGATTTAGCTGAAGAGCTATACTTTAACATGAACCAACCTGATGGTCAGCAATGGGCATCTCTAAAGACATAATGGCTAAATTGCCTAGAAATCTGTCATGTATATGAAGTACCATACAAAACTGTTCTTAATAATTTTGGTAGCAACTTTGATTATGAAAATAAGTTAGTAACAGAAATCAAAGGAGTTTCATGTAAAAGATTAGCAGATGCTGACTGTTGCTAAACACATAAAAGAAAACGTGTTAAAATATAAAAGAGAATAATAAAATATTTATATGGAAATATGAACAGTTTTGTCAGAGGTTTAGATTTTGTTATTGCTTTTTAAATTTTAGACAGTTAAAGAATTTGTATCTTAATTCACAGTTTTATAATAACAACAAAATTAGTTTAATTGAAGTAAAAGAAAGTTGAATTATATTCTTCATTTTGAACAGGAGCAGAGATTTATCCCTTGTTTCCATTTTAGGGCTTGGTTTCTGCTTCCTTCTAAAGTCTACTTTAAGTTGATAGTTCTAACACGGCCAACTAAAATCTGAAATTTTATTTATTATTTATTTATTTTTTCCTTCACCAGGAGTACATATGTTCATATATTGTCTGGTTCACACTCCTCCCTGGTCTTTCAAACAGGAGTAGCAGTTTATGCCTTGTTTCCTGTTTAGGATTCGGTTTCTAAAGACTTATTCTCTTTTACTTCCTGTAGCCCCTTGTGTCTTAGTGGCATTATTGCCTTGCTTGGGATGAACAGATTAAAAAAATCACTACATGCAGTTAAATTATATTAACAAGGCAATGATTTTACAAATAGAAATAGGTGAAAATTGTCAGTTTTTAGAAATACTTCAGGAGTAAAACTAATAATATACAGCAAGATATTGCAACAAAAACCAAAGATTCTTCTTATTCTGTATGCTATATACCTTCAAAATTTTGGCTATCATGGCTTTCCATAATTTTATTAATAAAGTTTGTCTCTCCTAAACTTTGCTCTGCCATTCATTTACTTAAGCTCACTAGGTAGGTTATGCATTGTTTACATTGCTCCCTCTTGCCTTCAATCTGTCCTGTGAGTATCCAAGCTGTATTTCCTCAAAAGCTTCCAGCTATATTTTCCTAATGTTATGTATAAATGTCCTTTTTGTTTACATTTTCTCTAAAACTTTGTTATTGCTCACATATTCAGTCCATATTATTCTCAGCATCCTTCTGTAGAACCTCATTTTTGTTGCTTCAAGTTTCTTGAGTGATAAATTGGTAAATGTTTGAAATCGTTATGAATAAATGCAATACCAAAATAAGATGCATCTAGAATATGAACAAGGAAAATTTTATAAGTTTTTTATTCATTTTTTCTAGTGTTCTTACATTTTTTTTTTAGTGAGGACCAAGAGTGTGTAGAAATTATAAACAGTCTATACACTGTCTTCGAAACCCTTTTCCTCATTAAAAAAAAGCGGAATAATTAAACATAAAATTTTACTTGTCCATCACATTTAATAAAACATGCCTTCTTTTCTTTTTTTTGCAATAATGTTCCACTTGTACAAGGCTCAAGAGCCACTTGAGGTAGAAGGTTACAGAGTAAGAAGATAGGTGAGAATGGTAACAGTTAACCCTAGAGTTGAACAGGTTAAGATTGTAAGGATCGTGGGAAGCATCCTCTTGGGAGTTGGCTCCACAACATAATGGTTCACTGGAAGAAGAAGAATTACTCCCTGAATATATAATATACATAAGGTATACTATAGAAGAAAGATATGAAATCAGTTAACAGTAATAAAATCCTTGTAAATCAAAACTAATATCTTAAGCTCAGTTGATAAAACTGATTTGCTTTCTTGCTCTTGTTTCAGTTTGTCTCAAACTGTGACCATTGTTCTTTTTCATATCCCCTTGATGAAATTATATTTATCAAATTCATTCTCAGAATTCAACTGGTGCTTTCAGAATTGATAGATTCATGCTGTAGCTATGAAGGAACGGTGTGCACTTCACCATCCCGTTCTGCATATATTTCCTTTTTCAATATTTGATAACACATTTTAAACAATGCAGTGGAAGCTATAATTTGGAGATCTATTTTGAAGCCATGTTTTTCTTTGAGTAATTAGTTTCCCTAATTTTTGTGTTTTTAAATTTTTTTCTTTATCATTCAATACCAGGAATGGCTTAATTTGCAAATATGCCAAAGTGGAAAGAATTATAGCATCCAGATTTTTAAAATGATAAGGTATCTTAACTTAATTTCAGAAAAGATAATATATTTAACTTTATTCAATAAATGAATCAGAATCCAATTAGCAAGTTAACTTGATTAATTGGGATAAATTGCATACTTAAGTACAGATGTGTAAGAAAAATAATTTTTTATTTAAAGAAAAAATATTGACAATAATGATTTTAATTTGTTTATAAAAAGAAAAAAAAAATCTGCAGATGAAGGTATATTAATAAAACCAAGCAAATTAGTGGGAAAAACAATGAAAAAAATGAGAAATAAAAAATAAAATATAAATGAAGCAATATTCTCTTTATGAAATAATGAGGTGAGAGAAAATATTTGCAATCAATAGGATTGGAGAAAATTTTAATCAGTTGCCATGATTAAATTGACGGCTTTGTGTTATCAGATAATAATAATTTCTTTTCAGATGCAAGTCAGTGTCCTCAGTCTCAAGACATTTGAAGATAAATATGTACAGACAGAAAGGTATATTTGGCTAAGTTAAATGGTAAATGTTAAGAATATGAAACATTATTTTAGATACACAGCAATGTATATGTAATACCTTCAAAATCTATCATGAGTATTTATAAGTCTCCCATTTATTTCTACTTTGAATATTTCTACCACATCTGGTCTGGTGCTTCTGTTATCTATCTAGAAATTCTTGACAAAATCCAAACAAGTATCTGCAACGTTATCGGTCCTGACCTGTCATCTCAACTTCTGTCACTTTCCTATGGCTGTTATGTAGATTTCCTGTGCTTTTTCTCTCAATATTTTCATGATAATTGAAAGTGTTCCTCTATTGACATCATGAATTTAAGAGGACTACTTGATTGCCAGATAGGTCTCATAATTTTATTGTAGAAATTGCTAGTTGTAGCCAAAAGTTTTATTCTACTAGTTTCTTCTCTTATACTTGTGGAACTCTATTCTGCATTCCTGAAATTATAATCTTCAAAAATTTAAATGCAATGTAAAATGTCATTTTCTCTCTCTTTGAAACCTGTTCTTTTATTGTCCTCAGCATTTCTTTCACTCAAGTGATGTGGTTTCTGTTATTTGACACAGTTCTTTATTTGTGAATCTGTAGCACTAGTCGAAGAAGGATGGTCTTTGCCAAGATCCACAAGGCTCATTAGCTCAAAGTCAATTTTAACCGTTGATCTTAGAAAGTGGCTGCATGCAGCCTGATAGTTTAGGTATTTCTAAACAGTTTTGGTGCCAGGATCCATATGACGCTATTTAAGAACATGACTCGAGTTTTTGAGCTAATGTTTTGGTTTTGTAGAAATTTATGGTACTGTGTGAAACTACCACTAACACAGCCTATTCTATGTTGAATTTTTTAATCTCTTATAATAAATTTGTTATAACTGATCCATACATGTATGAAGTGTTTACTAATTTCACATCCTAAATCTTTATGATGGATTCTGGAACCATCAGACCATTTTAGATATTTCAAGTTCTCCCAGGTTCAATTAGTCAAGTCAAAAACCAAGGTAAGGCATTATGCTCAGTGCCATAGTGTTAACAGAGACACCCTGGTGATTCTTCTGTGCATGGAAGATTGAAGGATGTCAAATGTCCCCACACTTTCACAAATGGCATGTCCCATCCATCTAGCAAACCAGTTTGAATTTTGCCCAGTTTGAATTTTGATAATTCACTTTGTCTTGCCATAAGTGACTTTGCTGGTATTCACACTAATTCACCAGATTTCAGCATGTAACTGATATTGGTCTGAGCATTTCTATGACATCAAGATATGGTGGTGCCACATACCATTACCTTTACATACTGCTACCCCATAACTTTTGGTATCTCAGTGTACATATTACTAAATTATATGAAAGAAAGCTACAATATTTATTAAATGAAATTTTCAATATATTTATATGTTTATGAAAACTACTAAGCAGACTTCAAGTTAGTAAAAGTACCATTACATGTTTTATTTTATTTATAAAATATTTACACCATATCAAGAGTCGCAAAAATCATTGCCAGTAAATCTATTTTTCTGAAAATGACTTCTATCTAGCAAAATGCTATTATAAATGATAAACATGTTAGAATGAGATATCCCTGAGATTTCTTGAGTTAAGAAATGTAATTCAATTTTTTTTAGAAACAAATATGATACTGCAGGAATTTTCTATTATAAGACTACAGACATATTATTCAATCACTTTTTTGTTCCAGATAGATTAAGCTTAATTTGGAACCCTGAAAGCTGGGTTGAAAAAGGGTTCTTAATCAACATAATGCTTACAAAGAATTTCAATATGCTTTGGGCTGCTGTCACAAATCAGAAATAATTTAAGAAAGAAATAAGATAACAAACTTAGTTTGTTGAACAGATAAAATATTAGTGATGATCTACTGTGGAGGTATTCATCAAATTAGATTGCAGCTAAAACAAAAGTTGAGTGTTCTTCTACGAGTTCTCAATTTTGTCACAAAAGATTATTTCTGTAATATCCTATTCATACTTTAAGACATACATAATAAAGAAAATGAAAAAAAAAAGACTAAATGAGGTGATAAAATCTGAATCTTATTAGGATGTTGACATATTCAATTTTTATATGTATTCCTGTAAATATGTTCACCATAGATTTTAATTCTTAGTGAAACTGTCTTTTAGTATCAATACTCTTTGGGTGACAAGCAGACACTGGTTCTTGTATGATAACCAGAGTTAAGCAATATTGATCCTGGTCAGAACCTAGATGGATGATTGCTTGGGAATGTGAATCTTATTAGAATATTGATGTAACCAATTTTCATATGCATTCCTGTAAATATGGGAATATCAGAATATCAGGTGTTGTAAGCTTGGATATGCTGGTAATGGTTTAATGGATAATGATGCAGAATTGTTCCAATTCCAATTGTCCAACAAATGAATGAATCAATCAATCATATGAATTGATGCAATATGTTAAAATTATAATTTTTATTTAGAGTTTATTCTTTTCTTTGTTTAGTGGCATATCAATTCCTTATAGGTCATTCTATGCCGAAATCTAATTTTCTTGACAGCATTAATAATTTATTTTATAAAAATGTATTGCTGATAATTTTTTATCTGGGACACTAACTGGTGCTACAACTATGGGTCAGGATAGAGCTAGGAACAACAGTGATTCAGAGGTTGTTCCACATTCCTCAAAATCTCCCAGTCAGAGGACTTGCTGCCGGATGCAGTTTATCATCATGCCCAGAATGGTATTTAGTGATTCTGCATGTTTAATGGAATTATCATGTGATTTAGCAAAAGTTCTGATTAGGAAAAAAAATCAATTTATGTGAACATTTGAATCAACATACAAAGTTCAATGATATGAAAAAAAAATCACCTTCTTAGTATAAAAAATTGATATTCAATTAGGTTGAAATATGTGGAACATTTAGACTTTTGACCTAATTCAGAAATTTGATTCATAACCTGTAAATATTAAGTTAAATCATATATAAAGTATCAATTTTTAGACCATCTGAATGATAGCCAAGAGAAATAGTTATTTTTTATCATTTCACCTAAAGTAAGGCAGTAAAGCCACTAAGATACAAGAGGTTACTGAGTGTGAAAAACATTATTAACAATAAAAGGAAAAGTAACATTATAACAATAAAAGGAAAGTAACCAAGAAAACAATAGATAACGATTGATATGTCATTTAAAATTTGATGACAAAGTTGACTGGAAAGCATGGAGCCGGATGAGAGTTCCACAGGTGAGAAGTGCAAGAGAAGAAACTGTTAACATAGAACTTACAGTTGCATCTCGCCATTTTGACTATAAATTGATGAGACCATGCTGCCAATCTAGAACTGCACTTTATTTCATAAAGTCAAGGTACCATAGGGGAAAGTTCATTCAAACAATTTCCATGAAAGTATTTATAGAAGAGGCACAGGGAAGCTATGTTATGGTGGTAGGAAAGTGACTGAAGCCGGGATGCCAGGTCAGGACCAATAATATTTAAAAGTCTTCTTTGGATTTTATCAAGAATCTCTAAATATATATAACAGAGCACCAAAAAATATGTGACATCAATATTCAAAGCATGGACGAATGGTAAATTTATATATATTTAAGATAGATTCTTGAGAGAAAAATTGTCTAGCACGATATAGTGAACCAATTTTCTTAGCAGCAAACCAAGTAACTGATTCAATATGATTTTTCCACTCCTTGTCAACAGAGAATGTTATCCTTAGAAGGCGCAATGAATCACATTCCTGGAGGTTAACATTAGCCATGCTGATGAAATGTAGAAAAGGGTCTCTTTGATGATTAATAGAGTGCAGTTTCATTCTGGAGGTGTTAAAATTAACAAGCCATTCCTTGTCCCAGTTAATAGCAGATTGTCGGTTACCTGCTAAATTTGATCTTATCGAAATGATCAAACATACTATTTGTAATTTTAAGTATATAAATTCAAGAACAATTATTTTCATGATATTATCGTTTAACAATCAATTCTAAAATGATAAAAATCAATATAAATTTTGAAATTTAAACTTGTTTAAAATGTCCAGTTTTAAAATCTTATATTGATAAAAGAATCAATGTATTGATCAATAAAATGATATTATTATCAGAAATAATCTAATATTCATCAGAATAAGTGCTAAATCTTTCATAATTAATGATAATCTGTATTTTACGATATTCGTTTGATGGCTAATTTCTCTTCATATAAAAAATTTAAAAAAAGGCAAGGTGTATTTCTTTAAGCAATGATAAATATTATAGTACAATCATACTGCAAACATTTAACAAATTATGATGAAAATTGAAACATCCATATTTTAACTCTTTTTTTATAACATCTGTAAAATTTAAAAGTTATAATTTCAAAACATTTGAAACTACAAAAGTGATGGAGGCTATTAATTTTCAAAATGAAAATAGGCTTTTTCTTCTCAAGATAGTAAGAAGAGAGTTGCCAGTTATAACACTCTATTTTATAAATGTGAAGAGATTTGAAACGATTATCATGGTCAGGCTGAAGAAGACAGATAAAAACATTGCATTAAACCCTGATGAAAACACTACAATCCTCATCAGCAATTCAGATTGTGGAATATGATTAAATGTCATGAGTTTTAATCTCCTTAGGTGGCTATTTCAAATTTAAATTTACAAAAATAGATTATATTATTGTAGAAGAATTGCTCTCTGTATATCCCAAGGTTACAACTGGCAAGAAAATTAAAAGCATTTCAAAGAAAATAATTTTATATTTAATTTTAAAATTTGACTTGCCTTTTTTCTCATCCAGAAACATGGTTTCATCTTAGAAGATGCCATCATAAGTTCTTTGAAAAACATGCTGTGATTTGTTATTAAAATCAAACATTTTTCAATATGCTTCTTTCTTTTTTGAATTTAAATAAATTAATGGCAATAGCATTTTAGCAACTGTCACTGAAATGTAACTGATACTAGAAACCTGGTTAAGCCTTCTCAGGTCTAACATTCTCTTCTGCTATGAAGTGGAAAAATAATTTTGAATCAATTGCTAAGTCTGCTGCTAGGAAAGTTAGTTCACTGTGTTGTGCTAGACAATTTTTCTCTCCAGAATCTATCTTACATATTTTATGTTTACCATTCATCCATGCTTTGAATATTGCTGCTGCATATGGTCTGGTGCGCCTGCTATATATTTGGGGATTCTTGATAAAATCCAAAGAAGAATCTGCAATTTTATTGGTCTTGACTTGGTATTCTAACTTCAGCCAATTTCCTGCTACTGTAAAATGGCTTCCCTTTACCTTTTCTATAAATATTTTCATGGACATTGTTCTGATGAACTTTCCTCTATGGTACTGAGACATGAATTTAAGTGCAGTACTAGATTGGCAGCAAGGTTTCATCATTTTACAAATTCTATGCTACAGTTTCTCTTCTCACATTTCTTACTACCTTCTCAGTTCTTGCTTTCTAGTCAAATTTGATCTTTAAATGCAATGTCAATTGTTATCGACTGTCTTTTTGATTCCTTATCTTTTATTTTTCTTGCTTCTTAAATTTTTTTATTTTTATTGTTTCAAACTCAGTAACCCTTTGTATTTTAGCAGCTTTATTGCCTTGCTTGGTATGAAATGATTAAAAAAGCTGATATTAGATTTGATATTGGAACTGTTGCATAAAGTGAACCAAGTTATATTCTGAAGGTCTGGAGAACACAGAAGGTATGGAAGAAGTTCCTGCCACAGTTCCATGATTGTTTATATCATTACACTTGGAAAAATGAAGACAACAAATTCATTTCTTTCGCAAGAAAAAAAAGGTCAATTTCTCTTTCAATGCATTCTTCTAACAAACCAATGCCACCTTGCACAATTCATAATAAAGAACGCTTGAATTCTGTGATAAACAGATGATATTCTCCAATATATTCCACTTATGCTGAGATGTTGAAAACATTTCTGCATCTAGGCAATTCATTCATTTTGGATTCTTGTAATAAATCCAGTTTTCATTAAAAGTGATTATCTTTTCTAAAAATGACATTTTTGTTAAATTTTACAAAATATGGTGTCAAGAATTTTTCCTCAAATTCTAAAAAAAACAAAAACTAATTCCAAAAGCCGATACACACACACAGACAAACACACATAATGGATGGGCAAAAAAGCTTGCTCGGTTTATTAATTGAAAGAAGATATCTTTATTTTTCTTACATTAATTTTATTGAATAACATGTATATCATTTGGTTTCACTTTATTCTACCATTTTTCAGGTAATTTCACAGTTCCATTCTTTCACAAATTCTTAACTTTTTGACAAAAAGATATCTTCTCAAAACCTTTTACAGCCTTTTAAAAAAACGATTTTTTCCTCAAAGGAAATTTGGTAGAAGAAATAAAAATAAATGATAATCCAAAGGTTCAAGACAGTAGATGTATGAAAACTTGCATTTAAAGCTGTAACAACTTTTGCCTCATCAACAAAGTAACAAGCAGCTTTGTTTTATCTTAGAAAAATTTGCTCTTGCTTTGAGATAATATTAAATGCTTTTCTTCAGTTGCTGTCTTCATTGGGAGTAGTATTTATTCAGATCAATCAAAGAAAAGAATACTGAACTGCTAAATAACATCAAAAAGCTAAGCAAAGAAACAGGAAAATTTTGTTGGAAAGAAAGAAGAGCATACTGAACTATTATCTAATATCAGTCCTCTTCTATGCCAGTGAATGGTGGACTATTTCCTCATAGATGAAGAAGAGACTTGAAGCAATGAAGATGTAGTTCTTATAAAGGATACCAGGAATGCCATAGATAGAGCATCTTAACAACAAGGTAGTTTTAAAGAAAATGGAATCCAAAAGGACACTTGTACTTAAAGTCATAAAGTAACAGCTGAAATTTCTGGAACACATAATAAGGAAAGAGGGCTTGGAGAATTTGATACTCAAAGAACATATTCAATGCAGAGGGAAATGTCAAGTAACATACATAATGAAATTGTGGAAATATATGATACAATAGGAACTGGGAAGTGTAGTAAGGGAATAAACAATGCTAAGAGCTACAAAAGATAGGAAGCTATGATCACCTATATAATAAAGGGACAGTGTGCATAAAAAATAGGGTCTTGTTCAAATCAATTATTTCTCCAGACACTGAATGTAACAGTCTCACTTCCAATCCCACCATCACATTTTGGAGCATGACAAATTGCATTTGATGCAGTCAGTAATGGTTCATTTAACTTTTTCTATGATTTCTTGTATTCTCCATTGTTGTAAAATATCCATTTTTTATTGCTTAATGCAAGTAGCAAATCATATATGGAAATACTGTCCAGGAGCATTTTTCATTTTTTTTTCTTTTTAAATTTCCTTTGGAATCCACACATCAAAGGGACTAATACAACCAAGGAGGTTCAAACCATCTTCACTGCTTCATTTTAATTTTTTGAGTATGTTAACTATTTCCTCGATAATAAAAAATGATTTTTCACAAGCTATAGAACATTATTGAATAAAAGTATCTTTAGCACAATGCTTCAGAAACCACTTTTGACATATTTGATCGGCTACAGTACCTTCTTCAAAGATTTTACAAAACATTCTTTGAAGTTCAGCTGTATTTTATATATATATTTACATATATATATATATATATATATATATATATATATATATATATAGATTGTATATAAAAAGTATATATTGTAAATGTTGCAGTCTTTCCCTTTCTTCAAATATGACATTTCTTTCTGAAAAAAAGGCATGCTGACAAAACACTCAGAAGTGATGTTTTTAGTTAAGTCAGTGATATACTTCTCATGGTATGTAGCAATAATTGCAAATAAACATTTTGGTCAATGCTCTGTTTCATTGTCAGATATCTTTACAAATTGTCAGGGAGATGCATGCCACAGTGGCTAATGGAGGAGAGAGTAGGTAAGTAAAGACTTGGTGAACACACTGCCCCATGACTATCTTACCAGCCCAAGCAATAGCAACATAAAACTCTTACTGCCACTACTGTATATATATATATATATATATATATATATATATATATATATATATATATATATGTGTGTGTGTGTGAATAAGGACACACAGAAAACTTTTGTCCTCTGATGGACTTTATCAAGGTAAATGACAGTTAAGATAAGTTTTCCTTTTGTCTTTATTCATACTGTTTTTTTACAGATACTTTTTAGGTATTTCTGAAATTTTGCACACACACACACACACACACACGCATATATATATATATATATATATATATATATATATATATATATATATATATACATACACAACACCAGATTGCAACAACACTTCAAAAGTCCAAAACTTTTGCACAGAGGAGAAAATAGTGATAATCCAGAACAAGTTATACATTGTAAACAAAAGGGTCAAACCTCATTTTCAAATGCAAACACAAACAAGTTTCTACTACACTACCTACAATTACACCATGACCAAAAAGTTTAAATAAAATCTTATAATTTAAATCTAGTAAAATATATTTTAAATATTTAGAACCAAATTAATGCACAAAACAAATATGTATAAAAAAATAATAAATTTAAAATAATAAATAAATAAAATAAAACAACTAAAGTTCATGACTTAAAATAATCTAAATAATGGTAATGTAGTTGTCTACCAGAACTATAAATTTCCTCCCTTATTGCAGGTGTAAGAACCAACTAATTTACCTGTGTAAGTTAATTTTTGCAGCTATTTATATTAAGTAATAAAATAACAAGGTAATTATTAGTTTCCTGGAGATATTGCAGATATTTCAAGAGCAAATGAAGTGTCTAGAGACTGCGAAGCTACTGTTGTCAGATTTGAAATGCCAAACTTTTCATATTATTAAGCCAGCCTTAACTGAAACTGAATATGGATAATAATTCAGTTTGGTGAGACTATCTACTATTCTGACGAGATGCTATTGGCCATATAGTAATGGAGTTGTTAATTGTAGCAGCTAATTAACAAAGTGACACACTCACACATGCACAGACATACACAGACAGATATGTGTATATGTAGTTGCTAAATATTCAGCATTCACTAATAGTTTTTTCAGCCACAAATACTTTCAATAACGTGATGATGGCAAACTTGACCACAGGTACAGTGAAACTCATATACAAGTAATAACTTTTTTTGCATTGATAAAAGATATCAAACATTATTTAAAAGATATGAAGATAACATTCATTATTTAAAGACACCAGTTATTATTAATTCTTTGGCTAGTATATGGTTCATCTTAATTAAAGTTGCTTTTAATTGCATAACAAGATTCGGTTGAAAATTTAAACCAGTGGATTTCAATTGTGGTCTGTATGGACCCTCAGGGTTCACGTAAACCTTACTGGAGGTCCACACAAAAAAAATAGCAAATTGGGGATGCACAGTAATATTTTAATTGTCCATAAAGCAATTTCACTTCAGAACTGTTGTTACTATTGAAAATTGGAATTTATACAGTAATCTAGATAATATAAGAATTGTTAACATGAATGGTATAATTAAAGTAACTAAAATTACAATGAAATAAATGTTAACCAAAAATTAATAATAGTAAATTAAGTAGTAATCATAAAACTTGAAGATAATATCTCTAAAGATATCTATGTTTTAATGTTTCAGTTAAATAAAGCATTGTATGGGAATCAAACACAACAGTAAAAAACTGTTTCATATCAAGTTTAAGATGTCAGTTTACTGATGATAACAAATATCGCTAAACTGACACTTTCAGCTGAGTATTAATGCTACTAATAGTGGCACTGATATTATTCTGGTAGGATAGAATAACAGTTATTTTCTGATTTGATAATAAGATAAAAATGTCATGTACAATAAAACCTAATTGTGGTTTTATTGATGAAAAACAAAATATGATACTGTTGTATGATAATTTTTTATTGTTATATCTTTATTTTGGAGCAAAATAAAAGCAAATACACTGTAGCTACTGAAATTTTATCTCATACATTAAAAGAATATAAAAATATCTCATTTAAGGTGCCTTTTAAAGAAATTCAACGTAGTCCCAAATTTTTAGCCTGTATATATACAGACATATATCTTATAGACAAACCCCTGTGGAGTATAGGGCCATAGATTCACCATGCTAGGCCATGCAGGATTTATTGGCTGAAGTTGCTAGCCTCATGCCCAACCAGTTTTGAATTCAGAGTTGTTTTTCTAGATTGGTTGCCAATCAAGAAAGCCCATTCTGCCTTACTATTTTTCTTTTAATCATTTCACTCCAAACAAGGTTATAATGCCACTAAGATGTAAGTGGTTACTGAGAGTGAAAGAAAATGAGAAAACTTGAGGGGCAAGGACAATAAAGGAACAGAATTCAGAAAGTAGAAGATGGCAACTGATTTTTGCATTTAAGTTTTTGAAGTTCATAGTGGACAGAAAAATAGGAATCTGGAAGAATTCCATAAGTTAAAATGTGAGAGAAGAAACTATTAGAATAGAACTTAGTTACATCTAGTTATTTCAGCATTAAAATAATGAGACTTAGTTGCCAATCTGTTACAATGCTTAAATTCATGAAGTTGATGTACCAAAGAGGAAAGCAACATTTATTTTGAAAAAAATACAAAAATGTGGCCCAAGGCCAAAAGTAAAGAGAGGCCAAGGCTGATCTTCAATCTGTCTTACTTTAAACTTGGCTAGCCATGATTATTGACCCAAACATATCACAGTATTCCTTCCATCAAAACAACATATTCTTACTCACTACTAGCAGCATGGCCTGGTGTTGCCTATGCTTGATTCAAAAATCGTACGACTCATACAACAATCGCTATCACTTGACTTAAAATATTTTTGCCCTTCCTTGCCTTTAAAGGAGTGCCCTTTGCTGTGCTGATATTGCTACATGCCTTACTTCTTGCCTATCTCACACTGTGAATTTTTTCTAAGCTCTATACTAAACATTAAATCTGTTATGAAAAAAGAACTAAACAAAATGAATACAAAATGATCAGCTTTAAAATAGGACTCGCAACTGGAAAAACTGAATTAAAAAAGAATGCTAACAACAAATACTTTTTCACACCCAAAACAGTTCTGTGGAATCAGAATCAACGTTGAGTTTAAGCAAGCGAATGAGCCAATTGGAATAAAGTGACATGCAGATTTAAATTTTCCCCACTTGTGACGAATGCAGCTACTGATTTTTTTGCATACTAGCAGGCTAGTTAACATTCGTTTAAGTCAGCTGTTGGCTCTCACACTGGCCAATAGAATCTTCCTGCCTATTCGTGGTAGCCAGTTATAGGCTCTCACTCTGGCCAGTCGATCTTGGCCTTTCCACTAACTTGGAGCATGTGCATGTAAATTTTGGTGGAAATCCTTCGAAAATTGTGGCCATGCATTCGTTACACACACACATACATCCTGCCTTTTATAGATAGAGATTCTTACTACAGTCACCATAATACCTCAAGGTCTTTATGCAATCTTAACTATTTCCCATATGTACAATTTTTCTCTTAGGTGGGGGATAAAAATAGCAACATTTAAAAATGAAACCCCAATGAATATTTACAATGAATACAATTTGCATACAAGAAACTAAACAAAATAGTGTTAGTAATAAAACCCTCCACAATCCTTGATTGTCAGCAAAACAAAATTAATGTGGGACTATCAAAGTGGAAAGCTCATCAGAACAATTGCCATGAATATGTTTCTAAAAAAGTCACAACCCTTAGATGGGAGGAGAAGAGATGTTTTAATAATTTTGCGAGTGTATTTGTGTGAAAGTAAGCACAATATGGATTAAATTTGAACACAGTACATCAATCACAATGATTATCACTACTCTATATGCTCATTCCATACTAACTGCAAATAAATAATGTTGTTTTTAGAGCAGATTTTACTTTGACAACACTCTTTAAAGTCATCTTAAGAATAATCTTTGATCTTTTTGGTATGTAACAATCTTTGTCAGTGAAAATATCATTTCAAAAATCTTTGTTTACTGTTTGTTGCCACTCCCAGTCAACAAAGCACATTTATTTTGGAGTAATGGTTGACATATGGTATCCAGTAAGAACAACGAGGGAAATATTCACCATTATTATATAAACAAACCACCCTCGGAAATGTTCTGAATATAAATAGACAGAAGATATATCTAATGTTGACATATGACGGGGCAGAAGCAGACAAAAGAAATCAAGAAACAGTGCCATTCCTGCTTCTTGTCACCCACTCATGGTGAATTTGCTCAGAGAATCTTTGACAGGGTTTCCTGTTTGCTGGCTTGGCAGAAACAACCTAAGTTCTAATGACCTTCCTGTCTGAGTTGATAAAATGTCAAGGGGTAGTGCCATTTTATTGCTTCTTTAGTTATAAGTAGGGAACTCATTCCTTGTATTTTTTTCTTTTCAGTCATTCTAAACATGTTTTGTTTAATCTTGGAAAAAAACTATTAGCATTTACCTATGGATGTTATGCTGAGATTTACACTACAGAAATATGAATTTCACCAGCACTGTACCTACTCTGCAAAAACCTTCTTTTTTTTTTTTGTTAGAATCATGCTATCAATGTTTATTACTTATTTTCTTTTATTTGCAGCCTTTGCCTGGTTTATTGTGTTCCCATCTGGCATTGATTGGCAAGAAGATAGTTGAACTTTGTTGTGTAAGTAAGAATAACATTTCTATATACACTGCAGTTCAATAATTTGAGGCCATCCCTGGCAATTTTTTAAATTGGCTTCAAAATTAGTTGCTTCGTACTTTGAATAAGAGAAAATTATTATAAATGGTTAAAAAACTAAATCATAATGTTTTTTATTAGAAATTTTATTATGACAAAAAGAAAAAAAAAAAGCATTTTATGATTAAATTTTGCTTTTGTCAAAATATCCTCCATTAGCCTTGATTACTGCAGCACAAATTTTTAGCATTTGTTGCAAAAGTTTCTGAAAGTATAATTTTGATCCAATTCTTTTTTTCATTTTTCTTACTCTTCTGTCAAGTTCATCTGATGCTAATTCTGGGGGTCTCTTCAAACTTTTGAACTGTAGTGTACATCTTTTCATTCCTTTTACTAACATAATAATTTCAGGAAAATATAGTTTGTCCTCAAAAGAAGTTCTAAATAAGGAGTGCATCTAATCATCTTTAGCTTATTAAGATAGCCTCCAATCAATATATATATAGCTTACGGCCATATTACATTCAAACACTGGTAAAGCAGCATCAAGCCTGCTCAGCACTTAGATGGGTGACTGCTTGAGAACCTAAATCTTATTAGAATGTTGACATATTCAATTTTCATATGTATTCCTCTAAATATGATCACCAAAGATTTTAATTCTCATTGAAACTGTCTTTTAGCATCAATACTCTTTGGGTGACAGGCAAACACTGGTTCTCATATGATCACCAATGTTAAGCAACATTGAGGTTGGTCAGCACCTAGATGGACTGCTTGGAAATATTAGATACTGTAAGCTTGGATGTGCAAGTAGTGTAATGGATAAGGGCTTTGTATCATTAATCAGAAAGTCAAGTTCCAATTCCAGTTGGGTTTGTTATATTCATTTATGTGCAAATACCCTTGGGAAAGTTATGAAGCCACCTCTTCTCATTCCCATCTATGGGTCAATTAGTAAGACTTGTGTCACTAAAACATTATTTAAAAAAACAATTCTTACACTATGAAAATATTTTCTGGATTTAAATAAACTGCAAGGAGTTGATAAGGCATCTAAAATGAATGAATCAATCAAAATCTAATCAATATCATATATATTTCAATTCTGTTATGATTTTCAAATGAATAAACTTCAATAGATGTCATCTGTACACCTTTAAACCTAAAACCCAAATAAAGTGAGTAAAATTATTTTTGTGGCATTTTCTATACTTTATAGAATGAATTCTTAAAAGGCATCATTCTCTTGCTATTATGCTTATGAAATCACTCTAATTGTGAATAGATGTTTAAAATATAAAATACAGTTCATTGTCCTTATTTTTCACTCAGTTGTAATTCAGCAAAGTGTTAAAAATAACTTGAATAGACCTTTATTTTTTTTTAGTTCATTTCAAAGATGAAGGGTAATAATAAAATTAAATTTACAAAAAGTGACAAAAAATTGAAGTCAGATTTATTTATGATATTAAGTATTCAAACACATGGACATCACATCATAATTTACAAAATTCTTTACTTATAATCTTATTTCATAACAAAGCTATCTATTGTGTCGTTATAACGGATCACTAAAAGTCAACGTCAGATAAGGTATATCTACTCAGGCAGCCTTGAATAACAAATAGATTAATAAGTGAGCTAATGACCAGACAAATAATAAAGGTTGTCAGTCCCTTACTTGTGTGACTTTTCAAAAACAGTCTTTGACAATAAAGCAAGATATTAAACATGAAATGCTCTAAAAGTCACTGTTTTAGAACAAGAGACTATATTTCTCAGAGTCTATGATTTTTTCCAGAAATTGTTTCGTCATGTATAATCACTCTATTTATAAATTGTGAATATTTCTCTAATTTTAACATGTCATTAGTAGGTATTGATCATTTAGTAGGCCAGGCTTAACCATAAACAATTTGATAATATTTTTATGAAGAATCTTAAACTTTTGTACTTTGAAATTTCATCTTTTATTTCCTATTCCGTGTAACACTCAGCAGTGTTTGTCCCCTTACAATCATTGCCTGTTCATGTTATACCATCCATTTACAAAAACCCATTAGGTACGTGACTCAGTGTTTCCCGCTGTACCACTTACCTTCATTATACCCTGTGAGCGTCAAATTTTCCAAGTCTTCTCTCCTCATAATATGTCCCAGAAATTTCAGCTCTCTTTCTCCTAATAAAAAGTGTTGTTTTTGTTCCCAATTTTCTTAAACCTTCCTTGTTACTTGCATATTTCATTCATGGCATTCTCAACATCTTTCTGTAGAGCCATATCTCTGTTTCTTTGTCTTTACTTTATCTGTAAGGAGATTGTCCAGCATTCATTGCCATATAGCAGGATTGAATTTACATAGCAGTTCAACATTCCTTTCTTTGTTTCTAGTTTCTTTGTTTAGGTTTTTGGAAGGTATTTTCTTTGGATTTCTGTGTCACATTTTTAATCATCCAAAGTAGTTAAATTTCTGTACCTGCTTGATTTTAAAATCTCCAATTTGTAGCTCATATATCAAAGTCTCCATCTTGCTAATGACCATACATTCTTTTTTCATACAATTGATAGTCCTATCTTCCTGATTTCCTTTACTATCTTGTGTAGAAATACTTGTAGTTTTCTTCTGCTGCTTGCCATCAGTACAGTGTCATCTGGATATCATATATTGTTGCAGCTGTACCCGTCAAAAATAAATCCTGGCAAAACCTCCAGCTCTCTTAATATCATCATACTGTATGGGTTAGATACATTGAGTGAGAAGACATACTTTCCTATGCCTTTTTATACTTTTGTTTACTTGCTTCATTTATTTTCTATCCCTAGAGAGGTGGTTTCTTTCTGAAACCTGTTCTTTTATGGTCCTTTCTTCACACTAAAGTCTTTTCATTCTCTTTCACTCCCAGTAACTGCTTACTTCTTAGTGGCATTATCACCTTTCTTGGGGTGAAATGATTAAAATAAAAAGAGGATGGTTGAAATAGTCTCATATAATTATTTTATCATAATTATCTTGAACTGGAAGATGTAAAATCTCTCTAAATTTCTGAAATGATGATTGTTAGTTATTTAGGTTGGTATCTTCATCTTTGTTATTTGTAACACAGTTTATTGGGTAGTTTTCTATTTATTAATTTTGAAAGGAAGTATTGACATAATGAGTGATTCACCAACTCAGTATCCTTATTAACCGAATCAGAAAAGCAAATATTGAATTTCGAGAGACAAGAACAAATATTCAACAAAAGAAGATATTAAGAACCAAAGCACTTTTCAAGCAGATAATATGTTGTTTTGTCTTGGGTATGTAAATTTGGCCTTGGAGTTCAATCAGCAAACTTGGAAGTTTACAATATTATCTTTGTTTTGGGACAATCAGAACCACAAATCACTATTTTTCTTTGTCACTGTTCTGCCATTCCATTCACAGAATCACATTAGGGTCGGCTACTCACTTTTTCACCTCTACCCATCCTTTCTTTCAGTATGTTTTGTAAGTGTAAATTATGAATGAAAATAGGAAAAAAAGGACACTTACTCTTAGAATCAGAGAGAATGACAATTTCTAGAAGACATAATTAGGAAAGAAGGCTTGGAAAATTTGTCACTCACGGGTGAAGGCAAAAAGGGGCAAGGGGAAACAGTAAAAAGCCTACCTAATATACATGTGTAAATAAATGGCAAAACTGGGCATGGGAAGGATAGTAAAAATACAAGCATTGCTAAGAGCTACAAAGGATAGGAAGTTGTGAAGAGCTATGATCCTCCACATCTGGAAGGGACATGATACATAGAAAAATATATATTTAGTACATAACTATAAGAATATGTTGAAGATTTTAGTAGCCTTGATTGTTTAATACCAATTTTATTGCGAAAACTTTGATTTGTATAATAAAATCCAACATAGTATAAAACATGTCATGCACATTTCCATGGGAAATTTACTAATGTTTTGTTGCATTTATTTTTCAGTGTACATATAATTTAAATTATAAATATATGACTGGAAACTAAGTAGTCTGATATAATTTTGGTAAATAAAATCAATATTAAAAATTTTCGCATTGACTGTACACGTTAGTGACTGCCATTGACAATTTCAAATTGATATTTATTTTCAGAATATTCTGAAAAAAATCATTAAGTATTGACAAGCATGTTAATATAACTTTGATATAATTATTAAAAAATCTGAAGATTAAATCCTTGAAGCATGGCTTTTTGTATTCCTGAATTTATTCTTTGTATTTCTTTATCACTTTTGTATGAAAATAATTCAAGTATCTTTCATGATATTAATTTTAGTATACTTATTTTTATAATTGTAAATATTCCAGCTTTAGAAAGACAATTTTTTATAGAAGAATTTATCTTCTCAGAGACTATGTAAAAATGAACCTTTTTGCTTAATGCATCACGCTTTTGCTGTTCCTTTGTACAAGACACTTCAGCTGAAAACCTTTAGTAATTTAAGAGATAAAGACACATGTTTAACTTTTAATCACTGATTTTTCTCTTCAATAACGTGGCTTGCTCATTGTTAGAACATTGACAAATAAAACTATTCTAATCATATTAGTAAATAAATAAATTTTGAGGAGTTGCCATAGAACAGTTTTACTCAACAGGTGCACCTTGGCACATTAATGCATCCTGAAAGGTAGCCAGGTGCACCTCAAGTTAAAAGTAATTTATTAATTATTTTTATATAAAAAAAAAACAACTTTATTTTTAAAAAGCTAGAGACACCAAACACATGGCTTCCATGACTAAGTCAAGTTTTTGTCATTTGATATTTTAAACTGGATGTTAAGTTTCTTAATCTTTAAGGAGTGGATAATCCTTTCTCTTTTGCCTTTCTCAGTGGATTTAAATCATCGTCCATCTTTTTAAAAAGAAAAATAGCATATTCTTCATAAATTTGTTTAAAGGAAAACTTTATGACATAAATATAGGATGTAATGTCTTAAAAATAAATACTTATTTCAGGAGACTTTATAATTTTAAAATTTCATGATTTATTTTTCTTTATTAAAATGTAAAGTGCATCCCAGAGTTTTAGTTATTCTATGAGAATGTCTCTCATTCATTTTTTAATTCAGGACGCATCCTAAATTAAAATTAAAAATGGTTGAGAAACACTGCTATAGAGTATTGATTATTCTTTTTTTATGAACCGTGTACTTTCACACCATAGATTATCATGGCTCTCCACAATTTCCTGTTCTTTCTAGTTCTTCATAAGTTTTGTCTTTTTATTATCTCTTCTAAAACTTGTTCCACCATCCATTTATTGAAGCTCTCTAGGTAGGTTGTGCATTGTTTTCTGCTATCACTCTCATCTTCACTCTCTCCTGTGATTATCTAATTTTCCAAGCCCTCTTTCCATATTATGTGCCCTACAAATTCCAACTATTTCTACCTGATGAGATAAGTGTCCTTTTTATTTCCATTTTATATAGAACTTTGTTCTTGCTTGTTCGGTCCACAGTATTCTCAACATCTGTGTTCATCTGGTATTCACATGTTCGCACATCAGGAGCACCCCTCCTGACTGAGAAAAACACTGGTGTTATATATTTATCTCAATCCCAGACCCACACTGACTATTGGCTAATATCTGCCTAGTATCGTTCAATCGTCTAAATAATCAGCAACACCTACTCTAAGTAGTAGGTCTTCTCTCAACAGCCTATTGTGGAAGGGGACGCAACCAACTCAGAGTTTTTTCTTGGGCTGACCTTACTCTCTGTAGAACTACATTTTTGCTACTTCAAGTCTCTTCTTTTCTGTGAAGAGATTGTCTAGCATTCACTGCCATATAGGGGGACGGATATTACATAAACTTTCAGTACTCTTTTCCTTTTCTAACAAAATTTCTGTTTTTTAATACTTTGCTTTGCTTTTGAAAGGCTCTTTCGCTATCTCAAACTTCAGATTTCAGTTTTTCCCTTTTCATCTTCTGTTAAAACATTTTCCAGATATTTAAATTGTTGTGCTTGTTTATTTTGGTATCTCTTCTTTATTGGTTAGCTGGTTTTGAAAGTAATTTTCAAATAAATTTAATCCTCACTGTTTGAACCATTAAAATGGTCTTGTGCTAAATTAGGTTTAGCCTGTTTTTATACTAAAGTTCATCCAGTAAACGTCTTGAGAGACTGTCAAGGTAGAGGTTTACTGTTAAATAGTTATGAGGAATGAATTGTGTGATATGAATGATAGAAGAGGTGGTAAGAAATAAAGATTATGAGGATATATAATGATTGCCTCTTGACTTGACGAGGATAAGATTGTTGAGAGAAACATTCATGCATGCGTCTGTTCCATAAAAAAGAAGGAAAAAAAGGATATCTTGGACCGAGCGCATGAGCAACGATGAGGTCTTAGAGAGGTTACAAACAAGGAGAAGGCTTATACTTAACATCAGAAAGAGGCAGCTGAAGTTTCTGGGACACATAATGAGGAAGGAAGGCCTGGAGAATCTGATACTCATGGAAAGAGGGAAAGAGAGACAAGGGAAAAGAACGCATGACATACCTGATGAGCTTGAACAGGTGGATGATAGAACATGATCTGGGGGAGGAAACAGAGGGAAGGAGCTTGTTGAGAGCTGCAAGGGATAGAGGGAGGTGGAGAGCCATGATTGCCTAGATCCTGAAAGGACATGGCATATAAAAAGAAAGAATCAGGATTTAGAAAAAGAAAAAAACAAAGCATCATATATTTCTGTAATGTCTGTTCATTTTCGTAATTCTGATTTATTTTAAAGTAAGGGAATTGCATATTAATGTAATTTGCTTAAAAACTCTTTGTAAGAAGCTTCAACTGATTAAAACACTTAATTTCTTGAGATTCAGAGTGTTGTAATCAAGTTGTTATATAAAGTAATGTAATGTAAGTAGCTTGATAACTTAACCAATTTACTATTGTATTAGTGGGTGCTGAAAAATTTGTTAGCCCAACCAAGAAAGGGATTAGAAAAATTAAAAAAAAAAAATGAATGGGTGCTGAAAATTTCTCAACCTGATTTACTTAACTTTTTTTTCCCTAAGATTTTTTTCATAGATCAAGAAATTTTCAGCACCCTTGCAACATAATATTTTCAGTTTATAAAGAAAGTGCATTATCTTCAATGTGTATTCACAAGCTCAAAATCCTGGAGTTAGAAAAAATAATTTTGTTGGGGTGCTGAAAAGTCCTGGCTCCAAAAAAGATGAAATGTTAAAAAAAATTCTGATATTTATTCATTTGGCTAGATTTTGGAAAGTAGTTCTGGTCAAGAACTTTTCAAAATCACCTCATATTTAGGTCATTTATGAAGATCCATCTTAGCTACAGAAAAAAAGAAAAAAAAGTTTTTTATTTCTTTGATAAAATTTGAAAATTAAATTAAACCACTGATGCATGTATGAAATATCATGTTAACATAGATATTTACTTATCTTACTTGAAGAAAAATTTAGTAACTACAGGAGCGAATGTTGAAGTGTCAATTACAATGCTCTTAGGTTGGTGCAAAAATAATGACGTAATAATGTCGTTTTTTGACGTTACGTCAAAAAACGACATTATTACGTCATTATTTTTGCACCAACCTAATAGAAACTTAAACAAATTTGTATTTACTCAGTAGTTTTGTTACTCTAAATGTCAATCCTCTGATATGGCAGTGAATGCTGGACAATATTCTCACAGATGAAGAGACTTGAAACAAGAGAGATATAGTTCTACATCCTTCTGTAGAACCATATCTCTCTTGACCAAACATGTATGCAATGACAAAGTTTTAGAGAAAATAGAAACAAAAAGGAAATTTATGTTTAACATCAGAAAGACACAGTTGAAATTTCTAGGTTATCTAATGAGGAAAGAGTGGTTGTAAAATTTGATACTCACAGGAAAGATTGATAGCAAGAGGACAGAGGGAAACAATGCATAAATTACCTAAATGAGTAAATGGATGATGAAGCAAGGTTTATGTGCTGAAAAATTCTGGGCTCAACTAAGAAGTTCTGAAAAGAAAATGATAATGTACATTATTTACATGTATACAGTTATCCTTATTTTTGTTGTTGTTATAATGTTTTGTCCTTATATACATAGTGCATCAAAAATAACTTCCACATATACCACCCGGAAAAAACCTCTGACATAATGGTAAGACATTAGCTAGATGAAGATACCATTGCCACTAATGTCTTACTGCCAATTATGTAGGAGGTATTTCTGCTGTACACTGTATATATATTATTGTGAGTTGACTCTGCAAGACTGGCATGATGTAATTTGGTCAGACAAGACTCTTTAAAAGCTGAAATATTTGGGATGTGTTTTAACAGAGGCTTGGAAATGTGATGCTGAAATCCAAAGATACTTTGGTTTAGGGAAAGATACCTTCCAAAATCTAAGCAAAATATTAAGAAACAGAGGAATTTTGTAAGAAACAAAGAAAAGAGTATTGAACTGTTATGCAATATCAGTCCTATATGGCAGTGAATGATGGACAATCTCCTCACAGATGAAGAAAGACTTGAATCAACAGAAACGTGGTTCTATAGAAGGATGCTGACATTACCATGGACTGAAAATGTGAGTAACAATGAAGTTTTAGAGATGGAAACCTAAGGGACACTTGTACTTAACATCAGAAAGAGACATTGGAGTTTCTAGAGCACATAATGAGGAAAGAGGGCTTGGAAGATTTGATACTTACTGGATGTACTTAAAGAAAAAGGGATAAAGAAAAACCACATGTAACCTACCTAATGAGATGGTAGAACTGTATTTAGAAAAGATAACAAAACGTTAAAATTTATTAAGAACAACAAAAGGCAGGAAATTGCGGAGAGCCATGATTGCCAATATGCTGAAGAGACACTGCAGATAAAAGAAAAAGAAGAAGCTTTTTTGAGCAGGAAGTTGTGTTTGTGCAGGGAGCATCAGACAGTAGATCCAGCCTGTAAGCAAGCTACTGTTAGCTCTGTAATGGTATGAGATATATTTTATTATAGTTTGCAAAGACTGCTAATAGAATTGAAGTTTGTTTTGACAGATGTGACATATACAGATCTTCTTGCATGCCCTTTGCATCCCTATATAATTTGCCAGTGGTGATGGTTTATTTCAGCAAGAAAATGCAACTCCCTATCATGTATTGTGATATAAAACTAGTTCCAAGAACACTTGGCTGCCTTACAGGTACACTACTAGCTCTTGTCCTCACCAGATTTAAACCCTATTGAGCATACTTGAGATGTGTTGTAGACCTCATTTTCAGCCCCTCTCAGTGCCAACAAACACAATTCTGTTATGAACAGTCCTGGAATGTGTTTGGATGGATATACATGTACAAGGACTCCAGCATCTTATAGACTTTATGCCCCATTGTGTAGCTGTTATTATTCAAGGGAAAGCAAGAACTACATATTATATGTTCCTAATTGTCTGGCACTTCAGTTGAAATATAGATAGATACTCAAGTTCCAAATAGACACCCCCACAACAGACTGGTAATTATTCTTTTTTTAAATATTTCCCCCAGGACATTTTTATTCCAACTCCCTCCCAATTATTAGTATTAACATAAATTTTTTTACTCACTGACATTTTTTAGGGGTGGTGTCACGAAGAGAGTGCTAACCAAGGTTGCTAACGCAAATATGATCAATGTAGATGAAGACAATATATTTGACATTTTGTAAAAAAATAGTTTTTATTATTAAAGAAAAACCAAAAAATGTCGGGAATTCAGTGAAAAATCTGGTTTTGCTTAATTTGAACAAAAAATTTTCCTTAAAAAATAATTTTTGAATTTGTCGAATTGGAAATGGGTGGGTTCTATGTAGGCTATTTCCATTTTCAGTGTTTTGTATATTTATTCATAGCATTGATATTCCCTGTTTTAATATGATAATAAAGACATATTTTTTCTTATTTTTTCAATCCCCATCTTATATTTTAACATTTCTTCCAACACACTAATATTCCAATCTCCCTTTGTATTTAAGACTTGAGAGATAGATAGATAGATAGAAAGAAAAAAAGAGACTGAGATAGATAGATAGATAGATAGATAGATATATATGTGGTTTTGCTTTGAGAGAGTCAATGCTGATTTACCTAGAACTAATAATACCCTTGAAGGATAGCATAGGGCTTTTGCAGCAGCAAATGTCATCCTGTCATCCCACAAGAGGAAAATTCTTAGATACCCTTAAAAGAGAACAGGACTTGCAAGAAATTTCTATTGCAAAAGTAAGAGCAGGTTGCCAAAATATCAAAAGTGCCAAGAAATACCCCAATGTAAATGGAAAACTTTAAAAATTAGTGGCATCCATTACGGAGTCCTCATCATAATTTGACTATTTTCATGCAGTATCATATAACTTAAGGCTATAAGGATTTTTCTTACTAAATTGTATTATTAACGATATTTGTATTTCGAATAATTATCATTAGTGTATTTCCACTTTTAATTTTTTTTGCCATAAAGAATTTTACATTTTGAATAATTATCATTTAGTATAATTGTCCTTTTGATTAATTTTCATTCAAACAATTTACAATTTGAATAAATATATTTTGATTAATTGTTTTCGAACAATTATTTTTGAACAATGTTCATATAATCATTAATTACAGACTGACATAGATAGATATGAACAGAATGAGACTGATAGATATATAGATATGTACAGACTGACATAGATAGATAGATATGAACAGACAGACATAGATATTTTCATGTCTCTATGTAAGTTTTGTGTTCTAGGAGCATTACCAAGATAGTAAAAGGCTAAATATAGTTAAATGAAATAGATGTCCCATTTTTATTTTAAAGTCTGCTATTTAATGGGAAATCCTAGAATAATACTATATAATATGTAAACACAAACTAGTCAAAGTAACAGCAATAAATCAAAAAGTTCATAAAGTAAGAATTGTTTTCACATGCAAAAGGAATACAGTCAAGTGGTTATAGTGTTCTGACTTCAAGACAAGAAAGAACAAAAATATGGAAAATAAAATCTAGAATTGTCCATTTTTTATTGGTTAGGAAGAAATCCCAGCAAGCATCCTAAGGATTTGTCCATAAATTTGTGGAATGGGGATGTACTAAGCAATCTTTCTGAGGAGATTGGATTCAACACTTTTCTATTCTGTGAGAATAAGCATGCAAGATGATGATGCTAAATTTAGTACCAAAATGACCAAGTTGAAGATTGCAACACTTCATGAAATAGGCAGGAATTAATGCTATTTAATGCTTTCAAAATTACATTGTAACAAAGAAAGAAATATGTCTCCATTTTATAATCAAACATTTATAATGCTCCTAATTTAAAAATTAGCAAAATATCCTGAAATAATCCTCTGTAAATTATATTAAATTGTAAGCCAGAGTTTTTACAGAGCATATAGTATTTTATTTAGTTTGCAAAACTAATGTTCCAATCATGAGCAGCCAGGATATCAATATAATTTTATGTAAAAAAAATCCAAATCTTTTAAAATCTTATATATATATATATATATATATATATATATATATATATATATATATATATATATATATATATATATGTTTTGTACAATAAAAATATTAAAAAATTAAAATCTTCAGATACATTGAGTTGTATATTAATATTCTTTTCTTTTTGTTATTTCAATTAGATTCCTTGACTAGTTTTGGCCAACATGGCCATCATCATAAGAAAAAAAATCTGCTTGTTAGTAGCAGTGAACTACAGAAATGAATAACTTGATGGAGAAAATGAACTTTATCTGTAGTTTTCACTTGTTTTTTACACACACACACACACACATTTATATATATATATATATATATATATATATATATATATATATATATATATATATATATGAATACATATATCCTACAGATTAAAAATTTGAAGCAACCCCCAGAATTACTATGGGATGAACTTGTCAGTAGAGTGAAAAAAAAAAAAAAATTAAAAAGAGCTCTTAATCATTGAAAAAAGAATGGAATCAATTATTAAACTTATACTTTGTGAAACTTTTGCAATGAATGCCAAAAATTTGTGCTGCAGTAATCAAGGCTAAAGGAAGATATTTTGATGAGAGCAAACTTTAAGCATAAAATGCTTTTTTTCTTTTTGTCATAGTAAATTTTCTAATAAAAAAAACAAAACATATCTCACTTTTTTTTAAATGTGTATAATAATTTTCTCTTATTTAAAATAAAAACAACTACTATTTGGGCCAATTTAATTACCAGGTATTCTCTCAAACTTTTGAACTGTAGTGTATATTTAAGAAATGATAAAATATAATTTTAAAGTATTCTATATTTATGGGTTAAAGTGCTCAAATGTCAGGGACAGAAAAAAAAAATTAAAAGTGGACACTGAAGTCAACACCCAGGGGTGACAGTCTGTTTCATGGTAATTATCAGGCCATGTGTGTTGTGTTTATATTTATGTATACAGGTTAGTGATGTGTTGTGGGTAGTCTATTGTATTATTCTAATGGTTATTTTGTGGGTGGTAACAGTTATGTTTTTATTTATTCTAGTGGCTATTGAGTGGGAATAAATATGGATGTGAATGCAGTCATTTTGAGTATTTATAGTGTTCTTTGTTAACTTTTTTATTATTGATTATTTTAATGTTGTTTATTATTACTAGGTTTTCTTGTGTTTATCTGTATGTATGTGGTTTGTTAATTTGTTTATTATTTACTTAGTTTATTTATTTATTTGTTTGGATTAAGTTTTTTACTTATTTTTGTTCATTTATTTTATTTTATTTATTTATTTTCATTTATTCTTGTTTGTTTTCAGTTTGCAATTTTTAAGTAATGTAGTAAAATATATAAACAGATTGATCAAACGATATCTGTTATATTCCATGCTAATAGGAATATATACTTGAAAAACAAGATGGATAAAATAAGTAAAGGTTTATTGTAAAAAACCAGTACTATAGGAAGAAAGGTAACAGTTATACACAAGGCTGTCACAAGACAATCCAGTAGTGAGTGCTACTATTAGAAGGTCGGTAGTTCTTGCGTAAGTCTGAGTCTTACTCAACAGATCCCAACGAGTCTCTGTAGTCTGCTGACTTACAGATACTTGTAGTTAGTTACTACCTATAGTGTAGTCACTCATGGGGGTGACAGGTTATTCCATTACATCAATTTTATATGCTCTGATGATCTTTCAAGACAAGAAACCAGTCACCATAATATAACCATACTGTTCATATCTACAAATGCTATATCCCTGATATTGAGCACTGTTCCTCATAAATATAGCAAATATTAAGCTGCATATAATTGTGTTTGTTTGTTGAACCATATTTCCCTTCCCTCCAGTTCCCTCTTCATCTCTGGAGAGCATTCCAACACTTGTTTCTTTGTTTCCAATAAAGTTTTCCTGTTTATTAATACTTTAATAATGATCTTTCAAATGAGCATATAGATTTTGATATCACATTTTTTCATCCTCTATTAAAACACTTCCCAAATATTTAAACTTATGTACTTGTTTGATGTCAACATCACAAATTTATACTTCATATCTTGGTCTTTTTCTCCTGCTGACAACCATACTTTGTATCTTCTTACAGTTGATGGACAATCCCCTTAAGATTTAAGTGAAAGATAATAAATTGATCAGTCAGCTGATGATAATAAATGGCATATAAATAAATGATGCTAAAATCTTGTTTAATATTAATGAGAGTGTGGGGCTAGTGTATTTTTAAATCAATTTTCTTGTATTGATGATTTAGCATGAATCAGAATATTTTCAAATTAATGAGTAATGACAGGCATATTAATTCCACGGGAAAAGTGATATTTTTGTTTTTAAAAATAAATTTCAGTTGACTTTGAATGATTTACTCTGGTTTCATTTTTCTTTTGCAAAACTGTCCACATTTTCAAACTTGAATATATTTTTTGGTTGAAGTGCATAGAATCTCATGAAATACAGATATTTAAGGATTCCATCAAAGAATGCAGTTTCTCTACTTTGTGGTCAGTATTGAGAAGCATCTGCTGTCTTGATAAATAAGTAATTGTTAAAGAATTTTCTTTTCCCCCTGACAACCATCCATGGCAAGCAAATATTTGTAGCATTCAGACTTTGACCAAAGTCAAAGAGATTTATCTTTCATTATCAGCAGCTTCTGTTTGTCATACAAAGTGTGACAATTTTTCTTGTTCAACATTAACAAAGTTTAGAAAATAAAAAGCAAAGATAATGCAATATTTTTCCAATTGAATAAACTGTAAAATACAATTTTAACACTCTCCTAACTGGTCTTGTTCCTTTCAGTGCCCTATTTATTTTACTTTTTGAGAAAATTTTTTCACCTTACCAGATTTGTTGAGACCATCCTGTTTATTAATATTGCACTTTTTAACCCTCTAAATGATCTCATAAATCCTGGTTCATTAAGACTATCACCCTGTTTATTCTATATTGAGAAAAATTCTCATTCCCTATTTATTAAGACTCTCTTCCTACATCTAGGCATCTAAAAGTAATGACCAAAATATTTCAAGGAAATATACACACTAAATGATAAAAACATTTCCTTATTTTGATACTATCTTGTGATAAAATAAACAAGCAGAAATAAAGCACATTTATATGAGATAATACTATTATTATTATTGTGTATGCTATCATCTTGCCAGATAGTAATTTTAAGTGCCTAATTACCAACTCCCCTCCATGGTCTATGAGTAAAAAGGGAACTGTTAGAAAGTTATCTATGCACATTTGGGACATTTTATTTAGATGGAGAGGGTTTTGTGGATATGTGCAATTCCAAGTAATCCTTTGTGGCTCTGAGATGCTGATGTGTCCAGGAATTTTACTCACATGATTTTCAGTAACTTCTCTATCATACCCAACACCCCTATCACTACAGGAATAATCTTAGTTTTAAGTTTCCACATTTTTGTTACTTTGATTTGTAGGTGCTTATAACTTAACAGCTTTTGAAGTGCTTTTTTAGAAACACTGGAATCCTGTCAGTAAGTCATATCAATTAGTTGACAGCTTACTCCATATTATTATTATTATTTCTTTTGATTTTTGTTGTATACACATTTCTTTCTGGGTCCCAACCAGGGACCTAAGGCCAGAAATAGCTTCATGATATTTTCCACTGATCATTTTTATAAAAAGAAATCCCCAAACCCCATGATCATGCACATAAATAAATATCTTCAAAATGTGTGCACTGTACTTCAGAGTACAATCTTTTGTAATATTTCTTTAAGGCATGGACTACCAGCAATCCCTTCAATGAGTTTATCAGGACCTTTTCTAATCAAACCGAGGGCTCCAACTACAACTGGAATTATTGATGTCCTTGTGTGTCACATTTGTGATATTTCCACTTCAAGATCCTTGTATTTTGATAGTTTTTTAAAGATCTTCAAAGTTCCATTACAATCTGCAGGGACTGCCATGTCAATAAGAAAGCACGTACTGTTTTTGTGGTCTTTTAGCAGGATGTCTGGGTAATTAAATTTGTTGTATCTGTATGTATTGTAATGTCCCATAAGATTGTTACAGGTCCTATCTCTGTAACCAGGTCTGGGTGAGATTCCCACCAGTTTCTTGCAGTTTCTTTCCTGTAAAGTTTTCATATTTACCAGTGCAGATATTGACCTACTCTATTATTATTATTATCCTGTGTATTATTATGTTATTGTTATTAGTATCACACTGATATCACATTTATGAACAAGAGAAGTCATGGATAGATCTTGACATACATTATGCTATGTAGGGATAAGTACATTATGTCAGCAGAGTTGGAGAAAATACAGAGGTACCATGAAATGGCAGGAAAATCAGAGAAATAGACCAAGTAGCATCTAAAGTTCTCCCTTTTGGGCTTGGTACACTCAGGGCTGTTTCCAGGAAACTTTCTGCTATGCAGGATGCCTTGTGGGAACCTGAAATCATTGCAGATGGCAGCACTGCTTGGAATGGTTCATGTGCTGATGAAAGGGTTGTGTTTCTAAGCTGCAGGTAGAAGCTGAGATATGATCATCATAATCCAGCCAAAACATCTAAGAGTCAGAAAGGATATCAAATAATACTACATTAATGCAGTTGTCAGCTGCAGTCACATCATTAAGAATTATATGACCTTATGATTGGCTGTATAGTATCTGCTATATAAGGGCTATATGAATTTTGAAATTTTAAAATATTTTCTGTCTTTAAATAACCTGCAAAGTGTTGATAAGCCATAGAAAATGAATCAATCAAGATTTTTATGGATTGTGTAAATGGTGGTGAATATTAACAAATATAAACAGGTATTTCAAAAAACACCGGTACAATGGCTGAAATATTGTGAATGCTGTTGTTATTATCAGCACGCACTCACATCTGAGCATCCTCTCTCCCTATTCCTTTTCTCTCTCCTGGTGGCAGTGGCAGAGATGTCTGTGAATTAAAGAGAGTTTGAAAAGTGTTATGGTCCAAGTTCCTTGTACCACGGTGATGGTCCAAGGTTAGAACCAATGAAAGACTAACATGAACACAGGTATGGAATACAAAGATATATTACAACAGAAATATAATACAAAGAAGTAGAAGTATTAGTAATGACTATCAGATTTGGTTAGAGTGAACTATATTGTCTCGACGAGTATCACTATTCCAATGTCCTTACAATATGCTCTCAATTATCTCTCCTCGTCTTACAATATCCTCATACCTCTTGAGAGGCGCAGTATTTATAATGTCAGGAATAGTCCATTATTATTATGGGTAAGTTCCCATAACAAAAAGGACATTCACATGAATTTGATTTTGGTGTAGAATTTGAACATTTATTATTGGAATATTTTGGGGAGGATGTGTCACTCATGATTCTTAAAATTAAGCAATGTTCATTATTAAACAATATCGATATATTCAGTTGCTGTAATTTCTAATGAAGAGTTTTCCTTCTGATTCTGCTTTAAACAACTACTAAATTCCAGTGAAATAATGTTTGTAAAAATAAATGAATCAACCATCTAGATTTTCAACTCTAGTGATCAATGTATTATACTTGGTTATATCAAAAAATTATAATTGACTGAAATATCTGTAAAAGTTAAACTGTTGTGCCACTTACATTTTCTACACAAATCAGACATTGACTACTCGATGACCTAAAGCAGACTGCGTAAATAAGTTTTCTGCATATTGGTCCCATGTATACATCTGCTTTAATCAAAACAAAATTAATAATATATTATGACCATTCAGAGACTTTCCCACTCAAAAACCAAATCCTTAATTTCAAGCTGTCTAAAAACTATATATACCCAAATTCAAACAGAGTTGGCACAGATCAGCATTTGATGTCAACACTGACACTCTGAGAAAGAGATGACTCAATGACAACAGCCACCACCAATGTAGATTTCACTTCTAATTTCACCACTCTCTTTCCCTGTTGTCTTAGCAACAGCAACAGATAGGAGTTAAAAGTTTTTGTATATATGTAAATAAATTATATATTTATTTACCCCTACTTGATGTCCTCATTAGTTTGATGCTTCAATTTACATTTGAGGAAGGAATTAACCTCCACAACTAAAACAACAAAAACAGCAACAAGATTCTGTCTTCCAGGTTACTTATTATCAAAAGATTACTGAAGTTGATATGTTGAGTTTTAATACAATGTTGATATTTGCAATTGAGCTTTTGGGACAAGAGTTTTCTCCTTAGATACATATTTTTTTTATTTAACTTTTCAAAAATCACTTTATGTATTAAACTGTAACTTTAGTCTATGATTGAACATATTTATGGCTTGGTGTAGTGAAGATGAGAACTAATGGAGGTAGAGTCTATAAAGTATAAAATAAAGGAAGAATAAAACCAAGACATTGGTTCAAGAATTTGATGACAGTAACTGAGGCCAGGCACTGTGCACTAGGATAAGAACTAGACAAGATATCCCTAGATATGAGCATTGGAATGAGAACAATAGGATTCAGTTCAGAATTCCCTGTAGGTTACCCAGATACACCATGAAATCTACAGAGCCCAGAAGCTGAAATGTGATAACAACAACAAAGATGAGATCAATAGACTGCATGTAAATAGCGTCAATAATGATAAAGCCTCATCCTATAAATTCAGATAGAAACGAATAACAAGTTTTTAAAAAAGACACGTCTATGGTTATTAATAGAGTAAGATTGTGAATAAAATTGATTGATTGAAATTTTTTTATGGCTTATCAACCTATTTTAATGTTATTTAAATCTGAAAGATATATTTGGATTGTAAGAATTTTTTTGAGATAATGAGATTTAACCCCTAATATGTAAGTGAATATAACAAATCTGACTGGAATTCAAACACTGCTCCCAAATTTCTCCTTTTGCACATTCATATATTACACTACATGGACAGCAAGCACCTGGTACTCCTGAGTAGTCATCCATTTAGATACTGGCCAGACTCAACATTGCTTAACTTTGGTGTTTGCACAAGACAAGGACCAGTGTTTCGATGGTGTGAAGAAGAGAAAGAATATATATTCTCTTTCTTTCTTTCTCATATGCATATATTCACTAGCATACATATATATATATAATATATATATATATATATATATATATATATATATATATATATATATATATATAGTACATAGCTGAGTGGTTAGAACATTTGCTTTCTAAAGGGATTGCTGGTAGTCCATTTGAATCAAACCATGATTGATTTTTCAGGAAAGTGACTTATTGATGTTATTGGGCTGTGGGAGGTGATCCCAGCATGCGGCACCTTTGGAAAGTCCCTGAAAATGCACCACGGGTTGACCCAAGCCTTGTGAGGGAAATTGGGTAGACAGAATCCTTGGGAGCTGTTGGTGGCTGTGCTAACATAAGACATCATGACTGAGGGTTTGAGCGTGCTAGCCTTGTTCAGTCTATTGATCATGCTAGATAATGCGCTCTCTCCCAGAAACTGCAATTAAGGTACAGCCAGCATAGTTGCAGTACAATATATAGGTAGGTTCTCTGGGTGTTGAAAAAACACATTGCATTTACAATGGAGATTAGCTAGCTGCCCTAGTAGACTGGCATCCTTGGATACAAGTGGCTGCAACATTTACATTTTATATATATATATATATATATATATATATATAACGGTTTTTTGCCGACATCAACAGACTTTCGCATTAGATAATTAGCATAAAAAAAAAAAAAAAAAAAACATAGCTAAGTAAAATTCAAAAAAGCTCAGCCAAACCCTTAAATAGGAAAAACCCCTTTTTGTCGTCGTCGTCAAAAAAACAAAAAAAAAACAAAAAAAAAACGAAATTCTATGCAAAGCGATCTGTATATTAAACACCCACTTAAATAAACAAATAAATAAATAGATAATCAGATAGACAAGAATAAGAGACAATTCTCCAGACACAGAACGACTGTAGGCGCGCCATAAAAATATCCTTCACTGGGAACCAACTAAAGGATGACCGTAAACATTAGCCTTGAAATGGATACCCTACCCAACCTTAGCAAAACCTCTCAGAGGATGATGAATCTACTGATAAGAATTAACTCCCTGACCACTTAAAGAATGAAAATAGTATAGCCACTCCCACAATAACAAATTCTGTAAAAATACACGTAAACCGAGAGATAGCTTATTCCTAAAATTTCGCTTGAAGATGAAACGTGACTAAACACCTCAATCCAACTTAATTTTATTAATTATTTGGATGATTTCGGCTCATGTTTTTGAAACATGAGAACTCTTATGTAGCGAAGGAATCATATTTTTAAACAAAAAAATATTATTATAATATATTATATATATATATATATATATATAACTTGCATATATTCATGCATATATCAACAGGCCTATAGACTGATTATAGTTTATAACTAAAACTTAATGTCTGATTCATCATTCTTATAACAAAGTCACAAGTAAAAATTGTTTTGAAAGTAAGAAAAAAATCAAGACTGATCAAATATATCTCCAATCTCATTGCCTTTTACTAAGCCATGTGATACATTTCATCATTAAATAAATATTTGAATTATCTTTTAAGAGAAGTAGAAAATAATAGAAAATTTTACTTGTAAAAATAGACTTTATATAATCTAATAAGCAGTTGAAGCATTACATTTACTTCTATTAGTTTGGCTAATTTCAAATAGCAATAATAAAGTAACAAAGACAAGAATCAAAAGTGTTGTTATTTGTTGTAAAATTTTACTGTTTTCAATATCTACAAATATTTCTCTTGAAACCTGTGATAAAAAGATTACTTGAATAATAAAAAAAAACAGATAATACTTTCAGTGTTTCCACAAAACTATCTCTGAAATGATATTTAAAGTATCTGATGGAAGTAGAAAAAAAATAAAGACAGAAGATAAAGAATGAAGATTACTCAAACGAAAAGGTCAATGTAATTTACTTTGTTGATAGGGAGACAGAGGGTGGGGTTGAGCCATGATGGCATGCATACTCATTGTGTGTCAATTCAAACTGTTAGGCCAATGTAATTCCTTGGGAGTTTGCACTCGAAATTGCTGTTATTTTTCAGATTTCTCCAGGAAAGCTACACATTAATGGGACCAGGAAGCATTTTGTAGCAGCAGGAATCAGACAAGTTGCTTCTGATTTTTCAGGGAAATAATTTCACTGCTAGAATTGAGTTAATTAGAAATCCTAACAAAACTATTCAAATACCAACAATCAGGGCTAACAGATTTGGCAAATACATTTCTAAAATTGTTTACCTTATATAGATGTGAAGAACAGGAAAAAAGAAGAAATAGCTTGTTAAATAATGTAATATTTTGAACTTGTAGAAGTTTTATTTGAGCAACGACAAAGTTTTAGAGAAAATGGAAACCAATAGGATATAGCAATGAATGCTATCTCCTCACAGGAGAGAGATAGAAATGTGGTTTTACAGAAGGATGCTGGGAGTACCACAGACCAAACAATGACAGTTTTAGAGAAAATGGAAACTAAAAGGACACTTATACTTAACATCAGAAAGAGAGATTTGAAATTTCTAGGGAAGATTATGCAGAAATTGGGCTTAGAGAATCTGACACTCACAGGACAGATTGAAGGCAAGAGGAAAAGAGAAAAAAATGTATAACCTTCCTAACAAACTTGTGTAAATGGTTGGTAGAACAGGGTTTAGGAGACACAGCAAAAAGACAAAATTTACTAAGAGCTACAAAGGAAATTGTGGTGAGCCATGATTGCCCACATTGTGAAGGGACATGGTACATCAAGAAGAAGAAGAAGAAGAAGAAGCATTCTTCCTGTTTAAATGTTGAAGAGGTTTTAGGCTTAGATTGGCTTACAGCAAATGGAAACTGTAAAAATCCCAACGAAAAACATGGGAAATTGAACAAATAATTATAAATTTTATGTGAGATCACTCTATAAGTGCTGATGGAACTATGTATTCCAGTACTAATTATATGGTTGGGTCATTTGTGTCTAAGCCAGTTACTTGACCAAGTTACTCTGATGAGGAGGGTAGCTAGATTAAAAGCAGGACCTTCTTGTAGGGTCAATGGCCATCTAGCACTGGGGTAGACTGGGCTATGCAGCCAGTGCAAAGTTAACATGGCATTCTTCGGTAGAAGGTTTCCTAGACTGAAATCAATGGCTAAAGGGGTGGGTTCTCTCCTATGTAATCAATGGCCACATGTTTGTGATTAAGGTGAGCCTTCAAAGTTGGGGATGTTGATTATTGTTTGACCTGGAGATGTTTTGGCTCCACCAGATCTACTTAACTTAACAAAATGAATGATTAACTGTCCAGATGTTGATGGTGTAGTGGTGTTGTGGATTTATTTCGCAGTGGAGTCTTGTATTTGTACTAAATAGGTCCTAAATATTTCAACATACAAAATGTTAGGAACTTGATATAATAGGTATTATGCAGAGTAATCTTGTGGTCGCTGACTACTTTTATATTTGACTAACTGTTGACTACTGCTGTTCGACATTGATTGAACCTCATTTCTCTTACTACTCCTAATTATTAGGTGGGAGAGTCTATTAACTATAGAATAGGTGTGTTTCACCATAACAAGCGGACTGTGGGTTAACATGTTACTAAATTAGGAACTTGTGCGTAACTCCTGATAGAATATTATAAAGTCCACTACAAGAATATGGTGGACTAATGTTGAGTCCAACTAAAGATATGTAGAGAAAAAAACATGACCAATATATATATATATATATATATATATATATATATATATATATATATACATATACAACAAGTATATGTATTAAACAACAAGATTTACAATGGACAAAGACATTTGTGTTTGTGTGTGAACGTAAAGAGTTTGTATTTTGATGAATGTTCATATGTGCGTTCATGTGTGCGTTTGTGTTTGATGGCATTTTCCCACAAGTGGGCAAAAAGCAAATCTCTGTGAGAGATCACATCTTTTAAATATGTCTACTGAAATACAAATTAAAAAGGGGACGAGGCAAGAAATCGCCCAGTATTTATAATGTAGGGAGAGCGTGCCCTAGTGAAAAATTAGGAAACTAAGGAGGATTTAACTCTGACAATGGAACTGCAGCACAGTGATGATCCTGTGACCACATTCAGTCATAGGACTGATGATGATGATGATGATGATGATGATGATGATGATGAAAGAGAACATCAAGAAATGCAGCAGTGACTGTCTTCTTTAAATAAATGTATTTTACATATCTTTAAAATGGATCTGGCATTCTGTCTTGATAAATAACTTGGATAAAAATGACTGTCTTCTTTAAATAAATGTATTTTACATATGTTTTTAAAATGGATCTGGCCTTTTGTCTTGATAAATAACTTGGATAAAAGCGATAATAGCAGGAAATTAGAAGTTACAAGTGGCAAAAAAAAAACAACTCATAGGATGGACATTATAAATTATTTAGAGAACAAGTAATATCTGTGATCAGACATACAGTTCATTTTGTTTAATATCAGTAATTTTGTTCTTTGTGTTTCCTTGATAAAATAGAGCCAATCATATTTTATTAAAAATATTCAGCACATGAACTTCACACATTTACTTCATATTTTGGGAAATTGGAATAGAGTACTTAATTTTTTAACTGGCATAAGCAATTTTATTATTTCTGAATAAGTAATATGATTTTCCAAACACAAGTTATATATATATATATATATATATATATATATATATATATATATTTATATATATATATATATATATATATATATATATATATATATAATGGACTCTCCTATCGTGAATGATAAATGAGAGTCAGCAGTGGATGGTGCCTTTTGTTTTACACTTATGCATGTTAAGTGCTATTGTGGAGAAAATCAGGTAATGTCATATTTCATTTGTTCTTTCTTAAATGCAGTGCTAGCCCAGCCTTGCTGCATGTGACAAAGATACGCTGACACATAAAATTTGTTAAAGCAGGTTTTTGATGGCATCTCTGCTTCTGAGCATGATGAAGCTGATCATGGTGCTTCAGTCTACTGTCTTCAAAACTCTTTAACTTAATGTCTTAAGCCACTCCTTTTGGTTTGATGCTTGGACTTCCCAGGTTTTCGGATCAATGTCGAGACGTTTCAAGTTGTCTTTTAATTAGTCTTTGTAAGAGTGGACATCCAACTGAATGCTTGGAGTTTGGTAGTCGTCCATATAGCACCTTTTTTGAAAGCCTATGCTCATCCCTTCTCACAATATGACGAGCTCACTTAAGTTGTATCTTTGTTAGAATAGTTTCAATGCTTGTGATGTTGTTACATTTCTTCAGTATTGCACGATTCTTGACCCTGACATCCCATTTTATATCACATATGGCATGAAGCCAGCATGAGAAAGGTGTCAAGTTGATTTATGTGCTTGCGGTATAGGATCCAAGCTTTAGCACCATAGAGAAGGGCTGAAAGAACGACTGATCTGTGTATGTCGATCTTTACTCTGAGCCATGTCTTTGGCGTTCCATAACCTATGTTTAAGATTATTGAATGCTGTGCTGACTTTGGCTATTCTAGATTGGATCTTTCTATTCATTTTTCCATCAGAAGACTGTTGATCCAAGATATGTGAACAACTCAACAGTTTTTAATGCCGTACTGTCAATAAAGGATTTGTGAGAGATGGATTACCTGGTACTGGCTGGTACATTAGCTCAGTCTTCTTTATGTTGAAAGTGAGTCCAAATGCTTTTGCTGTTTCAGAGAATTTATCAAGGATACTTTGAATGTCTTCTAGACTGTGTGCTAACAGAGCGGCATCATATATGTGAGATAGGCAAGAAGTAAGGCATGTAGCAACATCAGCATGGCAAAGGGCACTCCTTTAAAGGCAAGGAAGGACAAAAATATTTTAAGTCAAGTGATAGCGATTGCTGTATGAGTTGTACAATTTTTTAATCAAGCATGGGCAACGTCGGGCCATGCTGCTAGCATATATATATATATATATATATATATATATATATATATAGAGGGTACTACTGATAAATTTTTTATTTAATTTTTCTTAATTTTCTTCTTTTTTGGACATAAATTATGTAGAAATTGTCTGAATGTTCTGTATGTCTGAGTGCATTTGGCTATGCTTTTAGCCATTATTAAGGATGATTTTATTTTTGCTTTTAATCCAACACTCAATAATTTCAACTATGAACATGGCCACAATATTTTGACCATGTTTGGAAAATAAAACATTCCTACAACTCTAGATACATACATGAAACAATCCATACATTCAGTTAAAAGTAAAAATAAAATCATCCTTGAAAAACACTCAGAGATACAGAACATTCAGATAATTTCCATGTAATTTATGTCCAGAAAAGAACATTACATAAAAAACTTAATGGCAGTTCCTTATCAGTTGCTTTTAATGAAACTTGTATAAAAGAGGCATTACTTACCAAATAAACAATATATATATATATAATTATATATATATATATATATATATATATATATATATATTAGTAGTAATAATCTTATAAGTATAAGAAATTATACTCATCAGGAAAACCTTCCGTGTCTTGATTTGCGAATAATCAAATCCAAAGGGAAAAAAAAGTATAAAAAAAGAAAGAACCAAGAACATGTATGTCAGCCGAAAATAATCATCTAGCATCCAAGTCCAAAGTCCAAAGAAAAAAACCCTGATACAAGTAAGCAAAATAACTAAATAAAGTGCTCAATATGGTAAGTAGAGCAGACCTAGTTAAACCTAGAGATCTGCTTAGGTGAAACCTTGGTAGGTTTGTCTGGCTCTCTAGGTTTAACTATCTCTATCTCTCTCTCTCTCTATATATATATATATGTGTGTGTGTGTGTGTGTGTGTGCGTGTGTATGTGTGTGTATAATAACAACTGTTATATTGACAGATAAAGGGGTTAAAAGTCCCTAATACAAGCCAAAAGCACATTTCAAGGATTCAAGTCATATTTCTTTTTCTATGGACCATGTACCTTCAGGATGTTGGCAATCATGGCTCTCCATAACTTCCTATTCTTTGTAGCACTTAATAAGGCTTGTGTTTTTGCTATCACTTCCAATGCATATTCTGCCAACACAAGCTTATTAGGCAGGTTATTCACACCTTTCTTTTTTAACTCTTATCTTCTGTATGTCCTTAAGAGCATTCAATTTTTCAAGCATCTTTCCCCATTATGTGCCCTAAAGATTTTATTTGTCACTTTCTGATTCTTGTGTACTTTTTTCCATTTTCCCTAAAACTTCTTTGTTGTTCAATTGCCTAATCCCTACTATTTTTACCATACTTCTCTTGAGACATGTTTCAGTTGTCTCACTGTCCACATTCACTGTCATCTGGATATTACATTGCAGTTCAGTATGCTTTCATTGTTGCTGATGAAATGTTCCTGTTTCTTAATATTTTGCTAACTTTTTGAAGGTATCTTTCACTATATCAATGTGCCTTTGGATTTCAGTTTAACATTTTTCATCCCCTGTTTTATACTTGCTTGATTTTGGTATCTCCAATGCATAGGTGGCATGTTAGACTGTTCCTTTTGCTAATAACCATATATTTTCTATTCTTTCAATTGGTGCTTATTTTTACTATCTTCTCTAGGAGTTCCTGTAGTTTCCTTTCTCTGCCTGCTATCAACACTGTGTCATCTGCATATCTAATGCCAATAATGTATTCTGTTAGGATTTCTAATTCTCTCAGGATGGCCTCACTGTAAAAGTCGAATAAATCTTGTGAGAAGCCACTTCCCTGTTTTTTTTTATCCTTGTATATTTATTCAACTCATTTTCTATCTGTATGCATAGGATTTATACTATTAGTTTGGTGCAAAAATAATGTGGTTTTCTCACATAGTAACATATGTGAGAAAACGACATTATTTTTGCACCAACCTAATATCTATGCCTGCAGGTGTGTGCGTTAGGGAAATGTAAGACAAAGTGGGAAATTTCTTGGATGACGTTTTATCGAATGATGTCCTAAAGGACAAAATTAATCACATAAAAACTTTATATATATATATATATATATATATATATATAAAAGTGAACATAGAATTCAATACTTAGTGTTGACTTCTATGTTCACTTTTATATTTACACACACTCTCTCTATGATGTTGAGCATTTTATCCCATAAATATAGCACATCTTAAGACTATACTTCTTCATATATTTCTATATATCACTTCCGTTAAGTTAACCGTCTAAATAGGTCAAGGTCTAGTCACTCCTCCTCCCCCAATATAAAGTATACTTGAGAGAGATATGAAATTAATCCCTCCCTATACTCTACCATGTCTCTTTAACTACCCCTATTACACTCTCTGTTAAATTACAAAAACTTACACTACCCATCAATTTTAATTTCATTTTTCGTTTCATTTCATTTTTGGAAGTGCTATCTGATGATCCGGCACCCTTTAAAAGGACTCTGGTGAAATAAATTATTATAATGGTACCTTAAAGTGGTCTGTTTTTCTTTTAAATATTAGCTCTGGATTTACATTGAGCTCTCAGGATTTCATCCTCCTTGGGATTACCCATACGGATTACCAAGTTCTTCGTAAATTTGATTTTCTATTAAATATTCTTTGTTTGAATAAAGTGGTTGAATAATGATTTTTGCTTGAAAATAATGGAATAATAGACATATTTATTTACATTTGTCATGTTTATTCATATACATACATACATACATACGTATATATATGTATATATATATATATATATATATATATATATATATAATAAAATATAGTTTTAAGGTATGTTATATTTACAGGTTAAATATTGCAATATCTGGGATAGAGCATATGTAAATATAAAAGTGAACATTGAAGTCAACACCCAGAGTCAACAATCTGTCATACTAAATGCAAATGCCAGGTTCACTTATATATATATATATATATATATATATATATATATATATATATATATATATATATATATATATTTAGAGAGAGAGAGAGAGAGAAAGTATCACTTTCATGAATTGAATTAATTAGACTTTCTCTATTTTAATCCATACAACTAAAATGCAGATACTCCCCAAAATTACACAAAATTCATAATCTTTCCCTCCAACACCCTTTCAACTAAACTTGCTAACAAATTAACCATCTCTGACACTTGAATTGTTACCACCATCTCCAAGACAATTGGGGATATAATCAGTAAGAGAAATAAACCAAACACCATTTCAAATGTTGGAATTTATCAGATAAAGTGTCTACAGTGCAAAAACATTTATGTGGGAGGAGATATTACATGATCTAAAACCCGGAACTATGAACACAAGATAGACTTACATTTAGAGAGACATTCTATCTCTCTCATCTTACATTGAAATGATGTGGGACATAACTTTGATTTCGCTAATGCCAGCCTAATTAAAAAAGAAACACTTGCTTAAAACATTACATCATATCATCATTTTTCTACAGATCCATTATTCATGAATCTAGCCTATGTCTAAAATAATGACTATTTTACAATTTCCCTTTTTCAAAAATATTCATTTTAAATCTGACAAAACTAGATTATTACAATATCTTACTTCATTCCACACAGAGTTGACGACCACAGACTTCCACCTCACACATATACACAACCATATCTATCTATCTATCTATCTATCTATCTATCTATCTATCTATCTATCTATCTATCTATCTATCTTCATATTTTCCTGTCTGTTCACATTTATCTATCTATCTATCTATCTATCTATCTATCTATCTATCTATCATAGTCGGTTTCTATCTATCTATCTATCTATCTATCTATCTATCTATCTATCTATCTATCTATCTATCTATCATAGTTGGTTTCTATCTATCTATCTATCTATCTATCTATCATAGTCGGTTTCTATCTATCTATCTATCTATCTATCTATCTATCTATCTATCTATCTATCTATCTATCTATCATAGTCGGTTTCTATCTATCTATCTATCTATCTATCTATATATCTATCTATCTATCTATCTATCTATCTATCTATCTATCTGTTATGGTGACCTATCTACATCAGAATGAACTCTTCCTTCTTCATAATTCCTAACCTGCGAGACTTCCAAAGCGAGGCAATTGGGACGCAGTGTAACCTGACAGTTCAGACAGACACTTCTACCTGCTGACTTTTATTTTGTATATATGTTCTGTTATTTCAATACACTTGTTCAAACTACCTTCTTTCCATGTCTTTCTTTCTGGCCCCTAACAGGCCACAATAAATACAAAATTATTTTGCAACATATTGCTACATTTCACCAACAAAATTGAGTGTGATATCTGTAGTTTTCCCTCACATGACACATTTATGCACTTACATAATTAACATTACCAAAAATCATAACATTTCAATAATATGTCTCTGCTTTTTCATTTCTATTCTCGATCTCTGACAAGGCCTTAATCAAGGTGAAACATGTTAGACTGAAATTTGTTTCCTACTTTGTTCATTATTTCATTTTATCACACACACATACATATATATATATGTGTATATATATATATATATATATATATATATATATATATATATATATAAAAGAAGTAATGAATTATGTTTACATATCTGTGACGTCATGAGCTGCGGTGCGATTTTCACTTCCAGCGTCTCGTATGCACAAATTTGTCGTTGCTTGTAAATCTTTCATGCAAACAAAAACAGACTATTATTATTGTTTTGTCCGTGTATTGGTTAATATATTGCAATGTAATTGTCATCTTTGATAATGGGCTATGTAGGATTCAAAATATGTATCAATATTGTGATTTTCTTTCTTCTTTAATGATAATTTTATTAAGCTTATCAGACGTTATGAAAAGAATTTACATAAAATAAATAGAAAAAACTTGTCTATATTATTTACTGAAACATGCATCAATGAAAAAATGCTGCCTAAATACACACAATATATATATATATGTATATATATTGTGTGTATTTAGGCAGCATTTTTTCATATATATGTATTTAGGCAGCATTTTTTTCATATATATATATATATATATATATATATATATATGAAGAAATAATTCATTTTTTATGTATTAATTTGACATATTTTAACACTAAAAATTTTGTTATTTAGTTAGTAACACCCATTGTTACCAAATTGGTCTAATGCATTTTGGATCTAATGAAGGTTTCTCCTGCAAAGAGGGATGCAGGTACAAATCTTGCAGTAGAGTACATCTTTTTCTTTAATAAGATTTCTCAAATATTCAGGCATACTTTTATTATGAAATAAAATTGATAAAGAAAATAATAAAGAGTAATAGAAAAATAAAAATAAATACATTTCCCATGATGCTCATTTGGTGGCATTGTTGAAGACTGTGAAAAGGCAAGCATTTCCTGCCTCAATTTTTTTCTCCTCTCTGCTCCAAGATGAGAACCATGTGGTAATTACATTCCCACTGGGGGATGTTAGTTTCCACGGTCCACTGGCAACTGAGCTCTCTTCGCACTTTCTGATGCATGGCACTTGTACATGTTTCAAAAACCTCAACCTATGAAGAAGATCAAGCCCTCTCTTTGGTTTTCCAACTCAGCGCAAGGCTGACTTGAGCATGACTGTAGTAATGATGCTTGTATTGACGTACCCTAACTTTTGAACCAGGAAAACAAGAACGGACATCCGATAGCCATGTGTAAGCCTTCCAACGATAAAGTTAGTAAAAACTTTCCTTTGGTTGTTCCAACTCTGCACAAGACTGTCTTGAGTTTGACCATGAATTCAATACTTATACTTACCTATCCTAACTTCAGGACCAAAAAGTAAATGGATATACCAAAGAGAAATTGAGGACTTTGTTCTACTACAGTCACTATAAAAAGAATAAACATCCATAGCAGGACCTAAGTTTTTTATGGTTTAATTGTCTTTGTTTACATATTGAACACACACCTTAACGTAAAATACACACAAACATGCAACTTTTGCTAACTTCCATACCACTAAAAAGAATGTTTAAAGTAATAATATATATATATATATATATATATATTAGGTTGGTGCAAAAATAATGTCGTTTTCTCACATATGTTACTATATGAGAAAACGACATTATTTTTGCACCAACCTAATATATATATATATATATATATATATATATATATATATATATATATATATATATATATACACTACAGTACAAAAGTTTTAGGTCATCCCAGGTAATTTTTTAAATTGGCCCCAAAGGTAGTTGTAGTTGTTTTTATTTTAAATAAGTGAAAATTATTATATACATTTAATTAAAAGTGAGATATGATTTTTTTATTTGAAATTTTGTTATGACAAAAAGAAAAAAAGCCTTTTTGTGATTAAATTTTTCTCTTGTCAAAATATCCCCCTTAGCCTTGATTACTAAAGTATTCATTTGAAAAGTTTCTGAAAGTATAAGTTTGAAAATTGATTCCATTCTTTTTTCAATGACTCTCCTGTCAAGTTCATCCCATGCTAATTCTAGGAGTCTCTGTAGTGTGTGTATATATATATATATATATGAACAACTACAAATACCAACAGCATTAAGGACAAAAAACTGACATCAGTAAAATGTTATCTAATTTAAGAACAAGCATACTAAATATATTTCATGAATAAATAAATGACACAATAACACAAACTGTCACATGAAGTGACAATACTTTAAAAAAAACTGACATGAGATGCAGAGATGTGACATTTGAAAGATTATGAAATTGACATTGCACAAAACCAAAACTCTTTAATAATGGTTTATGAAAGTTGAAAGTAGTCAGACTTTTGATAATTAATATTTAAATATGTACCAGACAGGAGGAAAATAAAAATTATTTAACAAAGAATTGTTGTTGGTTTTTAGACAAACATATATACATATATTTGTATGTGTGTATGTATGTATGGGGTGGGAGGAGGCTATATATGTGTATGTGTTAATTTGGTTACTGAAATTTTAAAAAGTTTAATTTCATTTTGATAGTTTGTGATGATAAGCAACCTATGCGTATTAATCTTTAAATTTCAGTGAGTATTTTTTTATTATCTATTTATAATCATATTTGTTGCATAAGAGATCAGAATTTAAATTAACAAATTCTTTGTTTTGAGGAGGGGCAAACAATTTACTGTGCAGCTTATATAATTATTCCATTCTGTTTTTCTTATCTGTTAAAAAATGTTTCCGTGAGAACCACTTCTTAGTGTGGAATCCATTTTATTAAAGATTTGTGAACTGGGAAAATTTTATCCATACTGACAAAAAAGTATATATATTTCTTCAAAATTATTTTTTTTTACTTTATTTGTTAATGCTTATCTCATAATTTCCTATAGTAAAGAGAGACTTAAGAGCTTTATAAGTTATTTTCTCTCATTCTACGTACATATATTGAAAATTCTGTGAATAGATAAGCAGTGTGAATACCAAATAACAATAGTCTGTTTCAAGCTTAAACAAAATCATCAGGCCATGAAGATTGCATTCAGGAAAGTTCACTCTAAGTGTTGACTTCTATGTTCACTTTTATATTTATATATATATATATATATATAAAGGACATAAATCATCTTCAGGACTGAAACAAATTATCGGCATTTGATTATGAACAATGTATATACACTATATACAAGCGAATTTTGGAATAACTTATTTTACTGAGTTTTTAAAGCACATACAATTTGTTTCCAAGGATCCAGAGAAATCCAATCATTTAGATGGGCCCGCAGCGTGTTCATTTTTATTAACAACTATTGTATCAAATTTGAGTTATTTTCAAAAAGAGTTTATGTTTAGGTAGGTTAGGGATGCATTTTTCAATGAATTATGACATCCGTTCAACACGTCATCTGTTTTTTTAAACGGCAAAAAGTTTTTTGGCATTTTTATCTATTAAATTTATATTTGTATACATAAAGATTCTTTTTAAAAGGTGTGTTTGGATTAGAATATGTTTGTTTTGAACTACAATTTTACAATATTATTTTTACTTTTAATTACTAATAGACTATATTTTATTTTAAAACAAATAAATGTAATATTACTTAAATTATTTAAAAATTATTATGAAATATCAGATATAAATATGTATATTACTAATATTATTAAATATCAAATATAAGTATGTATATTACAGCTCTCTTTTTTATTAAAAATTATTTAAGGATAAGTTTTGACAATGTTGGCAAAGAATAGCTATTTCATTTCTTTGATTCAGTAAATTTTTATTTTTTATAAACCTAGTAATATATAGTTTCTTATGTATGCACAAAGGACATGGGTCATTTAATGACCTACATATTCTAGCTTTTCTTATTAATTTCCATTTTACTGTAGGTGCTTTATTGGTTTCTTTTAAATGCCAGATAGGGACATCTGATTTCAGTATTTATTTATCCTAAAAGAACTTTGATGTTAGTTAAAGCATTTTTTGAACTCATGTCTTATATGTCCTATGTAGACTTTTATGGTGTCAGGATCCTCAATAGATGAGATATTGCATTGGTATACTAATGATTCCGTGTGACATTTATATTTTAGAGAACAGTTTTTTTGTTTTTTTTACTATAAAATATATATATATATATATATATATATATATATATGTATACATATATATATATATATATATATATATATATATATAAACACACAGAGACTGGGCCAAAAGTAGATGTACACTTAGTAGATATGCACTTTACATTTTTTTAAAAACATTTTATTATATTTATTTGTTACAATCATATTTGTTCAAAACTGTTGTAAATGTAAATGGAAATTTCAGTATCTGCCTGAAGGAGACATGGCATAGTGGATAAAGACGTTAGTTAAATCCAGTTACAGGACCCAAAGAGTGTGAGTTCAATACCTGGTTAAGGCAGTGGAAGACCTTAGAGAGAAGAATTAACAGGAGATAACAGTCTACCCCAGTGTGCAAAATAAAGTGTTCAGTTTGACATTCCAACCACTGGCCAGAGTGTACAACGGCCAAAATAGAGTAATAAATATGGTGACAAAGATGAGGACAATAGTCTGAATAATGTAAATAGTGTTATTTACATTTTTTAGCACAGTTTAATTTCTTAGTGATCAAAATGTTCTTCTTCAGCATTGCAACATTCCTCGACCTTTTCAGAATACTATGAAACACAGTGCAAGACAAATCTCAATCTGCATCAATTTCAATAAATATTTCTGAGTTTTAATTTGTTAGGTCAGATGAATGTGGTGAGCATTTGATGCTACCCCTTCTTTCGAACCAGTACTGTGGAAAAGTTTTATCTAGGTAGTCCCTTACTGCCAAAGCATAATAGGGAGGTTTTCCAAATTGCTGAAATAACAGTTCAGTGAATTTAGCTCTGGTTCTGAGCTGTGGAAATGTGAAACGAATAGTGAAACAACCGTAAGCCTACTTTTGGCCCACCATATATATTATATATATATATATATATATATATATATATATATATATATATATGAGAGAGAGAGAGAGAAAGAGTGAGTGATACATGGAAAACTCAATAGTTCACTTTAAAAAAATATCACTTATCAAAAGGAAAATTCTCTTAATGTTCATAGCATTGTTTCTGGAAATTTAATACTGATTTATTTCCTCAAAATCTTTTTTTTCTTCACTTACCTTTTTTCAGTGCAAAAAAATCTCCTCATATATTACGATTAGACTGCAGCTCACACCCTGCTCATGCATTTCCAACTTTGTCTTTTTTTTCTACGTTGCAAGTTTCTTACACCATTTAATTACTCGTATATCACTTGAATAGGACTCTTTTACTTATTATCTGATCGATTTGCTATTTCTTTCTCTTTCTTTCTCTCTATGTACAAGAAAAAAAAACAAACTAAGAAACAGAAGCAATAGCAGCAAAAATGGTGTCAAATCATTCTGTTTGATTCCTATTGATCTGACATTCTTGCAGGCTGAAAGCCACTATCGCTCACCTGAGTCCTGATCATCTGTGCCTTTTGTTATCTAAGTGCTAGATAAATTTTGCTCTTTCCTTGTCACAGTGTTCAATAGTACGCAGCAGATGGTTTCATTGTGAATGCAATGACCCTTCAAAATAATTAGGCATAATGGGACGTTTTTTTTTAAATAAAAAGAACAAATCATTCTTTTTGCTTCTCTTATGCCCAAAAGACAATATATACTGAGAATACATACATATATACACACACACACACAAATATGATGTGTGGATGGCTGGGTATATGAGTATTTTAGAGGCTGTATATAAGGGTGTATTTCTGTAGCTATGGGTGTAGTTTATTTTATTTATTTGTATTTATGATTCTCTTAGTATGCATATATCTATTTCTCCCTCTCCTTCTCTCACACACAAGCCCTACAAATAAACGTGTGTGTGTGTGAGAGAGAGAGAAAGAGAAAGAGAGAGAGGGAGAGCAAGAGTGAGAGAGAAATAGTATATGCATACTAAGAAAATTTTAAATACAAATAAATATAAAAATACATCCATAGCTACAGAAATACATCCTCATATTCTAACCTTTGAAAAGTTCATATCCCCAGTAATCTACATATGATATCTGATATATATATATATATATATATATATATATATATATATATATATATATATATATATATGTGTGTGTGTGTGTGTGTTCATATTTTGAATGTTGATTTGTGTTATATATGTTGTTAGTATATGATAAGTGTATATAAACAAAGAAATATATATTTGATTAATTGATTGATTCATTTTTTACAGTTTATCAACACTTTGCCTGTGATTTAAATCCATAAATATTTTTTAGATTGTAAGAATTTTGCAGGGAGACAATAATGATTTAGTGATACAAGTCTTACTAATTAACCCATAGCTGGGGGAGAAGAGGTGGATTCATACCTTTCCCAAGCATATATGCACATAAGTGAATATAATGAACCCAACTGGAATTGGAACTCTCCTCTACAATTAACAATTCTGAGCCATTATCCATTACATAACCTTCACATCCAAGTTTACAGCACATGGTATTCTTAGTTCCTAAGTACTGACCAAGCTCTACATTGCTTAACTTTGGTGATCATACAAGAACCCGTGTTTGAACATAATGTGACCATAAACCACAGTGTATATTTGGATATATGTTCATGTCAACAAATATTAGTGTACAAATATTTTTATTACATTTATTTATACATGCTATTACACACACACACACACACGCACACACACACATATATATATATATATATATATATATATATATATATATATATATATATATATATATATATATGTGTGTGTGTGTGTGTGTGTGGACATTGACATCAACACCCAGTGGCAATTCTCAGGCCATGTGCATTGTGCTTTTGTTTGAATTTTTATATATACACTGCTTGATTATTGATGGCAATGTCCATTAAAAAGTCAAGTACATACCACAATCAATTAACCCCGCAGTCTTTCTGACAATTCTTCCAGTGAAACTATATTCAACAAATCTAAGAATTACTTTGAAACAGCCCTAAAAGATAGTAGATTCCTGGCAACACTCAAGTACACCCCATATAGCACAAAGAAGCTCACAGTAAGAGAAATATTGTATGGTTCAACCCACCATACAATAAAGAAGTAAAAACAAATATAGGAAAAATATTCATCAAACTCATACACAAACACTTTCCTGCATGAAGCACTCTCCACAAGATATTCAACAAAAACACAGTAAAAATCAGCTACAGTTGCACTGAGAACATTACGCAAGTAATAAAATAACACAACAGGAAACTAATCAACAAACCACCTGAACAAATTAAATCCACATGTAACTGCAGAATAAAGAATGAATATCACTTAAATGACAATTGCTTTGTAATATACAAAGCCAATGTAAAATCAGCAGATAACAAAAAAAAATATTCATAGGGGTAACTGAAGGATACTAGAAACAAAGAAACTATGCACACAAATCATCCCTTACAAATAATTAATAGGTTAACAATTCAAAGCTTTATAAACATATCTGGGAAATTAAAAAAAAAACAAAAAACAAATCACATCAAAAATATCATGGAAAATAAGGAAAAGAACATCAGCCTAAAACAATCAATCCAAAAACTGTAAACTCTTCCTGGAGTAAAAAATAGCCATAATTACCTTCCCAGACCAAAACAAACTACTAAATAAATGATCAGAATTCATCTCAAAATGCAAACACGAAAACAAATTTTTACTATGTTATTTAAAAATTGAAAACTGGAAATGAACAAGAATAAATGAAAATAAATAAATAAAATAAAACAAATAAACAAAAACAAGTAAAATAAATTCATCCAAACAAATAAGTAAATAGAGTAAGTACATAATAAACAATTTAAGAAACCACGTCTTAAATATATAACTGTAAAAATGATACAATAGACTAACTATTTATAATAAAAAGTAGTAAAATAACCAGTGAAATCATGCAGAAGACTAGCCACAATGCATCACTGACCTGTTTATATAAAAATTGGAGCAAATGCACATGGCCTGACAATTGCATTTAGCATGAAACAGACTGTCAGTTCTGTGTGTCCAATTCAATGTGTTTTTATATTTATATGCAGTCTTATATCTATGCTTAATATTGAGCACTTTAATGCATAAATATAGAATAATGTAAAACTATACACACACACACACACACACACACACACACACACACACACACACATATATATATATATATATATATCCCTTGATTAGTACAGCGAATGTGTACATTGGAAACTATAAAACAATCAATTTTTAATTAGTATGGTTAAATTAATCAGGTATTATGCATGCATTCATCAATTTGGTATATAAAAATTTTAGTGCATTAAGCGAGAGATGCCTATATATATATATATATATATATATATATATATATATATATATATGTATGTATATATGTGTGTGTGTGTGTATGTGTTTATCTATCTATCTATCTATCTATCTATCTCTCTCTCTCTCTCTCTCTATATATATATATATATATATATATATATGTGTGTGTGTGTGTGTATATATCGCAGATTGAGTGCTGGTTTTAATAAAATATTGCTTGATGTAGAATAACATAGCTATAAATTATATTATTAATTATAAATATACAATTTATTCCTCACCAGTAACACAACAACTCTGAGTTTCATGTACAACACAATCTTCAGGTGCTGATTTGAAACTGACCACTACATAATCTAAATTTTGGTATATATATATATTATTCTGATGAGATCTTCACTGTGGTACCTAGAGTTTTGAATTTTAGCACAGTACTAGACTGGCATCAAGATCTCATCATTTGACAGATCTGCAATATGTTCTTTACATGCTTAATAGGTTTCTGGAATCATCTTTATTTTTATTTTTAATATCTTACTAATAATCAACAAGTACAAGGCCTAAGAACCACTCAAGGTAGAAGTGACTGTGTGGAATTATATTAGCGTAGGAAGGGAGTATAGAACTGAAGTATACCTTAGAAGTAAACAGAAATCCAATCCTAAATTGGAAACAAGAGTTAAACCTCTACTCCAATTCAAAACACCATGAAAAAGTACGAACCAGATGATAGACCAAGCTATCTACTCCTTATATATTACAAAGAATAAAAAGCAAATTTAAAGTTGTGAATATTAATTTTTCATATTAAGCATTAAAGGAGATTACATTAAAATTGATCTGGATTAACGTATTTCAGTAGATATTTGTTTTATGCCTATATGTAACCATCATATATATATATATATATATATATATATATATATGATGGTTACATATTATATATATATATTTTCTTTTCATTTTTTGTTTGGAAGTAAAGTCTGATGATCCGCAGTCCTTTAAAAGGGCTGTGGCGAAATAATTTATTACATGGAACTTTAAAGTGGTCTGTTTTTATTTAAATTATTCGCTCTGGATTTACATTCAGCTCTCTGGATTTTATCCTATTCAGGTTTACCCATACAGATTACCTAGTTTTTCTTAAACTATATATATATATACATATATATATATATATATATATATATATATATATATATATATATATATATAATAGATAGGTTATTTAATAAAACAAGGACAAATGAAAGGGTACCAATATAATCAGTATGATAAACATGTATTAAATATTAATTAATAACCATAGGACAGAAATAAAGCAGGGAAATAAAGGATTTAAGTTCAGAATTTTAGGACACGCATGTATTCTTCATCCGTGGACCAAGGAATAAACAGAGAAACAGGAATTATTTACTGACAGATATTTTTGTAGATGCTGTATTTTCTGGTCGAAATCATATTGTTAGCAAAAAGCTGAAGCTGATCTCTGTCTGGGATATATATATATATATATATATATATATATATATATATATATATATATATATATGTATATATATGTGTGTGTGTGTGTGTATATGTGTGTCTGTGTGTGCAATTAGATACAAATGTGAAGTCTTATTAAACTTTGACCTCCTTTCATTAATTCTAAAGTATGATAAAGCAACTTAATGATGACAAGTTAATAACTGCCTGAGTTCTCTTCTTCATATCATTTCAAAAGTTTCTGTATGATATAGTATGCATCTGTGCATTCAGGTTTTAAAGAGATATGTAAAGAATTTGACATAATCAGTGTCTAACATTTATTGGTCTACGTCAGCTATCAGACGGTGGGAAAAAGAATCAAATTACTTAGAAAAGTTAAAACATAAAACAAAGTATAACAATTTCTAAATAGATCTGCTTCCTTTTTTTTTTTTTTTTTTCATTTCTTCTTTTTCCTGCTTCTGTGAAACTCTAAGACTCTTTATCTTCAAAAACAAAATCTTCCATAAGGTAATTTTATACCTTACAGTAATGGCATTTTTTGTTGTAAGTAAATTCCTGATAATTCTATGACTTACCTGGTGTTTAAATAGGCATGTTCCATTGTCATTTATTTCCTGCACTGTGTGGTTTGAAATCATCAGAGTTGGCTGTTTAAGTCAAAGTTACAATCTCAAGTGAAAAAAATTCTCAATTTCATTGATTAATGCATATCTATCTATCTATCTATCTATCTATATATATATATATATATATATATATATATATATATATATATATATATATATATATGTATGTGTGTGTGTGAGAGAGAGAGAGAGTGAAAGTGTATAAGTACTTTTGGCATACTAGTTTGGAATTAGTTCAAGTAAAAGATTAAGTTGCACAGAGATTTAAAAGACGGAAGCGTTCACAAAATTAGGGACTCATTGTAGACAAATCACAGTGAAAAACTAAACTGTAACCATTGGAGAAAATAGAAAATTGAAACAAAGTCTTTATAAAATCAAATCACAGAAGCACTATTCATCAATGGCCTAAACAGTAATTGAAAGTAGTTGGAATTATCTGCCCCTGATCAATAATACCCTTGGCATTTACTTAAGAAAAAAAAGCTCATCCAATTAAGTTTATGGATTTCAAACAAAATTCACTTTTCTCTAATGGGGCAAATAACCAAAACAAAAATATTGTTTAATTGTGCATAAAACAGTTAAGATGTAAACACTTTTTAAAATTACCTTTTGGTGGTTTTTCCAACATATTTATGTCTGGAGAGTCATTACACAGTAAAGATTATGGTTACACACAGTATTAAAAAAATTATTTGATTCATTGACCTCGTTATGTCAATATAAATATGAGAATATGGAACATAGGTTTCAGTAAATATCTACTTTATGTCGTAAAGGTTTTCATCTCTAATGGGAGTATCAGCTATCAGGAAATATCTGCAAGGGAGTGAAAAAAAAAAGGAAAGAGAAAAGCCAGATGGTGAAGCTGAGATAGAATTGCATTTTACATTGATTGATATATCTCTTCTACAAAGAAAGGATCAGCTAAGGTTTATATTGATGTAGATCGCATAAATATAATTAAACTAAATGACAAATTTTGTAGAATTATTCAATAGCAAATCTGTTCTGTTTTTTTTTTGTTTTTTTCTCCCTAATATTTTCTATTCACTACTTGTTCCACAATCTTTTCTGGCTCACAGCAGTCTGTGGTTAAATACACAATACTTTAATAATGCTCAGCATCAACAATTTGGGTTTTTATTTTATTCATCTACTCTATCTAATGAAGCACTTATCTATTCAGAGAACCTGCCCATAATTCATCAATAAAATATATGAGATGAATAGATTTGAAAGGAAAAATGAATCTGTAAACAATAACATTTTAGAAATATGGAAATAGTGCCTGAAATATAATTTCTCTCAAGTAAAAGCTTCTTATTCAATTTACCAGTAGGTTCAAAAGTCTTCCTTTACAAGTAGATTAATTGTTCAATCAGAATGACTGTAATAATGTTTAGATCAGATCATGACGAAAATTTGATAAAATTATCTGTAGAAATCTAAATCAGAAATAGTCAGAGGATATTAAGTGTATTCAAAAGACAATCAATTTATATGACTTTGATTTAATATTTCTCATTACATAACTTATAAAGTCTTCATACATCTCTTTTCCCAATGTTCTATAAAACAGCATTTTCATTTCTTTTAGTGTTTTTGTCTCGTCGACACTTGAGCAGAAAGAATGCACTGAAATCAAATGAGCATGCTTTTACAGAGATAAAAATATTTTATAGAGAGGGCAGTCAGTGAGGTTTGAACTCACAATCACATGCAATCTTGTACCACAAGCATGGACTGAGTACGAAAATGGATTAAAAGTATATTTCAGTATTTTGATAAAACAAAACTTTATTTTTTTTTTCGCTCACCAATAAGTGTTTATGTTCATGTAAGTATAAACACATGTTTTTATAATTTGGGATAACTTAATATTTATTTAGATCATTTGACTAAAAATTGCAATGTGTTCAGATCAGTCCTTCATCACATCATGAAGGGAAATGAAGAGTAGAAATCCAAACTATAGGTCCATTCTCACGTAAGATACATGACAATTAGAGATTCTTTTTTTTAGAAAGTATTGATTGAAAAATTCCATGAAAACTAGCAAAATTAGTCAAATAGTTATAACATATAAAATTTTATTATTTTGCCTTGAAAAGTTATAGGCATTTCCAAAAGTAAAAAAAAAATGTGAGATTTTGAAGTACATGACATCAGAGAAATGAATATTCTCCATGTAAGTATATTAATTTCTAAGACCTGTGAATGACCATATAAGAATAAGGAAAACATCTATTTACCGAGAAACATATGTATGTATGTATGCATCTACGTGTGTAAAAATTCAGATATGAATAAAATATGTGTTAAAAGACATGATGAATAAAGACAAAAGAAAAACTTTATTTACTGACACGTTTCATTGATAAATAAAGATTTCCTTTCATCTTTAACCATACATGTATATATTACTTCAAATGTTATTCTAGTGGAAACAATATTTATATACTGAAGTAAAATAAATGTAAGATTAAAGATAGATTCATTTTTTTTACAAATATATATATATATATATATATAAAAGTGAACATTGAAGTCAACATTCAGAGGTGACAGGCTGTTTCATGCTGGTCACAATCGTCAGGCAGCTTGACAACTGCACCCAGCATGAAACAGCCTGTCGCCTCTGGGTGTTGATTCAATGTTCACTTTTATATTTATATTTACATACACTCTATCTCTGATATTTAGCACTTTATCCCATAAATATAGCACATATAGTTTTAAATGATGGCAGTTATCTTATGAAGAAAACTTTGTCAACTAATCTATATCAGATTAGTTTAGTTTATGAAGTAGATCAGTTGTCTCCAACAGCCAAGATGCAGACCAGTATTGGACTGTGAAGCATTTTGGTAGTGGTCACACTGAAAGAATAAAACCTTTTTTTTCCTATTTTATTGCCTAGCGCAATCTTATTTATTGTGTTTTGTTATGCATGTAACAGACACCAATAACCTCTAGTCCTTGAAAAATGTCTTACGTAACACTGGTCCATGTAAAAAGGTTGAGGACTGCTGATGTAGACGAGAAAATGAATTTGATGTACATGACAAAAATTATCACAAATTTTTCAAAACCCAAAAAATATGCAGAAATTAAATCAGTATTTAATGTGATTAAAAAATATGAAGTTCAATATAACTTTAACCATAACCTATTTTCGGCAATTTTGGGTATATATATATATATATATATATATATATATATATATATATATATATATATTGAATAAAAACAGACCACTTTAAGGTTCCATGTAATAATTTATTTCACCACAACCCCTTTAACAGGGCTATGGATCATCAGACTTTACTTCCAAAGGTTGAAATGAAAAATGAAAAGAAATTCACACGTTTTCTTATATGGTCATTCACAGGTGATCAAAAATGTGTGAATTTCTTTTCATTTTTCATTTCAACCTTTGGAAGTAAAGTCTGATGATCCAGAGCCCTGTTAAAGGGGTTGTGGTGAAATAACTTATTACACGGAACCTTAAAGTGGTCTGTTTTTATTCAAACATATCTGCTCTGAATTTTACATTGAGCTCTCTGGATATCATCCTCCTTGGGTCTACCCATGCGAATTACCTAGTTTTGCATAAACTGTATATATATATATATATATATATATATATATATATATATATATATATAAACACAATTTTGTATCAATTTTAGGAGAATGGTTCAGTAATAAACTGTTTTAATGTATAAAAGAATGCCAAATAAATTTAATGTTTTTGAAAAGGAAACTGATTCCATTTGGTTAAAATAAACTAAAACTATTTATTGTTTCTCTTTTATGTGAAATGTTTTTAAGAATTCATGGCTCACCACATCTTCCTTCTCTTTTGCTTCTCTAAGTAACTCTTGACACTTTACCCCCACCCCTTACTTCTTGCACCGCAGTCTATTCACACAAACTCATAACAAATCAGTTATTTATTATTTCCTCTGCTTCTCTTGCTTTCAGTATATCTTGTGGGTGTTAAGATTTCTCAGTCTTCTTTCCTTATTAATTTTCCAAGAAATTTAAGTTGTCTCTTTCCAGGGAATGCTGTGAGCAAATGAATGATGCACTAGTTTGAGTAAAATAGTTGTGAGAGTTTACCATCTCTTGTGTCATCTTTGTGTTGCTTCAGCTTCAGCCAGTCTCATATATTCCACCCTAAGCCCAGTAGAACTGTTATTTCTTTTAAACCCTGTTCTGCCAACCATTTCATACAAACTTAGTAGGTAGCTCATAAGTTATTTTCCACTGTCTCTTTTTGCTTTCAATGTATATCCTGTGAGTATAAAATTATCCAAACCCACTTTCCTCATTGTGTTTCAAAGAAATTTCAATTAAAACTTTCTGACATTAAGAATAAGTGTCCTTTTTGTTTCCATTTTCTCTCAAACTTTGTTGTTGCTCACATGTTAAGTCCATGGTATTCTCATTATCCTTCTGTTGAACCACATTTCTGCTGCCTCAAGTTTTTTCAAGTCTTGCTCACATGTTTGGCCCATGGTATTTTTAGCACTGCCTGTAATTGTCTATAACTATTTGAATTCCTAGAGGAGAGATACTTAACCAAATTTTGCAAGTCCTTGACTGCCTTTATTGGAAAGAAGCCTTGACGAAGATGGTGATCTAGTTGGGAAATACGGACAACCTGACTTACAAACTGTCAAAATTTGCTCATCAAATGACGGATTTTACTTTCAGATCCATCCATGTCATATTTATTCTCCATTGGCAGGTGGAGTCAACAATTTGTATTTTTCACCTGTAAATTTCTCTTCATTTTTAATAGTGGACTACAAAAAAAAGAAGATTTTTAAAATGCCCCTTAAAATCTTTCATATATATTCTAGGCATTGACTTCTCGTTCAAAATTCTCAGCTATAATCTTATCCACGGCAGTGCATATATCAACACTTTCCCTTCTTCTGTCTTCTTTTTCTCTCTGACTGAACTCTCTATTACATTTAAAGATAACTGTGCCCCTCACTGTGAGTATGTGAACCACCTGATTGAAATTACCATTGATGACTAATGACTGGAAAACTGCAACATTTGTATGGTTTTGCAACTAACAATCATCTGTGAAAACAAAGAGACTTCTCACAGTTATTGGGAGAGATGTGTTGGCATAACAACATATACAATTTTATATTTCATTAACACCATGATTAGCATATGTTTCTTGTCAGGATAACATTTGAAGTTTTCCACACTTATCAGAATGAATAAGAGAGAACAACAAGTGTTGTCTTATGTAGAATATATCTTCACACTATTTACATTATTTGGACTATTGTCCTCATCTTTGTCGCCATATTTATTACAATGTTTCAGCCATTGTACACTCTGACCATTCTTCAGGTAGTTGGAATGTTGAACTGAACCCTTTATTTCACACACTGGTGTAGACTCTTCTAGTTCCACGTGCCATGTCTAATAGATGTCAGTTATCAGTTATCTCCTGTTAATTCCTCTCTCCAAGTTCTCTACCACCTTAGCCAGGTATTGAACTCACACTCTTTGGTTCCTGTAACTAATGCCTTTATCTACTGTGCCATGTGTCCTTGAGTCTACCCCAGTGAGCGAAATAAAGGGTTCAGTTCGACATTCTAATCACCTGAAGAAGGCTGGAGCGTACAACGGCTGAAACGTTGTAATAAATATGGCAACAAAGATGAGGACAATAGTCCGAATAATGTAAATAGTGTACATAATACCTCATCTCAGAAATATAGACAGATAATGAACCTCCAGTTTGACAATTGGAGAATGGATTATTTTGCTTGGAATCAAAGTTTAAACAATCTGTATCTTCTATTTGTTTTGCCTATTCTGGACAATTTCTCTTTCACTAAAACTTCATTTTAAGGGAACTTTCAGCAGCAATATTTTTTCAACTGTGAAATTGGTCCTCCTTTATGGCAGCAAATGTTGGAAAATCTCATCACAAGAGACTTGGGGCAACATATTAGGTTGGTGCAAAAATAATGTCGGTTTTTGACGTTAAAAAAATACTTACTATTGAGACAAAGGCTGCCTGAAGAGAACTAGAAGTTCTACCACAGGACCGTAGCAGAGACAAATATTTTGATGGGGCTCAAAAATTTATAATTTAGCCTTAAGTTATCAAAGGCCACCAATGCAGAGGAAAGAACATTTTAAACTCCAGTACCTCTAGATTGGCAGAAATCGTCTTTGAAATAATAGAGAACCGTCTGTATTACGAATGAAAGAACTTTTCATATTTTTGAATGCCTACAGGGAAAATATACAGGGTGATTGAAAAGTAACTCCCTATTTTATGTATGATGAGCTCACCCATATAACTATAATTTTTACAAGATGGGAGAGTCCAACATACATAAAATAGGGAGTCACTTTTCAATCATCCGTATCAGTATTTATTAATGCTGGCCACAATCTTAACAACATGAGAATCACAAATGACAAGAGCTTGTAGACAAGATAGTAAAAGAAAGAACTAAGCATCGATTATAAGAACACATATAATCATTAGCAAGAAGGGCAGCCCAAATTGGAGACATACAAATTGGGACATCAAAATCAAGCAATTATCTGGCAAGTATTATGACAGACAGGGAAGTATTAAGAAACTGGAAGATTTTGTAATATAAAACCACCTATATAGAAGACAATCTCCTCACAGATGAAGAGAAGACTTACAGAAACAGAAATATGCTTCTACAGAAGGATGCTGAGAATATCATGGATAGAGTGAGGAATAAAGAAACTTTAAGGAAAAAGAAACAAAAAGGATAATTATACTTAGAAAGAAGATGTTAAAATTTCTGAGATACATAATGAGGAAAGTGGGCTTGGAGAATTTGTTACCCACTGAAAGCAAGAGTGATAGATGGAAACAGTGAGCGACCTTCCTAATGAGCTTGTATAAATGGATGGTAGAACAGGGATTGGGAGGGATGGTTGGTTGATTCTATTTAGTGCCATATCAACCTCCATGAGTTATTTAATGCTGAAATCTAAATATTTTGAACACAATTTTATGGCTTCAACTAAATATATTTTGAACACAATTGCTTGCCTTAAATTACAAATCAAATATATTGATGGTCATTTTGCTTTAAAAATGTATTGTTGGTTATTTTATTATATAAGAATGTATTGCTGGTATATTTGCTATTTTTTTTACTTTCATAGTGTTTTGTTTTTGTTTGGGGTTTCATTATTAGCCCCTAGCTAGGACCTTAGCTGATGCTACTACCCCATGCTAGCAATTAAGAGGTGGTTCCATGCACCTCAAAACCTCCAATCTCCTGATCAGAGCTGGGTGTAGTTTTCTGTCATACCCAAGACTAGAAGAGATGGTAAGAAAAAAAATGTTATCTAGAACTACAAAGGATGGGACATTTTGGAAAGCTAATAAGAAAGAAAACTGTTAAAGAAAAATTCAGGAAAATTGGACTTTTTTTTTTTTCTTGAAAGAAAAGGAAAAGCTCTTAATTCAAGATAATGACACAATAAAATCAAATGATAGATAAGTATATTCAAAACGATTATTATTTTACTTTTATTTATAATTCGTTTGTTAAAGGTTGATTATGCAAAATAGTATTTGTAGATTAAAATGTTATTTCCTTTTATACATTTATATTGCTATCAATGTCTTCTCTTGTCATCATTACATCTCGAAAATCTTTGACAGCAGAAAGGTTACCTGACTTGTCCCAAGTATTATTTGGACAATTGTCTTCGTCTTTTCAATTATTAATGCAACAGTCACATGAATTGTCATGTGACTTAAATGAGTGACTGTTAGAAATATGTAAAAAACTGATACGACTCAGCTTATTTTTAATGGTTTCCTTGATTTTCCCACAAAGACTCTGTCAGTGTTTCTGAATCTGTGCATAAGTAACACTCAATACTCATTGACTCATGCTGAGAAGAACTTCTCTGGGATATAAATTGTAGATATAATTATGTCCTCTGATCAAATTTGTGTCTCTAGTCTTTCCTTCAAGATTCTTTTCGTCCTCCCTGATGGCAAATCTTGTTTCTGTCTGCCTCTCATGTTGGTGGCAACCAATCAAATCATTAGTCAAATTACTGAGCTGTCAAAGCATCTAATTAGAGATAATGGTTTTCTAAACCTATCCATGTAGAAAAATAATCTTAATACCTACAGTTTATGTATTTCTTTTTTTTTTATCTCTTTATCTTTTCAGATGCCAATCAACAGACATGTAAAGTTTAGTATATTAAGCTTAGTATATTATAGTATATTAGTAAGTTGAAATGTAAAATAAAACTTTGACTTTAGCTTAGGAAAGGGAAGCAGTGAACCACAACTAAAAAATGGTGTATACACAACTCAGATAATATGTAATATCCTTGAGAGGAGAGAAAACATGTCAAAGGTCATGACTTTTAGATGGAACAGCAATCAAATTTTTTTTAGGTTCTTCTGTTCATTTTAGAATTTTAATGCTTAAAAATCTTTTAGCAATGTTTAACCTTCATTCCTACCAAAAAACTAATAGAAATGATATTTCAAAAGGATGGTTATTCCTTTGATACCGCTATTATTTTCTATACTTTTGACTTCCCCAGAAACGTTTATTCACAAGATTATAAAAATATGTGAAGCAAGTACAATGGAACATTATTTATTTACTTTATATAAAGATTTATTATTTATCATTTTATGAAAAAATAAATTTGTAAAGAAATCCTATTATTCAGAAATTTATAAAAAATGACAAAGTTATTAAAAATATGTAAGAGGAAGAGATACTCTCAACCTATTTTAGTGAATTTATGTGGTGAGAGCAAATGAATAAAATGCTTGGAAAATGAATTTTTTCAAAATCTATAATCACAGTTTCTCGTTATGTGTTTATTTAAATTTTCTTGTTTACAGACATTTTTATAATTTTATGAATAAAAATTTCTTTTCATATTTATTTATTTATTTATTTATAAAATGGGAAATGATAAATATTTCATTATAGTTGTTTCACATATTTTATGATTTTATAAATATAAAATTATTCTTGCAAATAAGCAATCTAATAAATAAATAGTGTTTAATATTTTTGTTGTAAATTCTCAAGAATAAAGAAAATGTATAAATTCACTTTCATGTTTTGGTTTTATTAAAACTCTAATCATCACTTTTTAAGATAAAAATTGCTGAGTCAGAAGTGTATACAGTAATAGCTGTGTGTCAAAAGAATAACCATCCTTTTGACATGATTTTTTTGTGAGCACAAAGTATTAAATATTACCAATTTTTTTTCAAGGTTTCTAATGCCTTTTAAAGCAAATAAGAAATACTATTTGGGGAAAAAGTGTTATAAAAATTAATACTCTATTATTCCTTATTTATACTATTTACATTCAGATTATTGCCCTCATCTTTGTTGTCATCATAACATTTTGGCTGTTGTGTCTTCCAGTTTTCATCACATGTATATCAATCCAGTTAACCTACAGAGAATTCCATACAGAACTCTTTATTTAATCTATGGAGTAGATTATTCTCATCTCCCTGCCCATGTCTAGGAATATCTCATCTAGTTCTTGTAATTATTCTTTAATGAATTATTGCACATTAAAAGAAATAATTCATACAAGGAGGTGCTGAAATGTCCTTTGATTTAAACATATCACAAAATCTGAGTAAACCATAAAGTATTTTTTTAAATCCCTCTTGGTAAGACTGAGAGCATTTCAACACTGCCTGATATATATATATATATATATATATATATATATATATATATATATATATATATATATATATATATATATAATTATATATATATATATAATTATATATATATATATATGTAAGCAAATATATGGATATATATTTTTTTTCATATATATTTATATATATATATATATATATATATATATATATATATATATATATATATATATATAATGATATAGCATAGTTGCATACTTATAAGAAAGAGATATAAGATTGTATTTCTGTGAAATGTTATTAAAATTATGAAAGAGAGAGAAGCTAATTTTCTGGTATTCCTGTCATGTTGTCAATTATAATTAATAAAATCAGAGGATGATATATATAAAATCAAAATCAGGTAGCAGCTACTGTTGATATTTAGATGTCAAGTTTATTATCATGGTGAATTTGTCACAGACTAGAGGTGCATGTTGATATTTACATGCAGTATAATTCACCTAGTTTTTAGATAAAAGAGATCATTTTGGTTGAATGTTTCAAAAGCTTTCACAAAGTATTGTGAGACATCAGAATTAAACTTGTATAGAAATTTAATTATCTGAGTAGTATAGTAACAGACAACAGAAAGTGTGACACAGAGATTTGAAAGTATTTTTTACAGTAAGGTTTACTTTGTACAAGGCCTAGTGGCCACTTGAGGTAAAGGGTTACATTAGAAGGCAAATTGTATGGGTAGAAGAGAAAGGTAACAGTAAACCCTAGACTTGAACATGTTAAGATTGTAATTGGGGAAACATCAGTTGTTCCACAAATAGTTTGCGGGAAGAAACTGTGCAAGTAGAACTGATGGAATATGAAAGGAATGTGGATGGTTTGCTACAATGTAAGTGACATGAAGGTTAGGCCTGGCAGAACCACCCTCATTCCCTCAATATTCCACTGATGAGATGTAAGTTCCACTTGAGCAGCTTCTTTCCATGAATGACTGCTTTGTGGAACTGACTCCAAAGAGGTTACTTCCCCAGTCACTACAATATTAAGTCTATAGTTTACTATTATCTTTCCCAGATATCCCAATAAATGGTGCATCTTACTCTGTTACCCTCTACATTGAGTGGCTCTTGGGCTTTTTACAGGATGCATATATTGTAAAAAAAATAAATACATTCCACACACAACTGAGTCATACTTTATATTTTCTAAATTTCATTTTATTTTGTTGACATTTACTGGGCATTTGTCAGCCTTGGGTGACTATAAAGTCTACTAGGGTGACTAGCTAATCCCTACTGCAGATGCTTGCTCAGACAGATTTGTTTTTCTTGTGGTTTATACTGCAGCTATGCTGAGCAAATCTTAGTTACACTTTCTGGGAGAGAATACATACTTTGACTTGATCTGCATTTAAATAAGTCGTTATACTCAAACCCTCAGTCACAATGATGCAGGACTTTATGCTAACATTGATGGCTTCCAAAAACTTTTGTCTACCCAATTTCACTCACAAGTCTTGGGTTAACTTGTGATATGTTGTTACATTTTGGTATCATCCCCCCAGGGTCAGTATCATCAGGAAGTTATCTTCTTCCTAAATGTTGAAATTTGAACTAAGTCTCATGCTCAGAATGTTAATGCTGTAACCACTTGGCCATGTGCACATTTCTGGGATAGAATATTCAATGTTTATATACATGTGTGTTTTTGAGTTTGCAAAAAGAGAGAGAGATACTACAAAAAATATATTCTTTACTTATGAATGTCGAAGGAATACTCCCATATTACTTGAAGATTTATGGTTTTAAAGTTGAAGTTATTCATAAAAGTGATCAAAATTCTTTGCTTATCATAAACTCAAATGAAAGGATGTGCAGATGGTGTAATGGATAACAGCTAGGAATGAGAAATCAGAGAGCTGGGTTTCAATTCCAATCAGGTTTGTAGTATACACATGCATAAATACACTTGAGGAAAGGTATGAATCCATCTCCTCCCCCAGTTATGGGTTAAATAATAGAACTTGCACTGGGAATATAATTGTTATTCTCAAAAAATTGTGAATGCAATATTTCAAAAAAAGAAAAGAATTATTCTTACATTCCAAAATATGTTTTAGTTTTAAATAACGGTAAGTTGATAAGTCATAAAAAACAAACCAATCAAAGAGAAAATTTATATTTATCCCTGTTATATAAGTAAATATATTTCTCAGCTCTGTTTGCATTGTTTCATCGATATATATCTACTATAATAAGAATTTCTGATGTGGTTATCATCATTTCCAACAAGGCTGGTAAATAATCATGATAAACTTGTTATATGTAATCAATGACAAAAATATGTCTACAATTTTCCCAATTCCTCTGTCAATTGGCCAACAATTTATAAAATGTTTTCAATGGAGGTTAATGATAATTGTGAATTCTGTCATGTGTGAATTTCATATTTGATACTGAAAGAGTTTTCTGACATCTGCATTGGGTCAACAATTATTCTGACAGATATAATAAAAGGGCAAGAAATGTTGAGCTCTACCTTAGTTATGTCATTGCAGTCATTTATATTAAGAATTTCTGTGGCCAGGAGTTTATATGTCTCCCTCTTTAGTTAAGCAGTAAACTATCAATAGACTGAGGTAATGGTAATGGTGAAATTAGCCTCTTTTCCATATGAGAAAACATTGGGTATTCTTTGGCCGAAATGTTAGCGTTTAATGTTACTTGGAATCTATAAAATCATTCTCTTTATACAGGTTTTCAGGAAGAATGGGATTCAAGAAATTTATAAAACACATCTCCAATATATAAGCAAATGCAAAGCTGTTGATTTCAAGCCAGTAGGACTGACTGCAAAACATTTTCTTCTACCCATTTCATAGGCAGAAGCATATAAATACATGCTTGGATATTTTCCTAGCCAATAAAAAAGGGCAATTCTCGGTTTCATCTGTCTCAGTCCCGCTCTGTCTTGTCTTGAAGTCAGAACGCTATGTTTGCTTGGCCGAACTTACTTTTGTGTTTCTACCCCAATTCTTAGTTTCTGAACTTTTTACCATATAACTGTTGCTTTGCCTTATTACTGTTAATTTGCCTTATTACTGTTGCTTTGCCTTATTACTGTTGCTTTGCCTTATTACTGTTGCTTTGCCTTATTACTGTTAATTTGCCTTGCATATGTTGTTTGCTTGTTTTATATTATTTTTTGCCCTGTTCTTGTCTTTTCTTTAATTTTGCTTATTGTAAACTTTGTCGATTCTGTTTGTTGGACAGTTCTGTTACTTATTTTGCATTTGATCATAGCTACTCACTTATTTTGCATTTGGCCATGGCTTCTTACTTCACAGATGTAGAAGAGACTTAAAGTTACAGAGATCCAATTCTACTCAAAAATATTAAGAATACAGTGGGTGGAGCATGTGAGAAATGACAAAATTTAAAAGAGAATGTCAAAAACAAGAAAACTTCTGCTGATAATCAAAAAGGAAAAAATGGAAATTTCTGAAAAGAAGGTTTGGAGGATCACAGGATCTACTGAAGGCATGAAAAGCAGGAAGTAACAGTGATTAAACTAGTTGATGAATTTGAGTAAATGGATGGCAGAAAAAGTGCAGTATCTGACTCGACTTGAATGATGCCAAAATAGACTTTACACTCAGTGTATATCAGAGATATACACTGAGATGTATCAACAGATTTTGCATCAACAGATTTTGACCTGAGAGATGGCTTCCTAGACACCAGGTGCTGATCTGCATCTTCACTAGATGTAAGTGGCTGCTCTCAACATGTAAACACATGGTTGGCTCAGGTCTGACTAGAATGTGCACACAGAGGAGAACCCAGGTAACAGATGTATAAATGATTGTATAAATGAGCCAGAGGAGAACCTGTTAAGGACGATTTTCATTTCACAGTTTGACAGGAATGATTGTATTAAGTCAAATAATTGTCCTCTCATACTGTATCCCTGAAGCTTATGAAGAAGGCCAGCATGCCAAACCCTATCAAACACTTTAGAGATGGCTAGAGCCATAGCTTGAGCTTCTCCATTGTTGTTGAGTGTTTGGTATATGTATTAAAGATATGTCATGTTCTCATTGGAGCACCAGAGAGAAAATTGTGAAGAACTGTGATCACACACAATCTGAAAAGGACATGCCATATTAAAGAAGGTAATAAATGATTTTGTGTTAAATATTAAAAATTGTCAATCAGTGAGTCATGTTAGTAATTACTGGGAGATTTGTGACAATATGACATCTTGAAATTTGAAACAGGTTTGTCAATATTATCTAAAAGATTTTTTTAAGAATGAAGTCAACCATATTTAAATGCTAAAAATAACACACATTTCAGTAGAATAGATGCAGTTATCCTTCAATTTCAGAATGCATAAATAAATACTAAGTATTCTCTAGTTTTATGTGCCATGTAACTCATGGCTCTCCACAACTTCCTATAATTTGTAGTTTTTAATACAGATTTTTTGTTACTGTCTTTCCGACTCCCTCTTCTATATCCATTTATGCAAACTTGTTAGGCAGGGTACTTGTTTCCCTTCTGCTGGTTTTGCTTCCAATATGTTCTGTGAGTGTCAAATTCTCCAAGCTCTATTTGCTCATTATGCGTTGAAAAATTTCAACTGCCTCTTTTTATTCTAAGTATAGGTATTGTTTTCATTTCTATTTTCCTTGGAATTTACTCACATGTTCTATCCATGGTACTCTCAGCATCATTCTGTAGAACTGCATTTATGTTGCCTAAAATCTCTTCTTTCTCTGTGAGACAACTATCCAACATTCACTACCATACAGAAGAATTGATATTACATAGGAGTTCTGCATTCTTTTGTTTGTTTCTACTGAAATTTTCTTAATACTTTGCTTAATTATTCCAATATTCTTTTGAATTTTGGTGCCACGTTTTCTATTAAGTCGATTTCCATGTATGTAAAATCTCTTGCTTGATTTTGACATCTACAATTCATAGTTCACATCTTAGGCTGTTTCTCTTGCTGACGACCATACAATGTCTTCTTGCAACTGCTTTCTTTTACTACCATGTCTAGAAATTCCTGCAGTTTAATTTTATCTTATTACTATAAATATTATTTTTTTATATGTCTGCCATCAATACAATGTCATCTGATTATCTTGTGTTGCTGTGTCCACCAATAATAAATTGTGGCAAGACATCTAGTTCTCTTTTGATTGTCACACTGGATAGTTTAAATATATCACCCCTTTCTATTTTGGTTTACCTACTCAGTTTATTTTCTATCCATATGCAGGCAGTTTGCTCCCAGTATAAGTCATGGATTATTCAAAGATCTTTCCCAAATAAATGAAGCTTTTTTTTGTTATTTTGCTTTTATTTGAAAAATGAAATAATTCAAGTTTGGGAATCCAGAGTCATGATAAGGCTAAACAAGATAACAATGCTCATTTTATGTTTTGATTATGTACTATCTGGAATAGTCTTGTAAAATCTGTGTAACTTGTTTTGTTTTCATTTGTCAGATTAGCTTCTATTTTTAAAAAGAATAATTTAATTTTGAGTTACCCCAATCAAGGCAGCAAAGCCACTAAGACACAAAGGGTTATTGGGTGTGAAAGTATTAGAAAACAGGAACATCACTAAGGAGTGAGAACAAAAAAAAGTAATCAGGAAGACAGTAGATAGTGATTGACATTGTGTTTATAATTTTGAAGATTAAATTGACTGTAAAGTATGGAGCTGGAAAGGAGTTTCACAAGTGTGAAGTACAAGAAAAGAAATTATCAGCATAGAACTTACAGTTACATCTATCCAGAGATTTTGTCACCACTTTAGTGTTTAGCAGACTATTTTTTAAGGGGAATTGTATCTCAGCCATGTCTTCCAGAGGATGACCTTCAAGGTCAGGTGCAAGCCAAAATAAGGAAGTTGATTTTGATTGGCTGTGCCAGCATGAGAAAGAGAGATAGAAGAAAGGTTTCAGGGAGTTGAGTCTTAACCATCAAACACAGTAGATGTGAAATGGCTCCCCAGTGAGAAGGAACAACCTTCACTGGATAGATAGAACATGTTGACATGAACGTTAATAAAATAGTTAAGATAAAATTCTCCATGTTGAAGTCTTTTCATTGCTGCCCAAGAACTAGTGATCATCCGCTGTGAGAGAAGATGCAACTTTATTATGAAATTAACTCTGTCGCCCAAGACCTCCTAGCATGAGGGGGATATACAACACTAGTACTGTGCTTAAATTCAAATAGTCTAAGTACCATGGAGGAAAGTTCATCCAAACAATTACCATGAAGGTATTTATAGAAAAAGCACAATGAGGGGAAATGATTGAACCCAAGTGGCTATACTTTCATGTGTACACAGTCTTTGTGTGCTGGATTTACTACACAAACTATGTACATATATATACGTCCATATTTGTATTTTTTCAGTTTATTGTGTACATATGTACAAAACTAAGTTAAATTAGAAAATTGATAAGAATCTATTTGATAAAAAGTTACTTTTTTAAATAAATCAGTTAATTTTTACTGTACAATGATAATGCCTTGCTATGTTCAAAATACCTTTTGAAAATTGTACAAATGGAACTCTTTTCATTTCTTTGTTTTAATGAAAATAATGCTCTGAGAGAGAGAGAGAGAGAAAGCATAAAACATTTTCATGAAATTCTTTCATTTTGAAAAATTCATAGAAACCCTGAAACATATTTTTCACGTACATATTTTTAGGACTTGAATTTCAAATGCAATCATACCGAAATAAATAAAATAATAAAAGAAAAAAAAAACAATTAAATATGAATATTTATTTAGATGGCTTGGTAGCATTTTTTTCTAACAAGTTTATTGAAAATTCCCACCTGAAGCAAGGTGAATATTTTATTGATTATTTATTTATTTATTTATTACTTTTCCCAGAGTAAAATATATATTGTAACTTTGTGGTACTGCATATATAACACAGTTGCATAGATGTTTATTGGAATATTTTTTCATTATATTCAACTCCAAATATGGAAAAAGTTTGTCCAATCATGTGGTTTACATAATATTGTATATTTAGCTAATGACAAGTTGTAAATCATTTTTTTGTTCAGTCACATTTTTTTCTTTTTTTAATTATCGAGTGCAGAATCATTTCTTATTTGCATACAGAGTATATTTTTTCCTCGGGCAATAACCCTCTCTGCTTGTCTCATTAGTTTGTAAAGAAATGTGGCCGCAATTTTCAAAATCAAATTTTGTTAGATTTGTTGGTATGTATTTATAAAAAACACAGTTGTATATTGTTACATATGCGTTTTACTTTGAATTTTTCACTTTTTGAACACAAACGACTTACACACACACAGAGATACACCCCTACCCAATATATATATATATATATATATATATATATATATATATATATATATATATATATATATATGTATGTATGTATGTATATATATATATACATATATATATATACATATATATATATATATATATATATATATATATATACTTATTTATTTATATATATATACACACATATATACACACATATTTTTATATATATATATATATGTATATATATATATATATATATATATATATATATATATATATACACACACACACACACACACATATATATATATATTCCTCCAATCCCATATATATCTGTGTGTGTATGTGTGTGTGTGCATAGGTGTGTGTGTCTGTTTATATGTGTGTATTTATATAAATATGTGTGTATATGTATATATACTTAAATATAAAATATATGTACATATGTGCATATATATATATATATATATATATATATTTGTGTGCGTGTGTATGTGTGTATATGTGTATGTGTGTAGATATGTGTATATATAAATATATGTGCATGCATATATGCATATATATGTGTATGTGTATATATATGTGTACACACACATATGTATGTATATATATATATATATATATATGTATATATGTATACACAGACACACACACTGTATGCATATAGTATAAATATATATACATTCACAGATTCTCACTGATTTATGTATGTATGTATGTATATATGCATGTCCGTGTTCAGGGTGGGTGTTATTCTTTCAATTATCACTTGGGCAATCATCTTGCAGTAACTGGTTATGCTGGGCATCTACATGTGTCATGATAGCATGATTGCATTCTGAAAGCTTAGTTATTACATCTTCAGCCATTTTGTTTAAGTACACTTCAGTTAAATTGCCTGCCTATTTTTATTACTGAAAGGCCTTTGCTCTCTTTGTATTATTTCTCAATGGAACATCTTCATAAATAGTTTTGCTGTGCAATTTCTCCTCATTTCTTTCCTTTTGTGCCTGGAAAATAGAGAAGACAAGAAAGAGAAGCAGCAAAATTGAGAGCAGTATAATTTTCTAAAGCATTTTCATCACTAAGGATCAGCTATTGATAAGTATTAATTTTAATCATGAATTTATCTTTGGTGAATATAGACTACTGAACGGCTTGCATAATAGACATTTTGACACCATGATGGAAAAAGAAATAAATAAACAGAATATGCCAAAAAATTATCAGAAAAGTGTGAAGTATAGAAATAATTATGATGTAGATAATAAAATATATATATACATATTCATATTTACATCTGTGACTAGAAAGAGAATTGTGGTAGGTTGATACATTTATATGTGAATAAGTGATAAGTGTTTTTTATAAATAATAAAATGATATATATAAAAGAAGTGCAAATAGCATGCAATATGAATGTTAAATGTTGGTAATTACAAAATAAGTAGTAAAAGGCACGGGATCAGCAAATTACTAGGAATTTTGATAATAGGAAATTTGAATAAAAAAAAAATTGTGGCAATCATGAATTCAATATAAGGGTAATATTTCTTTCCTTACAATGATATCAAATGAATAATTTGAGTTTATGACTGAAAAACAAACATCTACATTGATATTGCAGTCTGCAGCTACATGTATTTATTTATGAAAATATATTCATTGTGTGTGCAGATAGTATAATTGTTAGTTAGGAAAGTGAAATTGGTGTTTGAATTCCAACTGATTTTGTTACATTCGCTTTCTCACAAATGCTCTTGGGAAAGACATGAATCCATTTCTTCTCTCCCCATCTAAGAGTTAAATAGCAAGACAGTACCCTCTAGCTATAATTAGCAACCAATCTAGGAGAAGGAAAACAGAATTCAAACCCAAAGAATGTTGTTTGGAGGCTTCATGATGCACTGCACCATTTCTCTGTTTACTATCCTTTCAAAAAGTGTGAATGATTCTATACAAGCCTTAATCAAAGTATACATGGGCAGTCTGGTGGTTCAGTTCCAAAACTGAACTGTTAGGCCCTTATATGTTGAAAATTGATTAGGGAGTCAACTACTATAAAGTTTAGTCACATTAATTTGCCCTCAATTCTAGACACTAGTATTATATATTCTATATATTCTATTTCTTCATATTCTATATATGAATAATTTGACGCAATTTTGAAGAGAAAGATATTTAGATAAAACTAAGTCATTTTTTTTTTTTTTTTTTCTGTTCGTAGAACTCTATTCACTTTCTTAACATCAGAATATTCCACGAGTATAGGAGAAAAGGAAATTGAACATAGACTGAAAGTACTTTTGCCGAACACTGCCAATTACTAAAAAACTAAAACATTAGCCTGAAAACTCAAGTTCTTAAATAACCTCATCAGATCAAGACTTTCATATGGATATCATACATAGCACCAAGCCTGTTCAGAAATATCTAAACTATCAGCTGTATACAACTTCTTTCTAAAATCAGTAGTTAAAAATGGCTTTGAGCAAGTGAGTGAAGCCTTAAGGCCTTGGCAAAGATTATCTTTCTTTGAACATTGTAGACTGGCTCTACAGAATCAAGAACAAAAACATATACCAGATAACAGAAACCATATAACTTAAGGTCTGCCAACAACAGCAACAACTAAAAAAGATATCACATATAACTGGAAGAGAAAATAATGATACAATCAAGATCTTGACTTTCCACACTATTTCAAATAAAAGGTTAGGAAGAAAACCCCTTATTAATACTGGAAAGCATGATAACACTGGACTTGAGAAATCCCTGAAAAATTGTTTTAAGAGAAAAAATTTCTAAATTTCAACTGAAAGCAGCAAGCAGCACTGTTAATAAATGCCAAATGTTTCCTTATAAAGAAACAGCTAATATTACCATTACCATTCCCCAACATACATTCAAGCTTACGGCATTATTGATGCGGTGGAACAACCAAAAATGTTCAATAAAGATATTTAATAGCAAGACTTTTTTTCTAATTTGTACTTTTTTCCAAATTTCAGATGGAATCTCAAACATTTAAAGTTAGTTTAATTTATAATGAAAAATAGATAAAAACTTTTTTGATACTGAATCCCAATTGATTCTTGGAAACTTAAAGTAATATGGGACAAAAAGACATTTTTGGGCTGCATAATGAGAAAAGAGTTCTTGGAAAATTCAACATTCACAGGGTATATTAAGTGCAACTGGGTAGAGGGAAACAGTAAATAGTATACCTAATGAGCTTCTGTAAATGGATAGCAGAATATGAACATGGAAGCATCGTAAGAGGTTTATTTTATTTTATTTTTTTGTCTTTTTTTATGGCTTATCAAACCTTTGTAGTTATTTAAAGCTGAAGGATATTGGCATTAGTCATCTAAGTACTGACCAGGCTCAACTTTATTTAACTTTTGTAATCAAATGAGAATTGGTGTTTTCAGTATTATTTGTCTATAGGTGATTATAAGAGTAAACATTGCTCAGTACTATAAGGAATAGAAAATTGTGGAGAGCCATGATCACCCATGTCCTGAAGGGACACAGCACATAGAAAGAGAATTGTTTCCTGTATCCATGTTTATACATTGTTGTAACCTAGAGAAGGTTACTGAATAGAATAATCACACAAAGGTTGGTAATGAACGATAATACTTAGGACAAGAACAACACATATAAGATTTACCGGCAGTGCATAGAAGTAGTAGTCAACTGCTAGAAGTGATTCAAGTGAATTCCACAATGAATCTTCAACAGCAGACTGCAGACCAACATATACAGTATTCACTACTGTATTTTGGGGAATTATCGTCTGTAGGTATGCTACAACATACATCATGTTACAGACTGAATATTCAGTATCAAAATCAGTATCATTATTCAGTATTTTCATGTTTTTATTCTAATAGGTTAAAAATTTGAAAATGTAAAATTAATCTTTATCAAATACAGCAGTGATCATTTAAGAAAGTATTTCATAAATATGTTAATTCTGAAGTACACTGAAGTAAAATCATTTTATCCTGTGAAAATTGTTGGTTTATTAAGATTATTATATTGGAATTTATCATTTTTAAGAATTTTCAGTACATTGTAGCTTGTTGACTCTCCTGGTATTCATCTTGAAGTTCTTGAAAAAATCCAAAAAAGGATCTTTAAGGATCTTCAGTAACTTTTTCCCTGATATGACATGGCTTCCCTCTATCCTTTCTACAAATATTTTCATGGCAACTGGTCTGACAAGCTTTTTTTCTCTGGTGCCCTGACTACCTGAATTTAAGTGTGCTACTAGTTTGGCATCTATGTCCCACTCATTTACAGTTGAAATAGATAAATGCAAATGCCACTTCTACTCCAACAGTTTCTTTTCTTGCACAACCTGCCTGTGGAACTCCCTTGCATTTACTCGCTTCCCTGATAAATACAATCCTCAAAAATTTAAATGCAATGATTATAAAAAGAGATTTTTAAAAAAATCCGTTGACTTGAAAACAAAGAAAAAAGTGTTTTTTAATAAAATAGAAATAAATTACAAGATATATCTTAGATCAGGTTTCTTCCAAATCAGGTTCTTGACTTTAAACAACAATTACTGCATTATCTTTCTATATTTCTGAGATGAAGTATTGTAATTATTTACATTATTTATGCTGTTCAGACTGTTGTCCTCATCTTTATTATCATATTCACAATGGCTGAAATGTTGTGAATATGATAATAAAGGTGAGGACAACAGTCCAAATAATGTAAATAATGTAAATATTATTGCTTTATAACTTAATCAAATGAACTAACACCTTCCTTTCTGGATACATTTAAAATAACGCGTTACAAGATTCCTAATTAATGCTGCTATAAATTTTAGAGAAATTAATTGTAACTCAAGAACAGTTAGAACGAAAATCACACTTATTGAATTTCATTGTCAAGACAAAATTAAAAGAAGAAAATCATATCTGATATCCACTTTTCTTTCATTGTCAAAACAAAAATTAAGTGTTTATTTTAGCAAATTTACAACAGTAGGCATTAGTTAGCCAAATTGGACATTAATTTTGTGTAAAGGATAATAAATATGGCAGTGAAATAAAAAGATTCACTTTAATTGTTTTCCAGAGACTTTTGCTGAACTAATGACAAAACTTGTGAATTTTGCTAAGATAATTCAGAATATGATTGATGTTTTAGATTTTACATCAATTCACTTTTATATATTTTTCATATTTCTTTTTTAAAATTAAGTATAAATTTTCAATGTTTTAGTTTTATTTCATTGACTTTATTTCATTTTAATTATTAATTTGTTATTTTCATACATTTATTGACTAATTTTAAATATGTGTTACTTTGACATCTTGATACCTGGTGTTATACCATTGTGATATCACAAATTTTATTAGCATCTAAATGCAGAGATTTGATTTGATTTGATTCATTCATTTGTTATGACTTATCAATCCATTGCAGGTTATTTAAAGTCAGAATTATTTTTTAAAGTTAATAATGATTTAGTGATACAATTTTTACAAATTAACCATATCTGGGGAGGGAAGTGGTGGATTCATTACTTTTCCAAAGGGTATTTGTGCATAAGTGAGTATAATGAACATAACTGAAATTGGAACTCGGGTCTATGATTAACATTTCTGAGTCATTATGCTTTAAATAACCTGCAAAAGGTTGATAAGCCATAGAAAAAAGCCAAATCAATTTTAAACCTGATATTATGGTTCTTGATCATTATGATTTTAACCTCTTCAAGCCTAGGGTTAACAGTTATCTTTCCTACATATTCACATAAACTGTACTAATCTTCTCCTCTTATTCTCATTCAATAACCTCAATCAGGAGCCCTCTATATTGAGTGCATCTTAGGTTTTGCAATGGCTGAACATTTAATAAAAATAAAATTACCCACTATTAGTCTGATATACAGTCTGTATATCATATTCTCCCATAATTATTTTTATAAATAGTTTTCTGTACAAATTTTGTTTAAAAGTTAAAAAAAAAACACTGAAAATAATAATTATGAGATTTTATTGACTATTTTGTTAAAGCTTGCTTAATGTTATTTTGTTAAAGCTGCCATAAACTAATCACAAATTAAAACATATTAAATTCTCAGGTTTATAATATTCTAAACTATTTTTCAGTACAATAGTTTTAGTGGAAGAAAAGACAACAATGTTGAAAATATTGAGAAAATCCCAAATGAATCTGTGTTTGCCAACACAGTTATTTTCTGTCAAAACAATAGCATAAGAAAAAAATGATAGTTTCCTTTTGTGAGAGAAATCAATGGTGGTAGTTATCTGTGGATCTGTGCAAAGAAATAGTTCACACATCCAAGGTGAATTTTCTTTAGTAGATTATTCAGGGTAGCAAGCAATCTCTGTGATCCCCCTTTAGTGCTAACTAATTTCTTTTCGTGTTATTCAGACAAGATAAGGTCAGATGCTTTCGTAGCCCATTAGAAATTGCAATGTTGTATCCAACAGGTAGATGTGTAAACTGCAGGATCAATGAAGTTTACTCAGACCCCTGCAATTAGACAAATTATTCTGTCTTTTGATATATTTCACTGGAAGGTCTATGGAACACTTGCATCCGATTACTGCTGATTAGTATCTTCATTAAAGACATAGGAAAAGAACAACGGCATTTCAACATGGACAGCTAAGACCAGAGGCACCACATTATGATATATTGTGGGTCTTTAGAAAGTCTTTGAAGGAATTACGAGGCAACATTCAAGGAAATGGTTTTACAGAACCTATTAATCTTTGGTAATATCTCTTAGTGTTATTTGGCTATATTCCACTTTTTATTTTTTATATTGCAAAAATCATATTCCCTTTGCCATAATGGATTATTGGGAAACTTCCAAACATTTTTTCAGTTGATGCTGCTGCTGTTGCTGCTGATTATCTCCATCTTTTGTTTTCGATTTCAGGTGAAGAAAAGACAACAAAGATGAAAATATTATTGCGAAAACCCTTAATAAAAACAGTTTACCACCTCAATTGTACAATCATTTAGTGGATCATTACCTGAGGGTAAGGTAATGCAGAAAATATATGCATTCTGTTGGCACAAATTCTGATATTAAATGATATTTAACATGTAAAGTGTTTATATTTTATTTAAATTAATAATATTCTCCTCAGTTGATGAACCATACAAAATGGAGCAATTTTTTAAATATCTTTTAAAGAGGGGCTACTAGGGATCTTTTTAATGCTCTTACCTCTACTTATTTTGATCATACCCAGTGCATCGATTATTATTCATATAACCATAGTTTTAAGGTGCCATATTTTTTCAATTTCATTCTATCTACTTATTTTGTCATATAATTTAAGAGATAAATTTTTACTCAGTGCTGTTGTCATATCTATGACAAGTTATTTCTTGTGTTTGTAGTTTTTAGTCACTATTTATTGATATATTAGCTTTTAGATGTCTATCAATAGAAATGGTAATGTCTCAAAGAATAGTGACCACATGGCTTTATATGACTGCTTCTGGGTAATGTTCATACCATTTTTCAGCATGTAGCATTATTATTGTTATTATTATTATTATTATTATTATTATTGGAATTGTGGCTATAGATGATACTGCAGATGTAATTTATTTTGTTTTCCATATCCTTAAACAGAATTTATTATAGTCTAGTTTGATTATCAACTCATTTACTGATGATATATAGATATCAAGGTTGAAGGCCTTTCTCAATTGGTGCATTTATCATCTTATTGTATTCACTCTGGCATATATAAATCTTAATACAGATATAAGGTTAATTAATTTCAAATAATAGAAAACATACCTTACAAGCATATATATATATATTTTTAAGAAAAACAGACCATAACTTAACTATATATATATATATATATATATATATATACGCAATTTCTAAAGAAGTAATGAATTTATTTTTAATCTAAAATTTTTATTACCTTATAGTGCCCACTATAATAATGTTCAAAGTATATATATATATATATAGGTACTGCGGTTAATTTTTTTATTTAATTATTCTTGTGGTCTTATAATTTTCCACTTTTTCATGACAAAAATTATGTAGAAATTGTCCAAAAGTTTTGTATGTCCAAGCACTTTCGGCTATACTTTTAGCCATTGTCAAAGAGGATTTTATTTTTACCTTAACTGAATCTATGGATTGTTGTATGTATGTATCTAGAGTTATAGCAATGTTTTATTTTCCAAAAAGGGTCAGCATATTGTAGCCATGTTCATAGTTGGTATTATTGCACATTGGCTTTTTCTCTTTATATTAATAATGCTTCCATTATTTTTAGCCTCTTTTTTACATGTGGATGAGGCTATTATATTTGTCTAATCAATGAGTATGTTACAAATAGAGTTTGGTCGATCTCTCTGTGTATTTAAACGAAACCCAATTATGCTATGTTCAGAGAGATGTAACATGTGTCTTCTTGTTAGGCATGTTGTAGTATATCCAATAAAATTACTTATAAATTTGGATTTATCAGGAACACAGTTCCTTAAGGGACATGTGAATTTATAAATAATAATGGTTCTCTGTAATATGCATCTTGCAGGTGAGTTATTATTATTGACAATGAATGTTAGAAGTTTTAAATTTTTTAAACTAAAAATATTTATAAAGATTAAATAAAAAACAACTACAGTACCTTGTCAGTCATTTTTAATGAAACTTGTATAAAAGAGGGATTGCTGCTGAATTACACAATTATATATATATATATATATATATATATATATATATATATATATATATATATATATATATATATATATATATGTATAGCAAGTTTAAGTAAATACAAGGTAGAACAAGGTTTAGGAGAGATAACAAAAAAACAAAAGTTATTAAGATCTACATAGGACAGGAAATAGTGGAGAACCATCATCACCTATGTCCTGAAAGAACACAACACATAGAAGAAGACAATGGGTGTTGGTACCTATTAAGAAAAATCAGGCAGGAGTTCTCATTTAAATATAAAAATGTATATTTCTGATAAAAATCTTTTCATGAGCTTCTCACACACAGGTTACAAAAAGTTGATACAAGTATCTTTGCTGAACTGAAGTTCATTTGCTGTCAATCTTTTTGAATAAGTATAGCCTTTGTTTTCCATTTCGAGGGCATCTTGCTGATAATATTGCTTCCTATATTATTTCTAAAGCTGAAAGCATGATTCTATTTTTTTTTTTTTTTTCAATTTTGAGGAAAGAATGCTGTAAAGGTTTATAAAGAAATAACAATGGCTAATAATTAGAACTCTGAGTTTGCGTGTCTAAATTTTTTGGGAAATGAAGCATTAGCTTTCTATGGGCTATAAAGTTCTAAAATAGTCATTGAATTATGGAGTTCTTATTTGAAATCTAAAATGTCTTAATCAATAGAATATATTTTTTATTTATTTTTATAAAAGATACAGAACAATTCTTTCTTATATTTCATCATGTAGCCATATTTTAATAGCCAGTCTAAATGTATAGCATTGGTGATTAGTTTAGTGGCATATCATCTGACAAGCTCTGGTGTATAACTATATGTAAGTTTGAATGTGTATATATAAAGATTTGTCAGCACATATAATGGACAGGGCAATTGATTCACTTAGTGATGACACAGAAAATGAAATCATCAAAATGTGTTTAAATTCTTCCATCTAATCATACAGTGAATGATTTTTAAAACTCTTCCTTCTCTTTAAAATATATCAGTCCTGGAAGTAACAGTAAATAGTGGCTACATCATTTATCAATTATAACCAATAAAGCCAATGTAATCATCCACATCTAATTATTTTGGGTAAGTAACAAAAGATCATCTGAATTCTGATGAAAAGAGCACACAACAGAATTAGACTGAAAATAGGACAAGAACAGTGGTTCTTTAAAAACACTGGAACAAGGAACGTATTATTAATTCTCAGAATGATATAAGAAAGGGAAATACAAATGCAGAACGATGTGTACCTGTATTTTATAGATTATAAAAATGCATTTGATAAGATATGACACAAAGGACTGTTGGCACTCCTAGATAACCTTGGTATATTTGGGAAGGAGATTAGAATAATCCAGAACCTATACTGGTAGCAAATCACCAGCATATGGATAGAAATATATAAAAATAGAAAGGGGTGTAAGACAAGGATGTGTCTTCCCACTGGAATATTCAGCCTATATTGTACGTCAATTCTGAGCAAATTAGAACTCCTTCTAAGATTTATTATTCGCAGCCACAATCTTAACAACATAAGATATGAAGATAACACAATGTTGATTGCAGACAAAGGAATCTATAAAAAATCCTATAGAATGTAGTGAAGGAAAGCAAGAAAGAACTAAACCTTAATTGCATGAAGGCAGAATGCATGGTTATCAGCCCAACATGCAAATCAAGTATAACAATTGTCTAGGAATTGTTTTTACAAAGGACGGAATATGCAACACTAAAATCTGAAGACACATTGGTAGAGTGAAATATGCCTTCCAAAAGCTAAGAAAAATTTTATAAAAAATTTGTTAGAAACAAAGAAAAGTGTACTAAACTGTTGCATAATATCAGTCCTCATATGGCAGTGAATACAGGAAAATCTCCTCACAGATGAAGAGAAAATGTGGTTCTTCAGAAGGATGCTGGGAATACTATGGATAGAACATGTGAGCAATGACAAAGATTTAGAGAAAATGGAAACAAAAAGGACACTTATGCTTAACATAATAATTAAAAACTTCTAGGGCACATAAGGAAAATTTGATACTCACAGGACAGATTAAGGACAAGTGTGAGAGAAAAAACATAAACTAGCTAGCGAGCCTGAGTATATGGATGGTGGAACATGGTTCAGTAAGGATAACAAAAAGACAAAATTTATTTAGAACAACAAAGGATAGGACATTGTGGAGAGCCATGTCCGGAAGGGACATGGCATATAGAAGAAGAAGCCTGTCTTTGCCTATTCTGCCATTCACTGTTAAGTATTATAATGCATAATTATCTGTATTATGTTATATGATCACTTTTTTGTAATATTAATTTTATTACAATTTTATTTATTTTTACTTCAAGAACTTCTTTATATTGAGGAAATAGAGTTTGCCTGAACTATGCTACAGTTCCAGTTAGGATTAAGATTAGGGTTGGCCACTTTTCTACCTCATCACTAACAGAAGTGATATAAAGGTAACACATGGTAATGAATCGCAAAACCTTCCAACACTTAGGTTATTTATCAAAATAAATCCATTAAGTTCTGAGCATACTGTCAATGATAATTTTATTTCTATAGACTAACTTTCTTCTATTGTATTACATTTGTGGTTGCCTCATACTTTTTCCAAAACTAAACAAATCATTTAATTTTGAAGTCAAAAGATGTAATTGGAAATAGACAAAAATTATAAATACACACACACATATATATATATATATATATATATATATATATATATATATATATATATATATATATTGGAGGTATGGTGGAGTAATGTATACTGGCTCGGATTGAGGAATCGGAGAGCCGAGTTTGAATTCCACTCGAACCCATTACATTCACTTATGTGGGAAAGGTATGAATTCTCTTCTTCCCCTAGCTATGGATAAATAGCAGGATGGAATGGGTTCTATAGCCTTGGATGGCAACTGGTCTAGGAGAAAAGTCAACTCCGAATTCAAAACCTGCAGAGGGTTGTTTGGGAACCTTGTGGCAGATGGTGCACCAGGTCTCTGTATTCGGCTATTCCCGAAAATGTGGTTGGTTGTGCACAAAGCCTTCACCACTATGATTAAATTATATGTGTATGTTGTCTGGTCGATTCCTGGGAACTGACGTACCTGACCCTCATATGTTGATCAATGACGATCAATGTTAGAAGAATCCATGATATATATATATATATATATATATATATATATATATATATATATATATATATATATATATATATATATATATATACTCTACAGTTCAAAAGTTTGAGGCCAACCCTGGTAATTTTTTAAATTAGCACCAAAAGCAGTTGCTTTGTACTTTTATTAAAAGAAAATTATTATACCTGTTTAATAAAAGTGTGACATGATTTTTTTTATTAGAAATTTTATGATAAAAAGAAAAAAAAAGCATTTTATGATTAAATTATGCTCTCATGAAAATATGCTCCTTTAGCACAAATTCATTGCAAAAGTTTCTGAAAGTATAAATTTGATAATTGATTCAATTCTTTTTTCAATGACTCTAACAGCCCATTTTCATTTTTTGGATGGAAAGATTTCACTTTTCTGTCAAGTTCATCCCATGCTAATTTTGGGGTGGTTTCAAACTTTTGAACTGTAGTGTATATTAATAATAAATATACATTATTTTCCTTACCAGTTGCACAATTCTGAGTTTCATGCACAATGTATATATTCATATATAAATATCTTGCACCAGTGAAAAGTGCATAAGTTGTTTCTTAACTCAATATAAAATAAATAGGAAGCCAAGAGTGGAAATTGTGAATAAGTTGAAATGAGATGGCAAAATAATCAAGAAAGAAATTGAAAGCATTAGCAAGACAGGATCAAGAAAAAAAAGCTAGCTTCAAAAATATCAGAAAAGAAGAGTAAAAGCTTAACAAGTAAGTTAAGTGTCAGAATAAGTAGGACAATATTTGAAGAAGTTGATGTTACAAATGGAGAGAGGAAACATGCAGAATATTGAAAACTTTTGCAAGAGACATGAAAGAAACCAAAACTTTCCACAATCACCATAAAAAGAAATATAAGCTTAACAAAGAAGTACATGAAAACTGATTTCTCAACAGTAATTTTTAGAGATGAATGTAGAGCAGTGACAAGTTTTTCTTACGCACATTGACTAATATATTCTGATGAGAAATTAATTACTTGCTTTAAAGTAAAAGATGATTAAAGAATATTTTAGTTCTCTGTACTTCAATTTTCTTTCTTATGTTCAGTGTAGTTCCTCTAGTATAAAGGTTAAAATGTCAACTCAAAGTCTGCTGTTCAAATTGCTTTACCATTTTCAGATTATTCTAATTAACTTTTATTCTCAGTTACACAGTACAAAACTAAGAAATTCACATGAAATATGGTAATGGTATAAAGTTCACTGTCTTTTTTAATGGTTTGAAATATACTTGCTTAAAATTGCAATCATGTTTCATTTAATTATATAAAGAATAATTTTAAAAAATACAAAGAAAAAAACTATGGTTTTTAATTAGAGACAACAGATATCTTTTGTTTTTGTTCTTTTCTTTATTTCCTTTAATTCATTTAAATTGAATCTCTTTGGTCTTCCTTCAATGTAATTTTGTTTGCTGGGAAAGCTGAATCCTTCAAACATATGTTATGTAGGTAAGGTGAACAGTTGCAATAATATCCTATCCATTTTCTGATGAACAAATGAGATGATAGCTTGCTTATTTATAAACAACCTCTTCAAATACATCAAAAACAAACCTGAATAATTTGATCTGCTTGTTATTGATTATGAACAGTACATCAACTCATGCATTATCTTATCACATTACAAGGCAGAAAAGTTTCACCCTCCCCTCGAACAAATTAATGAATATGCAAAACAATGAAGCAAATATAGACATATGAAGAATCTAGATGAAAGAATAGTGCCTCTTTTTGTTTCACTCATTTTTACAAAATTCCTTGTTCCTCAGCAAATCTGTCTTTTACTTTTATTATAATGAAGAGAGAAACACCGAACATTAAAAGACTTGAACTATATACATGCATGTGTGTATGTGTTTGCAATAACACACACACACACACACAAACATATATATATTCATAAGAGTATGCTTGTAAATTGATAGGTGTGTAAAGGTAGTGATGTATATGTGTGTATGTCTGTATGTATATAATCATTTACACAGTTTCACATGTAAATACAGATATAGAAATATACACACATATAAACACACACATGTATGTGTTTATTTGACAGGATGCACAAATGTTGGATGATTAGAGAGAACATTATATATAAAAATACATATATTTAGATGCTTTGTCAAATGAACACAATGTTATAATAGTACTTATAAGTAAATATATATGTAAGAATATATACATACATATTTACATATATGATTGAATATTTATTACTTTTCTACAATATATATATATATATATATATATATATATATATATATATATATTTCTATTTGGGCAGCAATCCCTCTCTAATACATGGTTCATTAAAAATGACTGATTAGGTACTTCTGGTTAGCTATTTATTGTATGCTTTCTTCCATACAAACAAAAGAGATTTTTGATTACAATTTGTATGGAATGATCCTTAAAATATCTCCTCCCTAAATTTATAGACAAATTGTGTAAATGCATACTGAGATTTCTTCCTAATCAATGAGAATGAATGACCTCTTTGTCTCATCTCCATATTTTTGATCTTTCTTACCTTGAATAACTAAACTGTATCACATTTGTGTGTGAACACCATTTTTATTTAGTGAACCTTTTTACTTTATTACTGCTGCTTTGTCTAGTTTTGACTTCCATATATATTGTTTGCTTAGTATTATTTGCCATATTCTTTTTTTGCTTTTCTTATTTGTTTATTGGAAGCTTTGTCAATTTTGTTTGTTGATTACACTTAACCATGGCCAATCACTCTACAGTGATGTCTTTTTTGAACTTAGTATATATAGTAATTATCCAAATGATTGCTTATTCTGGGTGATTTTGGCTAATCCATTAGCCATTTTCAAGGATTTTTGTTGTACTATTATAAATGATCTCTAAATGTTATTAAAAATAGTATAGAAGTTGCTGAAAGGTAGACACATTTTTAATTTCTGAATAAATTGTGACTGTGTTCATGTTGGTTTTTAAGGGATTCAATAATTTTTAGATGATTTTTGCAGTTGGAAGTGTGTACTACAAGTATGTTGCATATCAGGGTTGGTACATTTTCCTGTTGGTTAAATTGGCCCTTGTGAAGCTCTGGTCTGACAGATGTTGGGTCAGGCATCATCTGTTGTACCCTTACAAGAAAAGTAGAATAAAAACTTAACAGAATTACCCTGTCAGTCACATTTTTAAATATATTAAGGAATTAATGTTTTCATTTTTTATCCAAAATTTTTATTACTTCAAATGTTAGTATAGTGGAGAGTCATATTTGAAATAGATACCTCATTTTTATTTATTAAACAGAGACTGTGACAGCTATTGGCACTCAAGAAATATTAGTAAAGAGAAAGTGTTCTCCAGCTGGTATTGAACTAGTATCTCCCTTTGTAGAGGAAACCATGTTTGATCTTGCATGCTTTACCACTCAGTCACAAAAAACATCATAGTACACAATACTCTATTTTTCCCTTTTTAAGCACAGTACATACTCTTCATCCAGTTGGGAATATATAAGACAATTCTGAAACATGTATTGCCATTGACATGTTTTACCAATATTCTGGTATCATCAGGGAAAGGATTTTATTACACAAAAATAAAGGGACTTCAAATTAAACTATACAATACAATTGTGTTCACTGAAACCTTCACATAATCATAATCACATCTTAATAAAAAGTGAAATTAATTTATTCGGATGATGATAAATTTAAAGTGACAGAACCAATGAGTGTCCTCTGATTAATATATTCCTGTTGATTTCAGTCTTTGTTGAGGAATGATTGCAATATATATTTTCCACTCTGCTTTTCTAGGCAGAGGTTCACAAAATGCATTTTTTTTTCTTAGCCAATAAAATAAGCCAATTTTCACTTTGACATGACACAGTTGAGATCTGCCTTGTCTAGAAAACAGTAACTATCTTTGCTTGTCCAAACTTGCTTTTGCATGTTGACACCAATTCCTAGTTTGTGAACTTTTTGCCTTTTTACTGTTAATTTGCCTTACATATATTGTTTGCTTGCTTCCTTGGTGTTTTTTTCTTTTTTGCCCTGTTCTTTTTTCTATTTATTGCAGACTTTGTTAATTCTGTTTGTTGGACAGTGATGTTCTTTATCTTGCATTTGACCATGGCTACTCACTCCACAATCTCTTGGGTATTTAAATATATGTTTAGTATTTATCAATTCATACCAAAGCAATATGGGATGAAATTGTATATATATATATATATATATATATATATATATATATAAATTTGCTTTCTGACCATGAGACCCAGGTTCAAATCTCACCATGATCGATTTGTCAGGAAGGAGACTTCTTGATGTTATTGAGGTTGATCCCAGTATGCAACACCTTTGGAAAGTGCCTGAATACCATACCATGGGTTGACTGAAGCCTTGTAAGTGAAATTGGGTAGACAAAACTCTTGAGGGCCATTGATGGCTGTGCTAGCACAAAGCCACAAGTCATCATGACCAAGGCTTTGTGTGTGCTAGGGTTGTTCAAAGTGCTGATCACGTTAGATAACACGCTCTCACCCAGAAACTGTAACTAAGGTATGCTCAGCATAATTGCAGTATAAACCACAGGTGGGCTCTGTTGGTATTGAGCAAACACAAATGTGCCTTAGTGAGTGTGTGCAATAGGGATTGGCTAACCACCCTAGTAGTTATTCTCGAATGGTCAGCTATTATTATTTATATTTACATATATATATATATATATATATATATATATATATATAATGAAAAACAGACCACTTTAAAGTACCATTCCATTTTGTGTTGGAAGTGAGGGTCCTTACGGTGATCCGATGGGAGGTATATATATATATATATATATATATATATATATATATATATATATATATATATATATATATATGTATATATATATATATATATATATATATATATATATATATATATTTATGTTTCAACACTTCTGATGTCATATCAAGTGATAATATATTGTGCACTCTTTTAAGAATAGTATTTATTGGTTATTGGAATTTATTATTCTATATACACCAATCCTATACTTGGATATATATATATATATATATATATATATATATATATATATATATATAGGGAAGAGAAAAGTAAATGTTTTTGGTTGTAATGTGGATTTAAAAAAAAATATATATTATGCTTTATTTTCCATAATTTTGCTACACGGGTTTCCGGTCTTGCAACCTTCATCAGGCAAAGAATGGATATTTCCACATATTATTAAAAGGAATTAATTTTTCTTATGTTTTTCAATATTCTCAATATTAGACATTCTCTTTTTTGTCTGTTAGTGACCCGAATGTCTTTGAACTGGCAGTTAAAAAGTTTTGTGTAAAGGATAATAAAACAATTAAGTTTGGTCCAAGAAAGGGTGAGGAAAGATATCTGTATTCTTATCTTTTAATGACACCTGTATGCGTGTGTGTGTATGTATAAGACCTGTATGTAGGTATAGATATATACTAGGTAGCCTTGAAATGTGCTTGGTAATGGTACACATTTTCACATTTGGCATACATTATCCAAGCAGCCAGTCATGCTTTTGGTTGAAATTTATAAAATCTTACTCTTAAAATAATTTTAAAGAAAATAGGCTTCTGAAGTGTATACTGTTATCACTCTTGTATTGATCAGGGTTTCCTTCCTAAATTTTATTTGACTTAGTGTGGAATATCAACATTTTGATTATATCATTATTTTCTCTTTGAATTATATGTGATATCCATTTTAGTTGTTGCTGCTTTTGAAAGTCCTCAACTGATAAGGTTTCTGTTATCTGATATTGTTCTTTGTTGAAAAGATCTGACCAAATGATCAGATATCAAAATCCCTTCTTGGTTGGGCCATGACTTTACAACACCACCTTATATGCATTCACACACACACACACACACACAAATATAGTGAAGGTATGTGCAGTGGCTTTTAACATATGAATGAGTTGTGTAAATGTAGAAATATACATGTATGACTTGACATATACATACCTTATATATATATATATATATATGTGTATATATATATAAGGCATGTATATGTCAAATCATACATGTATTGTACATATATATATATATATATATATATATATATATATATATATATATATATATATATATATACGTGTATATAAGTGTATGTGTAAGTATACATACATATTTATTCTTACATATGCATCAACATTTTATTGATTAGCTATCAGAATTAAAATGAACTTTCATATTGATTTTACCCACATTTTGCATTGTGTAGCAGTGATTTTTGTAAGAGAAAAAAAAATCTGAAAATACATTTTTAAAAAGAATAAAAAATGACTGATATTCTTTTAAAGAAAACAATAGTGTTCAATATCTTTCAAAGCTGATTATATAATTGTTTTTTGGTTCCAGCTAGACTTATTATTTATGATGTGGTTATTTTAATGAAATATGAGCTGCTAATTACCACCATCATATTTACAATTTTCAAGTATGTATGATATTATTTTGTTAAGCATTAGAAATATTTTGTTCTTGGGCTTTTTTTTGACAATGATGTTAAGTTGTTACATAAAGCAAAATATTAGCCTGAGAATAATTTAAGCAAGAAGTATATTTCAAACCATTAAAACATTTTTTCAGTAAATTAAACTCTTCTCAAATCCACAAATTGTTATTGTACTTAAATAGCCTCATCAGATCTAGATTCTCATATGGACAACATGCATGGCATCCAACTCATTCAGAAATGTCTAAACTATCAGATATATACAACCATTTTCTCAGATTAATGATTAAAAATGGCTTGAAGGGAATAGGTCTTAAAGCCGATAATTGTTCCTCAGACCTTATCGATTGACACTATAATATCACAAAGAATTTTACCAAATAAAAATAACATCAATTGAGCACTCCCAACAGCAACAAAAATGGTGTAGAACATGTGATTAGAAGGGAAAACAATGATATAATCAAAGTGTTGACGTTCTACACTAACTTAAACAAAATGAAACACCCAGTACTAGTAAGAGTAACTAGTAACTAGTGGAGTTAAAAAGTCTAATTTCCTGAAATCTGTTTTAATGGTTTGAAATATACTTCTTGCTTAAAGTATTTCAACATCTTAATAATGATTTTGAAGTTATTACAGCCATTTTGTGAATAACTATTTAAAACACTTTTGTTAGGGAATTCTCTCATAATAAGAGAGAGACTTTGGTCATCAAGAAATTAAATTAACACTGTATTCTTTTCATGGTAATGTTAATCATTGAGATGATCATATGGTAGCAAAATAACTTGATGTACTTTTTGGATTCTTATATATCCTAACATTTTTACTTCCCATAATTTATATTTGCATTCATTGCTGTTACAACAGAGCTTGTACCTGGGCTTGTAATCTGCAGGGTAGGTGGGTATGGTTAAAGGTCATTGACAAAAATTCACAATAAACTATTAGAAAAGGAAAAAGAAAAAAGAACAGGGCAAAATAATTCATGTCAAACTGTGTATGTATGTATATATATATATATATATATATATATATATATATATATATATATATATATATATATATATATTTATATATATATATAGTTTTAAAGTATGCTATATTTATGGGTAAAGTGCTCAATATAAGGAATGGTGTTTATGTTAATATAAAAGTGGACACTGAGGTCAAGACCAAGTAGTGAAACTCTTTTTCATACATGAGATGTGATCTTTAGGTCATATATATATATATATATATATATATATATATATATATATATATATATATATATATGGTTGGATAGATGTGAGCTTGTGACCCTGGGTTTCACGCTTTAGCAATCGTCTGAGTTTGTCTGATGATCGCTAAAGCGGGAAACCCAGGGTCACAAGCTCACATCTATCCAACCATATATGTTAGCTCTATCTCTGATATTTAGCGCTTTCTAATAAGTACCGCGCATATAATATATAAATAATTATACATATATATATATATTTGTTTATATTTATATACACACACTTTTCACACACATATATATATATATATATATATATATATATATATATATATATATATATATATATCAAAGCAACTATCAGACAATAATAAAGCAAAAAATTCATAAAATAGAAATACAGTTCATATGCAAAAGGGATACAGTCAAATGTTTATAGTATTTGGACTTGAAGGCAAGGAAGATGAAAAATGTGGGAATAAAGTTGAGAATTGTCCATTTTTTTATTGTTTAGGAAGAAATCCTTGCATACATTTATAGGATTTGTTTAGAATTTGGGGAAGAGAAGTTTTAGTTGTCATTCTGTCCAATTAGAATGAACAGATATCATTGATGATGTTTGTAATCATAATTTAATACATGTTTCAAGAAAAAGATTTTATACATTTCAATGGACAGTAGTAATTCTGTTTGGTTAATGAATACTGAATCTTGCTTGTATCAAAATCACTAATTTTATAATGACCTTTAGCATTTACTGATTCACCTTTCTGTCATAGGAATTCACACTTCATGTAATTTATTGATAAATTGCATTTTTACTGATTTAAATGTTTTTGAAGAAAATTTCAAATTGATTTTCATCAAAGATGAAACAGTATGTCTAACATATAAGGGAATGTCAAAAAACAAAAGACTGAACATTTTCAGAAAGTAATTACATTTCACTGCTATGAAGCTACAAAGTATGAGTTTACCAACCAGGGCAGAATCAAGATTGATGGTATGAAACTTCATCTGTAATCAGTTTATCATCTCTTCTATCTTACTTATAGTAAATTTCAGAATTTAATTTTGAAAATTTGCAGAGGGAATTTTGGTTCATCATGAGCTTTTGATTGAGAAGCAAACCCAATATTAAACAATCTATGGCAATATTTTAACAAGGAATAGCATCTTTTCATTCAAAGGTGATGAAAAATGGGTTTTGCGTGTCTCCAGAAAATGCAAAAGTTAATTGTTTTCACTAAATGAGAAACCAATGCCAACATCAAAACCAGAATTTCATCTACAGGAGTAATATCTGCTTTATGTCTGATTGAATATGAAAGGTGTCATCTGTTAGGATCTAGTGGAACATGGAAGGACCATCAATGCACATTTTTAATACCAGTAACTTGTCAGGAAATGAATCATTACATTAAAAAATGTCATGCTTTGATAAATGGAAAAAGTGTTATTCTCCAGCATTACAAAGCCAGGACACACTCTTTACCACGATACCCCCAAATATATGAGTATGTTAGTATGGAAGATTCTTCCATATCCTCCATAATTACCAGATTTAGCACCTACAGATTTATGAAATGTTCTAGCAATTTTGATTGCTAGAACATTTCATAAGTGCTAGAACATTCAGAAACAAATCAGTTGAAACAGCCAAACTTTCTGGAGAAAGACCCAGATTTCTTGAAATGTGTAACAACATTTTCCTTCTTGTTAGATGGAAGTCATTGAAAATGAAGATACAATATGCATGAACTATGAAAATGAAGATACAATATGTGAACTATCTTCAAATGATTAATGAACATTACATTTTATTACACTAGTAACACATTCTTTCCTCTTACATGAATGATTTCTAAATTCCTTGAAAATTCAATTTTCACTTGCAAGCAACTGAAATTTACAACAAACTTTAAATTAAATAAAAAGTTTTTGTAACATGAAAAAGCATATATTTTTTCTCTGGTTTAATAAAAATAAGACTGAATTGGATAGAAAAGTGAATTTTATCAGATATGATTTCCAGGAGAATCTTAAGTATACATCTACCAAAAATAAAAAATACATTGCTTTCAGATTTAAAAGTTGATCTTTGCTTGTAAAAGGTTTAAAAATCAGTGTACAGAATCTTGTCATTTTTGTAAGATTATATTAATGCTTCTAATGCTTACTCTTTCAATTATTACGAGAGTAATATGCATAGGTGATAATGACTATAAAATGATTAAAAAACAAACTATATGCATGTGGAAATCTATATATATTCAAAGTCTACACTGTCTCACATGAAATTTGAATAGAAGCCAAAAATGTTATTAAATACTTCATTGCAACAACTTATTGATGTTGAATCTGATGTTGGAATCATTGACTTTTTGGCAGAGTGCTAACACCTGCTGCTTTGCTCAAATGAATTCTAGAAATTTAAAAAAAAATCTATCTGCCATTTTGTATCAGGGATGTAAAAAAATAAGAAAAAAAATAGTTAAGGGTGTTTTTTTTTAAATACATTTTTGTTTCTGCAAACTATTTGCAAACAAAGAATAATCTGAACACATACATACATACATATATATATATATATATATATATATATATATATATGATCTGTATATAAAATTAATGAAGTAAAATTCTGAAATCATGTCTATAGATGTGGCTGAATCTCCAAGAGAGATAGACAATTACTACTCGAGGAAGAGAAGACTTAGTTTATCAGTGACTCATTGGCTGCTCAGGTAATTGAAAAAGGGGAGCAGCTTCAGATACTATCCTTCTTTTCTTTATCTGAGCATTGCACTCAACTCTAATTTAACAACTTTGCCACCAGGTCAGTAGACATTAACAGAAAATGTGTGGTTTCTTCTTGATTTTTAGGTGTGTGCCATTGTATCCCTCTCCTTTATGTGCTACAAGTAATGCAAAGTATTTTATATTAGTTTCCTTCTTCTAAGCATCATTTGCTTTTTCTATGATTAAGTTATGATATAATGGATATGTTAAAAAGCATTGAGTAGAAGGAATAATAATGCAGGAGCAAACTAAATTCTTTCACAGGGAAGAGGGCCTTTTATAAAGTTTGGAAAATTACAGATAATCATGCCTTTTATCTACATATGTAAAAGAGCAGCATGAATATATATATATATATATATATATATATGTGTGTGTGTGTGTGTGCGTGTGTGTGTGCGTGTGTGTGTGTGTGCATGTTTGACAAAGTGGAAAAGAATTTCTTGTGACGTGTTTCATCATTTAGTACTTCATTAAACTAAATTTGTTATATTGGTGTGACTACATATGTGCACAGACTAAAATTCCTACCATCCCCGATTTGTCACAAAAAAACTTTTTTCACTTTGTTCTACATTTTTCCTCAATGCTGTTCTTGACATACAAAAATATATCAAGATATATATATATATATATAATGAACTGGAAACCTAATCCCGTAAACAGAAAACACAGGCAATATATATATATATATATATCAGAATAAAAGTGGACATTGAAGTCAACACCCAGAAGTTCCATATGAAATGCAATGTCTGTATGTGTGTGTGCGTGTTTGTGTGTGTGTAAAAGTTTTCTTGTCCTTTAGGACTTCATTAAGTTGGTGCCACTACACGTGCAGACAAATTAAAATTCCCTGCATCATCCATTTGTGCACATGTGTAGTCCCACTAACATAACAAATTTAGTCTGATGAATTCTTAAAAGGCAAAACACATTAAAAGAAAATTTATATATATATATATATATATATATATATATATATATATATATTAATTTTAATTTACTCCAAGCAAGGCAATAATGACATTAAGATGCAAGAGGCTACTGAGAGTGAAAGTAAATGAAAAAATTTTATGAGTAATTGGACACCCAATCCCCTAAACAGAAAACAAGGGATAAACCTCTACTGTTTAGAAGACAGAGGTATATATATATATATATATATATATATATATAATGGCAATGGTCTGTTTCATGTTTCCATTGTCAGGCCCAAAACTATATTTTCTCAGATATAAAATATATATATATATATATATATATATATATATATATACATATATATATATATATATATATATATATATAAAAAGTGAACATTGAAGTAAACACTCCAAGGCAACAGGCTGTTTCATGCTGGACACAATCGTCAGACCACCCTGACGATTGCGTCCAGCATGAAACAGCCTGTCATCTCTAAGTTTATATTTATATTTACATACACTCTATCTCTGATATTGAGCACTTTACCCCCTAAATATACCACACCTTAAAACTATATTTCTTCATATATATATATATATATATATATATATTTATATATATATATATTTATATATATTAATAATTAATATACATTTATTCCTGAGTGAAAAATAGTGTGGAACAAATGTATATTATTAGTGTAAATTTTAACTCTTATTTTAAATCAATGACTATTTTACTTCCACCATCACTGAATGTGATCTATGTTATATATTTATATAAGTGGACACTGTGTTCAATACCAATCAGTGACATTTTTTTCCTGCTTCAACCCAATTTTCAGGCCTCAATGTACACTTTTATATTTACATATGCTTTATCTGCTATTGAGTACCTTTACACACCTTCAAACTATATATTTATCATATATATATATATATATATATATATATATATTACTCAGCCCCATCAAAAGGAACCCATTACTTTCATTAGAAAAACTTAAAAATATATATTTATTTTTGTTCACACATTTTACATGAGAACTATTGTCCTTATCTTTCTTCTTCTCACAATATTGTGGCCGTAGTAGTCTCATTAGGAAAATAACCTAGTCAATTAAAGAATTGGTTCATAAATCTGAAGACATAGTAACTGTGAGTTCTCTTTCTACTCTGGCTAGTGTACTTGACTCAGTGGAAATGTGAGACAACTCTATCTAGTTGTCCACATCAAAATAATAATTAGTAATATATGAATATCTTTTTTCTTATATTTGTTATATTGGCCCAAGTTTCTATATTTTTATATTTTACATCGAGCACTGCCTTTCTAGTGCTTTTGTTTTTATTGTAATATATATATATATATATATATATATATATATATATATATATATATATATATGAAGAAATATAGTTTTAAGGTGTGCTATATTTATGAGATTACGTGCTCAATATCAGAGATAGAATGTATGTAAATGTAAATATAAATATAAAAGTGAACATTGAAGTCAATACTCATGCTAGATGCAATCGTCAGGTGGCCTGACGATTGCAACATGTATCCATATATAAAGTTTTATATAGACTTATGTTTTTAAAGTTGTTTTAAAATCTTTTAAAATTCTGGTCCTTACAAGATCATAGGAATTACTGTCAATTTTATGATAAAGTTATTACAAAGACTGTGATTGATTTAAAAAAATTTTAAGATCATTTTAAAAGATTTGTCTGTATCAGATTTTGTTTTTGCTCTATTTCTGATGTTGAGCCCTGCTTAAATAAATGGTATTATTTCTATCTATTATTTGATTATATATATGTAATCAAGTACTTTGAAATTAAATGTCTGTCAGTCCAATATTTTATTGTAATTTTACAGTTTTTGAATAAGTTGTTATATAGCTGAGTGAAAATAGTGGATAAAATGCCCAAAGTTCATGTTTTGTTTTTATTTGAGTATTTTTGACTATCTCAGTCATTATCAAGAACTAAGTATTGTCAGTATCATGGTCTAAAATTTTGTTAGTTAAATCCTCACATTTTTGCAGTGCTATTTCTCAATTCTAAATACACATGTATCATTGAAATAACATCATGTGTAGAATGGTTATAACTTTTGGCAGTGATACTGACAATATTTAGCTCTTCATAATGACCATAATGGTTGAGTCTTTCTTTTATGTACAGTGTCCTTTCAGGACATAGGCAATCATGGTCCTCCTCATTCCCCCTATCCCTTGTGGCTTCCAACAGGTTTTGTGTTTCTGCCATCTCCCCCAGACCACACTCCGCCATCCAACTGCCCAAGCCCACCACATATGTCATGTACTGCTTTCCCCTGTCTCTTTTTCCCTTCAGACATCCTGTGAGTATAAGATTCTCCAGGCACTCCTTTCTCATCACATGTTCCAGAAATTTCATCTGCTTCTTGATTGAAAGTACTTGAATAAAAACAAAAAAATAAGACCAGAAATATGAACTTTTGACAATTTTGATTTGAATATGCAACAATGTATTTGAAAATTTTAAAAATGAAGTAATAAATAAAACAGTCAGACTTGTTGAAGTGAATTTAATAAAATTTGTCTAAATTAATTTTTGCTCTCTAAAATATACATCTTATCCTGAGCCAATGTCTGAGAGCGTACCACTGTTATAATCCTATTCTAAATGTACAGAGATTCAGATTCTAAGCAGATTCTAAACATAAAAAATTCCAATATATTTAAGAAAACTTATTCTATTAAATTTATAAATAAAATAGTATTTTGTTAATTTTGTAAGCAGATTTTCTTTTCATCTTATTTTTATCACAGCATCCAAATTGTTTGACATTATATGACAGGTAAGCAAGCAACAGAAATAAAGAATAAAATTTTTAACAACCTATCTGACTATTTAGAAACCCTCTGTATTGAGTGGTTCTTGAGCCTTGTACTGGATGAACAATAACATAAAAAAGTAATAAAAAACAGAAATAATAATATTAACAAAAATAATATAATGATATGCCACTTTGCCATAATGAGATGAACAATCTATGGATTATATAGTGGAACTTGTATCCGTCATTGTTATCTGCAAAATATTGTTAATGCGATATTCACTTGCAAAAAAATGTGGCTTTAAATAACCCATAAATGCTTGACACGTGATAAAAAACAAATGAAACAATCAGTCAAAACTAAAGAGGTACAATATTAAAGAAATAAAATAGTAGAACAAATGGCTTAATGTTTGATTCTAAGGTTTCTATCTAAATTTCTTCATTTAGCATTTGTAAATTAGAATAGAGCCATCCAGAATAGGCTGATGCCAGTATAAACACATCTCTAGTTTTGTGACAATTTATCTTCTTAAGCAGAACCACACTAAAATGCTTCAAAAGCATACAAAGCCTCTTAGTTTATTATTCTATACATCTTTGCTAGATAGCAAGCTTGAAGGCTTCCATTTACTGTTATTGTTCATGTTGCCAGACAGCTGAAACACACATTAGTCAAAATTAAACAAGTTTGTCATTCCTTAAATTCAACAGATTTGTCTTTTTTAAATAAAAGACTGATCATCACAGGTATAAGTGGTTTAACTTGCACTTCATTATCAAAAGGAAAGATGCATCACTTAACCTTATATGTCAGTAACTAACATGATCATGATTTTTGTGATATTTCAGTTTTATTTAACTTCTCCTATTGGCCACAGATATATATTATTTTAATCATCCCCCCAAGCAAGGCAATAAAGCCACTAAGATGCAAGGAATTAATGAGTATGAGAGAATATGAGAAAAATTTATTATGGAGAGAACTTCTGCTGGATCTACCTTCTTTTTTTTTTTTTTTCACTCTGGCCTCCATGTTGGTTTACCTCTTCTAACTGGGTGGCTTATATACATATGGCTAGCTCAATGATTGGCAAATAATAATTTTATTATTTTTAAAGATCAAAGTTAACTGGAAAGCAAGAAGTGCAAGAGAAGAAACTGTTAGCATAGAACTTATGCTTACAACTTGTCATTTTAACTGTAAAATAATAAGAGCTTACTGCCAATTGAGTACTGCACTTAAATTCATAAACTCTGGCTACCATAGACAAAAGTCCATCAGAACAATTACCATGAAAGTATTTATAGAAAAAGCACAGGGAAGCTAAATTATGGCTGTGGGAAAGTAAGTGAAGCTGAGATACCATATCAGGACCAATAACAGTACAGATTCTTCTTTGGATTTTATCTAGAATTGCTAAATATATAGCAGAAGCACCAGATCAGATGGAGCAGAAATATTCAATGCATGGATAGGCTTATAAATGAAGATCTGAGAAATGAAACTGCAGTAGAGATAATGATATCTTTTTAAGATAAATGGTCCTATATATATATATATATATATATATATATATATATATATATATATATTATAATTATTTTCTTTTTAAAAAATATGATTCCATCGTCACACAGAAATTTATGTTTCAAAACTGAAATTAAAATTGTAAATTTTATTATAAAAATTAAACTTTAAAAAAAATTATAATATTACGCTCTGTTGTTTGTATCGAGCACTATTTTTAAAAATAAAAGTAATTGCTAAGAACACTGGATTATAAATCTTACTGTTCTTTCTGATTATTTTAATATATATATATACATATATATATATATATATATATATATATATATGATTGTGTACTTGGGCAGAAATCCTTTTTTCATGCAAATTTCATTAAAAATGACTTTTTATTCCATTTTTCTTGTGTTTGTATAAGTGTTTTCTTTTCTGGACATAAAGTGTGTAAAAACTATCCAACTGTTCTGAATATCCAATTGCTTTCAGCTATACTTTTAGCCATTATCAAGGCTCATTTTTATTTTTACTTTTAAGTGAATGTATGGATTGTTTTATGTATGTATCTAGAGTTATAGGAATTTTTTATTTTCCAAACATGGTCAGCACATTGTGGCTGTGTTCATAGTTGTTATTATTGATATATATATATATATATATATATATATATATATATATATATATATATATATGTATGTATATATATATATGTATATATATATATATATATATATATATATATATATATATATATATATATATATATATATATATATACAAGAAAAAACAGCTCATAACACTGTCTTCTATCTTGTCATTTATTTTCTCACTGGTATTTAGATATTTTTAGATTATATTTTTCATAGATAAAGAGCGATAGAAATGGAAGAAAAGAAAGAAGATCACTGAGAGCAAATACAGATTCATGTCTGTAACTATAAAATGTTATATACCAAGGAAACTAATAAAATGTTATATTTGGCTGCAACTAAATCCCAGTTACTTTATAGGAGGAGAAATCTTGACATTTTCTTTTTCCCATCAATATCAAATGATGTTTTATAATTTTTGAAGGCCAGCAACAATATATTCATTGCTTCTGAAACATACTTCAGTATTTAATTCAAAACATCCACAAACTCAAATTAAAAAGGATTCATCAGAAAATTTTGTGTCCATAAATGAAAGAAAGAAGCAAAGCTAAAAAACAGCCATCATGTTTCCAAGCATAACTGAATAGGCCTGGGCAGATGATTTCAAAATTTTTTTTCTTGATCACTGAGGCACATATGTAAAAATGTGACAAAAGTTTTAACATTCAGAATTAATTTGCTGTAGGGCAAAATTCTTATTAAATTTAAAAACAATAACAAGAAAAACTGAAGCATTCTTTATTCTTTTTTGTTTCTGATAATCTTTATTTATTACATTTATATAAGAAGCACACTGTATTCTGTACTAGGTGCTGATTTGATTAAAACCAGAAATATATAATTGTTAACAGAATTTTCCTGATTATAGCGAAATCTTTCTCTTGCATTGGCCTGCAGAGTTCATCATGAGTTTTGGATGGCAATATCCCCCCACAAGGAATAATATGCCCCAGGATATTGAATATTTGCTTAGATGATTCAATCTGTGAAATCACAAGCCTTCAGGCTATCATATTTTCAAGTTATCTTTTGGGAAGACGTAGAAAAGACATGTTGGCACATTAAATATTTGTTACTCTTAACTAATTCTTTTACTAGATTTATATATAGGCTTGGAATTCAGCATGAGAATTGTACCTCATTGTTGTAAACATAGGAAGTAAACTTGGCATCTACAATGACATTGGAACCTTTCCCTAGTTGTTTATCAAAATTCAATTGGATTAGCTTTCTCAAGAATGTGTCCTTCTACTTAATATAATTTTTCTCGTGATGGAAATCTATTATATTGGATTTCAAACTGTTCACCTCAAGTTTTCAATAAAAATGACAATTTGGGGTAAATTGGAATAGACAGTCTAAAAAGAATGGTAAATATTTCATGTATTTGCATATTTACATCCATCATTCAGTTCTGTCTGTTTTGCAAAAAAAAAAAAAAAATTATTCCTCTAATTTAAATTGAACAAATGCTGAATTTTACTTATATAAATTTGCATCTTACTTTTAATAAAATCTCTTTTCCTAAGGAAAGAGTGAATAATAGTATTTTCTGACTGTTTTTTAACGACTATATTATCTGAATGTGGAAATGCGTGTAAAGATTAAAATTGTCAGTTGTAACTTTACTGTAAGGAATTTTTAAGCATTTTATGTTAGTCAGTTTTTCTATCAAATCATTCAGGGATCTTCATTGTGATCCCTTAGTTGCCAAATGAAAGTGACAAAACTATTTGATAAAAGTCATCAAATGTTTTTAATAGTTTCATTTGGCAATTAACAAATCACAATGCAAATTTCTTAGCAATCTTAATTTCTACAGAATTTTAAAATCTAGTGTTAATTTGAAGTGCATTTAAAAGCAGTGTGGAAAAAGTAACAGTTATTGGCATAGAAAGTGAATTTGGCATGCTGATTTCAATTCCCCTTTGTTTCTTTCTTTCACTTCATGCTAATACTTTTGGAAAACAAACATGAAGCCATCTTCCTCCAGATTAAATGGTGGGGTAGACTCGGTTCACTTGCCTTAAGGTGGCAGTCAGTCTGGAAGAAGTAATACCCTGAATTCAAAACCAGCCTGAAGATGGATAGTCTATGTCAGTCTGAGTCACCCTTGACACACCAATGCTACTATGGTGGCAGTACATGTGTTTATGGACCTGTCATGTGATGTGAAGTTAATTTGAAGTTATAAGTAGAAAAGTATCATTAGTTATACATTTAACAGATGTTAGTTTAAACCTGTGAAAATTTCATGGTTTTCCTATTTTAATATTCTGATGAATCATCAGTGATTGAGTAAAAGCTCATGGCAAGTTCTACAATAAAATATCAGTAGAAATTCATTTATTTCATTGTTAAATATTTGAGCTTAACAACAAAATATTGCAATAATAATAATAAATAGGAATATTGGTCATTATTTTGAGAGTGGGTATAAATGAAAAGATTTGAAATTGACAACTTATCCAATTCAGTTAAACAGCCATTAAACTCATCTATTTTCCCTTTTTTTCCTTTATTTCTATCTTATTTTCTCACTGAAACCAAGTAATGTCATTTCCCCTCTTACCACATGATCAGACCAGAATAGTCCATTATTTATGAGGTATTGGTAGGAGATATTAAGCAATTCTATCTATTCTTCTTTCTTTCATTTTCTCACTGAAACCAAGTAGTGCCTTTTCCCTTCTTTCCACATAATAAAAGCAGAATAGTCCATTATTTATGAGGTATTGACAGGAGATGTTAAACACTTTTATCTTCCCTTCTTTCATTTTCTCACTGAAACCAAGTATTGTCTTTTCCCCTCTTTACAAGAGATCAAAACAAAATAGACCATTATTTATGAGGTATTGGCAGGACATAACGGTCGTGCAAACTAACTAATGGAAGGAGAAACATAATTATAATACGATTATGCACAAATTGACTTATTTTATTCAGTGAACCAAATAAACTAACTAAAGTGAACTTTGCAAATATGAAACTAGTTACATTTTAAAGCATTTAACATCCTTTAATTTTTTGCGAAAAATATTGCATCTTCAGACATTATTACATTATTTTATTTACATTACAATTACATTTTATTATTTTATTGTATAAAATTAAACAAGTTAAATATATTTTATAAAGTTGGCTGAAATACTGTAAACATGTTTTATCAAAGGAAAAGAAAAACATGTTCAATCTTCCCAAATATTTTAAATTGAATTGAGATCTCTTCATTAATAATATCTTAAAAGCCTTTTGGTCTAAGTGAATTTTTAACCTTCTTAAATGCAGTTGTTAAATATAAATATTTCCATGATTGTGTTACATGATCTGCATTTTATTTTATGACTTTTCTTTTCTGTATAATTTAGTTATTCTTAAATTACATATCAAATAGTCAAAAAATCAATAAAGAAATTAATTTTAAATTATGTTGTGAGTCTTTCGGATGGAGTTTTGCTAACAGAATTCTTAGTTTTAATGCTTTATATATGTGCAATTTAGTTTTCAAGCTAAACCGTCAAATGAAAAAATAAATGGTATAGTTTCTCATTAAATATTTAAAGAATATTATTCTTAGAATAACATTTTATGAAAAAATATGTCACATTTTAGAGAAACAATCATATTCTTATGTTTACCAGTATTATAAAATTAATACTTTATTTGATGCAAATATTCCTTCATTGTTTCTGATAAGTTTCATAATTATCATTTAATCTATAAATTCACTGAATTACAAAGGTTATTATTGTTATCTCTAATTGGTAATGACTAGGCTTAAAAGGTTTTACTTGACAGAAATATTAATTTTTGCTTCATGTTTTACCCAGATTTTTGACTCAGTTGAGCAATGACTTCTATCAAATTAAGGGAAGCTATATTTTGAAATTTTTGTTCATGTGCCAGATTAAAATGAGTTTGAGTTTTACTTTGAAAGTGTGATGGACTGTAAGACTTGAAGATACTATAGTATGAAGTTTGATGTTTAAACTCTTGGCTTTTCATACGTTATTTTTTATTTCTATGAATTTGAATAGAATTGAAAAAAAAAAATTCTAATTTCTTTTTGTAATCTCTCAAAAGGAAAACTTTAGATATTTTGTTATTTATTGATATATTGAAAAAGAATAATAAATTTATTTAATCAATATTAGGCCTTGGTTCCTATGATTATTATTTCTTCTAGTTTTTAAAAATTTAATAAGATTTACAGTTTTAATTTTTTTATTATCTGGAGGCTCTTTTGTATGAATTTGTTCAAAGTAAAACTTGTAAGAAAACGTGATTCTCAGGATTACTTTCAAATGAAATGTCCACATAGGAAATCACAAGGAAATAATGACATCATAGTTACAATTATCATGATCCCTTTAACTATTCTCCATTATAGAATAAATTGGATCAGAAAGAATGGGCCTGGTTTTGAGATAGAATTCAAATCTCTGTTTGTTTGTTATTTTATCTTAAAAATGGAAAAGGAAATTAACAATACTCATATAAAAAGTCAATCACCTTGTATCTTTGTTTGGATAATTATTCCAGTTTTAATGTTGTAATTATATCAAAGAATTCTTCTCCTGGTCATGTAATCTTTTTAGTCTGAAGAAAGAAAGAAAAAATCCTATTTTATTTTTTATTCTAGCCAGTTTCTGAATGTATATGTATTTTTGAGGTTTTATGATCCCAGCTCTGGGGATTCATAAAATGACACTCAGTTTCAGGATTGTGTTTAATGGTTCTAAAAGCTTTGTTGCATTCCATTAAGAATAATGTGATTGGGAAATCCTATTGCTAATTGAATAAATGTGCCGGAGGGCTTGCATGAGGAAAACATCAACTGGCCAACTTTACTCCTTCATTTCTATTATCATCATTTTGTTGGGCTTTTTTAAAATCTATGCAAATTACTTTCTATTCAACAGTGTTGTTCCCTGAGTGTAAAACCTCTGTCTTCTTTCTTTGTAATAAGAAAAAACAAAAACTTAAAAAAAAAAAAAAACTATAGTTTTACAAGTTTTCATAAGACTAATCATTTGGCATTTTATGTGTTCAGCTTTGTAGGAAATGAAATATATAACTAGGAATTGATTTCAAGACAAATATTAAGAGTGACACCTAAAAGCTTTTCAAATTTGGCAAAAAATAGAAAGAATAAGAGGAAGAATATGAAACAAAAAAATTTTCTATTTTATTCTTTATTATTATAGAACAAAGGGAAGGCAAAAAATCAATACACATAAAAAAAGAAAGAAAGCTAAAATGTGAATTTTTAAAGATACAATAATTAATAATGGAAAACTTTCTGGCTAATATCACTTGCAAACAGGCATGTATTTTTAGTTGTTAGAAATTAATGTTTGAACATTAATTCTGCGACATTGCAAACCAAGAGCACATGCATTTATATTCATCTTTTATTGAAAGATCAGTGAAAAATAAATTTCAATTAGCAACTGAAGCAAAGAGATGATATTAACCCACTTAGCAGGTTTGTTAAGAGCAAAGACAGATATAATTTCAGATCAGTTCTAAACTTTTATAAAAACACGATGGTAAAATTTTGTTTCAGTACATGATCTAAACTAAAACATTTACAGTTTTTGAATATCTTCATGAAAATCATGTGAAAAAATAAACCCCCAATTACAAGATATAAAATTAGTTTAATGAATTACACTGATTCAGTATTGATCCATTGCTTTAATAACTCGTGTTTATTTTTTGAAAGTTTGATGAAGAATATCCAAGAAAATCTATGGAAATTGATGTTTGTAGTAAAAACAATATATATTTGTGATTTGTCTAACATTAACGTTTTTGATAAATACAGTTTCTTTATACATATTTGAATCTGTCTACATCACAAAAGAACAAATGTTAACTTATTCAAATGATGAAAGTAAAAATTGGTAAACATTCCAAGAATTAAAATATTTTCGATATTTAACATCTTTCTGCTAAATATTGTCTTTAAATAATTCTTGAACTTCTGAGAAGAGAAATTATGATTACTTTAAACTGGTTTATTCGAACTGGTTGTTATACCATATCAATCCTTCTATATGGCAATGAATGCTGGACACTCTATTCAGATGAAGAGAAGACTAAAGATGACAGAAATCTTGTTCTACAAAAGGATGTTGAGAATTCCATGGATGTAATGTGTAAGCAATGAAGAAATCTTAAGGAAAATGGAAAGTAAAAGCGATAATAAATTTCTTGGACCCATAATAAAGAAGGAGGGCTTGGAGAATTTTGAAATCACAGGATATATCAAAGGCAAAAGGGGGATAGCGGAGGTAATGAGCTACCGACCTGATGAGCTTGGGTGAATGAATTTGTGGGGAAGGTTGTTAAAAAGACAAACTTTACTACAACGAATAGAAAGTTGTGGAGAGCAATGATCGTCCATGTCCTAAATGGACTTGGCACATAGAAAAAGAAGATCCTTATTTTGGGTGTTATAGTCATAAAGTTTTTTTGTTGTTATTCAAGTGTCATATTTTTGGAATTTTAAACCAAATTCTTTAATGAATCGGCATAGATTGTTCTTAATCTGGGAATACTTTATATTAGTTATAATTCTTTTTAACTAATTTGTTCTTGCTATATTCTTTGGTTCATTCCACTCAGACAGATTATATGACTTATATATTGGAATCATGACTATTAGGCAAATGGCATACACTTTGCATACAGTTTGCTTCAAGACCAATGAAAATTCTTTTTAAAGATTTTATGTTTATTTCTTTTCTCTTGTTGGTATCATCATAAATTTGACACTAATGCTAAAACATGAAAAAAATTCTGTTCATTCATACCACTGACCCAGGGAAACATATTTTCTGACCAGTAATGAAAATGACTTTGTCTGGATATTTGAAGAAAAGATGCGTATTTTACATTTGTAACTTGTGTCACAGATATTAATTTTTAGTCAACACTGCTGCCGAAATTAGTGTTATCACTATGTAACCAGAAAATAATTTAACACCGGTTCTGTATAAACTCCAAGCAGCAAACAGTATAAAAATTGACACATACGGTGGAAAATCATATCGGAGTCACCACTTTGTTGTGGCTTAAATGTACCAGGAGTATAAAAATCACATCAAAAGAGTTAATGCCTGCAACACTATATTTTGACCCATTTTTTTGTTTCTGATGAAAATTTGAATATAAGAGGTTTTATTGATAATGTTCTAAATATATATTGGCATTTTAGTTCTATGTCGTCTTCATGTTTTTATAAATATCATATCATTATGCATCATCTTGGTTTGTTATTTTTCCATATCAGTTTGTGTTGTCATGTTCTTTTCTTGTTTTTTTTTTCTTTTTTTTAGGGAATATATTCAGTACTGTCTATATTTCTGAGATGAGGTATTATGTACATTATTTACATTATTTGGACTATTGTCCTCATCTTTGTCGCCATATTTATCACAACGTTTTGGCCATTGTACGCGCCGGCCTTCTTCAGGTGGTTGGAATGTCGAACTGAACCCTTTATTTCGCTCACTGGGGTAGACTGTTCTAGTTCCACGGGCCATGTTTGATGGATGTCAGTTATCAGTTATCTCCTGTTAATTCACCTCTGAAAGTTCTCCACTGCCTTAACCAGGTATTGAACTCACACTCTTTGGGTTATGTCACTGGATCTAACTAAAACCTTTATCCACTGTGCCATGTGTCCTCAAGCATAAAGGTGTTGGTTAGATCCAGTGACAGAACCCAAAGAGTGTGAGTTCAATACCCGGTTAAGGTAGTGGAGAGGGAAATTAGCAGGAGATAGCTGATAACTGACATCCATCAAACATGGCACGTGGAACTAGAACAGTCTACCCCAGTGAGTGAAATAAAAGGTTCAGTTTGACATTCCAACCACCTGAAGAAGGCCGGAGCGTACAACGGCTGAAATGTTGTGATAAATATGGTGACAAAGATGAGGACAATAGTACGAATAATATAAATTATGTATATTCAGTACTAGTAGTATCTGAGAAAATTTCACAGCTATCCTGTTTGATTTTTCTTTTCTTTCTTTTTCTCACTGAAATCAAACATAATTTCTGATATGTCTTTTCCATCTTTACTTGTAATCAAAATGGAAGGGTCCATTATTTTTTAGGTCATGGCAGGACATTTTTTTCTTTCCTTCTTTCATTTTCTCACTGAAACCAAGTAGTGTCTCAGATATGTTTTTCTGTCTTTCTATGTGATCAAAATGGAACAGTCCATATTTATGAGGTATTGGCAGGGAGTTTATATTTTTTTTCTCTCTCTCTTTCTTTTTTTCATTTTCTCACTGATATCATGTAGTGTCTCTGATATGTCTTTTCTGTCTTTCCACACAATCTAAATGAAACAGTCCATTATTTATAAGGTAGTGGCATGGTGTAACAGTCATGCTCAGTAAGTAATGGAGGGACAAGCAGAATTATAATAAAATGTTTGTCCCTAAATTAATGCTTATGTGCATTAGGCCATTATCCTTTAGGACAATCAGATGAGAAAATTTTTTTACATATTATATGAATTTCTTCAACAAATAAAAAAGATGTAACTTGTAAATTCTATCTCTTTTTGCTTGATATTAAGGTAATTATATTCCATAACCAATATTAAATACGAATTAATAAATATATTAAAATTAAATTATTAATTATTTTTTTATGTAATATTTCAAATATTCAAGAGGGTGCTGAAAAGTTCTTGGCCAGTCTGGTCTCCCAAAATCTGATCAAATAATCAAACATCAGAATTTAAAAAAAGGAAAATAATTCTTGATTTGGTCGAGAGGTTTTCAGCACCTCCATGCAAAAATCTTTAACTGTCTTCTGCAATGTTTCTTCAGCCTAATCACCATGCCTTAGCTTTGGCTATAAATCCTTGGTACCATCTTCTGGGATAACACAAACACTTTTAAAATGTTACATTTTTACATGAAGTTACAATTACCTTTTTAATCATTTAGTACTCATAAAATATTTAATAATCATGGCTCTTCACAATTTCCTGTAGGTTTATTAGATTTTAGTAAATTTTGCCTTTTCATTGTCTCTCCTAATCACTGTCCCACCAAGTATCTGCACAAGCTTTCTGTTTCCATTTTCATTAAACTTTTCGAACATGCCTCATGTGTAAAATGTCCAAAGAAGAAAGAAATGGTGGCTTTGTGGGTTACATATTTAAAACATAGATCCCGGAGTCAGAATTTTGGCTGTAAATGAATGATACATGAAAATGGGGAAAATGAGGTGACAAGCAGAATGGTTAACTGTTGTGTCAAACAGGCTACAAGTGTCATGGACAATAGAGTGTTTGAGAAGAAACTGATTGTGGGCATTGTTTGCAAGGAAAGAAACAAAAATTTTCAAGCCTTTTGCTACAAGATATTTCAGCTGTTTGACCACTGGACCATTTCCATGAGGCAGTCCAGACCTTCTTCTGGTGGTCAAATTGCACACTAAAATCAAGTTCATTGATGGAAATGGTTGTACACTTTATATCTTCCTTGGGGAAGCAGGCTTAGTGATGCACATTCCCCCATGCTCCTGGATCACATCAAACCCCAAAAGCAGATCAAAGCCTAGCAATGTTCCATCCACAATCAAGACTTCAATGTTCACAGGTTGAGCATGACCAACATCCAATTTGACTGTGCCATTAAGATCTTTGTCCCCTGGCGTCACCAAAGGTGGCATACAGATCTACTCACTGGTGTCTGTGAGTAGCCAGAGTATACAAGGGCTATGCACTTCTGTTCATCTACGAGCATTTCAATGACTGGTAGTTTTTTGGGTGGAGACTGGCATTGATATCACCTTCTCTGAACTATTCCCACTGGCACTCAGACAAGATGTGTGCAACCTTGTTGCAATGAAAGCAACGCACTTCATGGCATGATCTGCAAACCTGGTTATCTGCCATTGCTTTTTTTGCTACAGTTTCTAATGATGAGATTGTCTAGAATTCACTGCCATATAGGAGGAGCAATATTACATTAAGTACTCTTTTTTTTTTTCTAAAAAGATTTTCTTGTTTCTTAATACTTTGCTTAGGTCTTGGAAGGCATATTTTACACTTTCTAGATATTTACATTTTTATTTAATACTTACGTTTCATAAATGATGAATAACTTTTAAATAACTGCAAGAAAAATTTTTCCTAATCACTGCCTTTTTAGTTTTGATAAGAAAGAATTTACTTCAAAGGAAATCTTGATATTTCTTTTTTTAAAGATATAGACATTTTACAGTTTTATTATTCCTTAAGAGAAATATAGTTACCAAAGCCTTGGAAATTCTGATATAGTACTAAATCTTGGTAGTGAAATCTACTAAAATTTCACTAATGAGTGCTCTCGACCAAACCATGTAAAATGTCTATGATGACTCATGGCCAATTTTACTTTCTGCCTGTTCGGTCAAATTATGCTCAGTTTTCTAACATCAAAAGTATATAAGCTTTTCATCATTTTCTGCCCTTTGTGATTTGATACAGTCATTTAGGGCTAAAATGTGTTGGCTCATAAAAGCAATTTATCAAAATTATTTCTTTTTATTTTGACCAACTTGATGAATATAAAAATATAGAGGTCAAGTGGAGACAAATAATATTGGCCAATACATTTCAATAAAAACATTGCCACAATGTACTAAATTCATTGCCATTTTTGTTACTATTTATAGGTATATATACATTTCATTATGTCTAATATACATTTTATTATGCTTAATATTAATAATGGTAACCAAAACACCAGCATGAAAACTGATGTCACGTTCTTAAATAGCCTTATCAGGGTACTTCAACATGGTATAGTGGTTAGCAAGCTTGTTTTGCTAGATCAATTATGACAGAATAGTTAATGTGATCTTCACTGGTTCTCTTATACTTTCAGCTATGTGCCACATCTAAATTACACTTAAAAAATCACATTAAATAGACTCATCAGATCAAGTCTTTCACATGGATGTCATGCATGGTATTAAACTCATTCAGAAATATCTCAATTGTCAGCTGTATACAAGTGCTTTCTAAGATCAATGGTTAAAAATGGCTTTCAGTTTGTGAAGTCTGAGAGTCTTGGAAAAAAAACATATTTCTTTGAACATTGTGGATTGGTGCTTGAAAATCATAAACAAAGAACTGTACCATATGACAGATACCACATCATTTGAGGACTTTCAACAGCAGCAACAGCTAAAATGCTAAGCACATGTAACTTGAAGAGAAAATAATCATATAATCAAGATGTTAATGTTCCTCATTACTTCAAATAGAAGGTTAAGAAGGAACCCCACCCCCATCAATCAAGGAAAGAGAAATAACAGCTACTGTACATGAGAAACCTTTTTTCCTGAATAAATTGTTTTAAGAGAAAGATTTTATAAATTTCAACCAAAAACAGTACTGACTGCTCAGTCAATGAAAGTGTCCTTGTAGGGAGACAGTTAATATTACCATTGGTAGAAATTTTTGATGAATACTATAATGATTGTATTTAAATTTGATCTTTTTGAAATAGTAGCATGTAATGATGCTAGAATAGATTTTGCATTCAGTGTGAGATCCAAGAAATGAGGTACATCAACACATTAAGCTAAGAGATGAGCTCTTAGCCACCAAGTGCAGATCTGCACCTTGCAGGATGTCAGTGATTGACCATGAGAGGTAAACATGTAGCTAACCCAGAATGTCTAGAATGTACATAAGTAGGAAAAATATGACAAGTAGATATACAAATACACAACCCAGAGACAAAAGTTTCATAAATATGTAAGAATATTCAAGGAAGGCTATAAATCTACACACCCACTGTCTGACAGCGAAGTCCAGAATGAAATAAACAGTAACATATAATAGATTCAGTATTGAGTTTTCATTAGTATACCCTAACCTAAACTATCAGCACAACTTTTATTCTGTAATGTTATAATTCTTAAAAAGCAATGACTGAATCCAGTGACTTGACACAAAGAGTTGTGAGTTCAATACCTGGCTACAGCCGAGGTGAACAAATCCTCGAGAGTTGAGTTAAAGAGAGTTAACTAATACTGAGACATCTAAAAGAGGCTTGGCATGTGGAAGTAGACCAATTAACTCCGGTGGATATATAAAGGGTTCAGTTAGAAATTCCAATTACCTGAAGAAGGCCGGAGTGTACAATAACCGAAACATTGTGAATATGGCAACAAAGATGGGGCCAACAGGCTGAACAATGTAAATAGTGTAAATAATGGTTTTATATCATGATTAATCTACAGTCTGATCTAATTACAACTTCTACTTGCTTTATGTATCATGTCCTTTTAGGATGTTGGCAATTATGGTTTTCCATAACTTTCTATCTTTTGTAGCGCTCCAGCTAATGTTTGTCTATTTAGCATTCCAGTTCCTGTTCTGCCATCCATATACAAAAGCTTGTCAAGGTAGATTACTTGCAGTTTCTCTCTCTCAATCATGCCTTCAGTATATCCTCTGAGTATTGAATTCTCAAATCCCTCTTTCCTCATGTTTCTTAGAAATTTCAATTATTTTCTTTCGGATTTTATGCATAAGCATGCCTTTTTGTTTCCATTTTTCTTACTTTCATATTCTACCCATGTATTCTCAGCATCCTTCTGTAGAACCACATTTCTATTACCTCAAGACTCTTCTTCGCTTATGAGCAGATTGACTAGTGTTAACTGCCATATAGAAGGATTAATATTATATAAAAGTTAAGTATGATTTTCTTTGTTTCTAATTGTTGTGGCCTTGTTAGGGCCAGACATAAAGACACAAAAGAGGAATTGAGTTAAACAAATATATTAACAGAAACAGTAATACAAACATATAAATGAGAGTGTTACAGCAAGAATGTTCAGTCTGACTGTCAGAGCTGACTGCTGGAAACTTCTCTCTCCAAAAGGCAATACCTGCTCCCATTTATAGCTGGGAGAGTACATGCATGTGTCAAATATTAACCCTTTAGAGATGGAGCCTCATTTGGAGTTTCAGTGCCAAGAAGATGGAGCCTTTTTCACAAGCCCTCACATAGAACACAAACAAAATTGATATAAAATCACAGAACAAAGCAAACTATCATAGAAACTAACATTGAAAAACCCAGATTTGTAAATCTCAAGGCTTGAATTATCAGGCTGTTGGATTGGCCCAGTTGTCTTCTTTGTTATTTGATTTTTTGGATGATAGATTGGCCCTGGGTTATCTCCTAAGACTTAAAATCTTATTTCAGTTTAAAACATTTCAAGAAAGTTAAGATGACAGCCTCCAATCTGAAACACTGGAAATGAAAAGAAGTAGTAATTTAAACAATTAATGGATTTTTAATTCTGATAATATTTCTTGTTAAGATTATTTTAGTTGGTACACATGTTTCAGTAGACATCCAGGTTTATTTACAAACAGTGAAATTAATGTTTGCTAGCTTATATATGAAAATTTCATTATTCGAACTAATTTCTTACCATTGATTCAAATAAAATTTACAACTTGTTTCAGTAATTATTTTTCTCAGTATTAATAAAATGATTATTTAAATAGTGATAAAAATAATTGCTTGTTAAAACATTACCATTTATAAAAAATATAGGATCAAATAATAGATTGAAATTAAAAACTTGCCACAGACTGAAGATGTTTTCCCTTTACTTACTTAAAGACAATGGTAGACTGGGCCACCAGGATAGCAGGAAGTTTCCTGATGGGCCCCAAAGTGATAGTCCTAATTGTGTAGATGTTGGGAAGATTTAAATAAGGCTTCTTGGATGCTATAATTACTTTCAGTAGATAATAGATATCCTCAGTTTTAGGTTTTTGGATTCAGTGGGTCCTTTTGACTAGACTCTTTTACAAGTTATCCCGGTAGAAATTTTCAACCCAGTCCACCACTGCATACAGGTTACAGAGCTGGATTACATGATTGATGGCTTATCAACCATTTGTAGGTTATTTAAAGCCAGAAAATATTTTTAGAATGTAAGAATTTTTTTGATTTTGGAGATAATAATAGTTTAGTGGTACAAGTTGAACCCATATCTCAGGTAAGAAGTGATAGTTTCATACCTATCCCAAGAGTATTTTCATGTAACTGTAAATAACAAACCCAACTGGAATTGGAAATTTGCTTTCTAGTTAACAATTCTGAGCCATTATACATTACACCACCCATACATCCAAGCTTCCAGCACCTGGTATTTCCAAGTGGTCACCCATCTAGGTACTGACCAGGCTTAATATTGCTTAACTCCAATGATCATATAGGAATTAATGTTTCAACATGGATTGCAGTAAATACAGTAATGTTGCAAAATAAAGTATGTATGAACAGTATTTATCCATTATGTTAATACATTTATATAACTTTGTTTAAAGATCAACAAAAGTTTTTAAGGACTTTTTAAAACTTATTTTTCTATATGTTGGGTTGTTTCCCTCATTTCCAGAATATATTTCAATATAAAATTATTCAATTTGTTATGTTCAACCGTGGCTTGAACAGATTACTGTTTTCTAGGACTCTTTTACAACAATTAAGGTCCAGACTACACAGATCCTTGTGATAGATTTTGAAGTAGCATTTCTGATGAGCTATGACTGCAGCAAATTCAGGGGTGAACCAGGGCTGACTGGTTTTTTCTGGAATTTTTGGTGGGGTATAAAACACTCCATTCCAAAAAGGATCCATCTGGAGATTAGGGCAGCAGTTTTGGAGGCAACATGTTTGAAGAAGGTTGGGAGTGTATTTTCTGTCATATAGGACTGAAAACTCTCCCACACTGCCTCTGAATTGCAGAAAAAACATTCTATTGAAATGTGAATCAGGGGATGCCATTGGTTTAGAGTCGGTCTGGACACTGACTAAGGAATGATCTGTCATGCCAATGGGGGCTGGAGTTTTTGCTGAGCATTTGTCAGAGCAGGATGTTAGAAAAAGGTTGAGTAGGTTCCCCTGCTGTCTCGTTGCATTCGGGACGGGTGGGTTCTTCAATGATCTGGGTTAATTCATATGCATTGGAGAATTATATATATATATATATATATATATATATATATATATATATATATATATATATATATATATATGTATATTTCATCAGGCTTTCCAACAAAGCTTTCATCTGATTATGACTGTAGGATTAGATATTGTTTTGAGACAGAAACATCATCATTATGAAACAAGAAGAGAGCAACAATATTTAATCTTTGTTGTTTTTCTGTCATAATGTAGGAATGCCATATCCATGCAGATGTAGCCTCTCTCTGATGTTGACATCTCTTTATAAATTTCCTCTTGTGATATAGGCAATCTAAGTATTTGGGTCTTATGGACAATAAGACCTCAACATCCCACTTCAGTAGAAAATATATTTTTTATACAGCCGAGTCTCCAACATTCTTTTAATTCATTTTCATAATTTCTACTATATTTATATTTTAGTTTAACATACTTCTTATGTTCAAATCGCATTGATATTTATTTTTAAATTTTATTATATATTTATTTATTATATTTTATTATTTTTCCTAATTACACACGACAATTGGGAAAGTTATGACTCCATCTCTTCCCCCAAGCTATAGGTAAAATAAGACAGACTTTATGGCACCAGTCTAGGAAAAAAGGACAACTCTAAATGCAAAACCTCCAACTATTTGTTAAATAGCCTTATCATCTTTTGTTTGTGCAGTCATGTACTGTATACCACCAGACTTGTAACAAATCTTTTGATAACGTAATGCTCTGTTGTAAGAAATCTAGCAATTTCTAATGTTTTCAATAATCATGAGACATTTGAACAAGTTTTGCCTTCTTATCATTGCTGAAACATGCTTTACAGTTTAGGTTGCATAAGAATTTTAATGGTGGCAATGAAGCTATTTTATCAAAATGGCTGCCATTTATTTACTGTTGTTCAGAACTATATGTTGTTGGACATGACTTTGCATGTCAGCATTACCAAACTTTTAGCTGTTAAATTTAAATACATGCACCCAATACGACAATATATATTTTTTTAATGTGACTTTCATAAAAAGTTGAAATACTATGTATATATTTACTCCCATATCCATAAAGAGTAAGTTAAACCATGTGCTGGAGAAAAGTTTTTGTAATTGAATCTGATTGTGTAGTTTCAAATCTCAGAAATAATAACATTTTCTGCTAGTTTTAGAAAAGGTAATGGGCCATGAACCTCCTGCCCATATAAACATTTATATGACCACAAATAAAAGGGAAACTCAATAGAAAAACCTTGTTGAAGACAGAGAAAAATTACTGTTGTAATTGTCACTGAAAGGCAAATAAAAATTGGTTCTGGAGAGAAGACAAGTATAGCTACACTGCTTGCTCAAGCTTATAGCAACATCATCATTAACAGTAGGACATCAGAAACCCTGCAGTTTTAAAGTAATTACTACATTGGCAACTGCATACAAAAAGCAAATATCATGAAAGAAGTATTTTTTAGAAACTAGATTAGGTTTACATCTCAATGTACAATCATCTACTTTATTTGTAAGAATTTTGCATTATATGCTCACTGATATGTATTACAACTATAGCGTTCAATGTGGTATCATAGTAACAATTATCAAAAGTAATAGTTGAAGTCTTATTCTAATATAAAGTTAATGTTTTTTTGAAATCATCCAACTTTTTATCTCTTATAACAATTGATGCAATACCCACGCAATTCATTATAACTATTTTCACTTGTCCAATACAAAGTTCCATTTGAATGTAATATAACCTCTTAAATATATTTATTAATTTGAGAAAAGGTCTTGAAACATTTTTGACATGATCACTTTGAGGATACTTTTTCAACACTTATGGTAAAATAATCATTCATCTTTAAATCCTAATGTTTTTTGCTTTCTTTGTAGATTATTTAGTGAGTAAATTTTGCATTGATTTTTACCATTTTAAAATAATTTTCAGTCAGATCCATATCAGAGACTGTATGCTGTATGAATTCAAAAAAAGCTCTTCAGCAATGGAAGTGTCAAGAAATACTTGTTCTGTTTATGTAAATGATGCTTTAAGCATCCAGACATGCTAATAATGGCTTGACTAGTTTTGAAAGGGGACTTTTTTTTCTCTTGAAGATTTCTTGCAATCTGGACAACAATGTTCTGATCATATTGAGTTTCTGCAAAGCATAGTTGAGGAAAATTCTCAGTAGACTGCATGGGAATTAGCAAAACTGTCACATTTTGATCATAAAATTCCTTCATGAACTCAGAAAAATGTGTAAACTTAGTCAATGGGTCCATTATCATGGTCTTAGTTTAATCAAAGAGATGATACCCTCAGCTTATCATTAGAGAGTAAACTTTTTACTGAATTATCACCAGTGAGGAAAATGGTTTCCTTGTAACTTTATTAAACAAAAATGACAATAGTTAGCACCCACTGAAAAAGGAGGATCCATTACTAAAGCTGGACTACATTTGAAAAAGTTATGCTCTGTGTTTAGCAGAATATGAAGTGTGTTGTCTATTATGAAGTGCTAAACTAAAATTTAAAAAAAGTTAATGCCTAAAAATATTGATATCTGGTGGAAACATTTTGTAAATATTTTCTGAAAAAGTGCCAATCATTGGTTAATCATGAGGGTATATTGTTCTTACATGATATTGCAAGACCTCATAATGTCTAGAAACGATCATGGCATAAAATACAGAAGTTTTGCCTCCTCTTCCTTACCTTCCTGACTTTTCTACCTCTGGCTGTCAACTTTTCAGATCACTGAAGCATTTTTAGACAGAAAAATGTTTAATAATGGTGAATAGGTTAAAACTGATAATGAGTTCTTTGAATTTTGAAGAATTTTATGCCAGCAATAAATGTGCATATTTTAGTATGAGAGAACAAATGAAACAAGTACTACTGTTGAGGTGAAAGGAAAAGAAGACAAGAATTGTAAAGATAAAATTGTATTGCTGATACAGAGGATATGAGTGGGATATCCCTTTGTGGTAAAGTGAAGCTACTTCAAAGGAGTAGATAGATGGTAGGGCCTAGAATTGATCCATATGTCAAGTTGGTTGATCGAGGTCACTGGAGGTGACATTGCAATTTTGCTTAAAAATGTTGTGAGCGGCATTCTTAAAAACAGATAAGGGGGATCATGACTCATTGTTTTTTTTTTCAAGTTTTTGTCCTAGCAGCAATATTTGTGATTGGCTCCTTTTAAATTGTATTTTTTATTTTTATTTTTTTTTGAGGGATTTGTTTTATGAGCTGGATGTGATTCTTGGAGCCCCAGTATTAAAGATGGCTTTTTTATTTTTATTTTTTCTTTCCTAGTATTCCTATCCAGCCAACATACAGAGTGAATCAGAAAGAGATCTAATTTGAAGCAGAGTATGACATCTCTGAAGGATAAACATTTTGCCAGATAGATGGGATTATGTTAATGATAATGAGAGAAAATATTTTCTTGATTATATATATCATTTAAGAGCAATGAAGCATTTGATTCTTTTCCATCTTTAAATGACAGTGTTTTCTTTCCAACCTAATTGCTTTAAAATTAAAACAATTGAAAATCAGCTTATTCTGAAGGTAGTACTAATGAGTTTTGCTTCTGTGCTTTAGTAAACTTGAACTTTAACTAAATGATTGCTTTTTTGATCTTGCATGGTCATTGATTTGTATACTTTACAAAACTTGTTACATCAAAATCAAGAATATTTTTTAAATCAGCTACAAAAAAGGTGTTCTAAATTCTGATTTGCCTTTCATAACTTGATTGTACCAAAGAAAATAGGTAAAATAGGAGAGAAATATTTTCCCCCTCCAGCACACACTGTATTTATAAAATGCATCTATATTTTCTGGTTGATTAGGTTTGTTGTGGTTTACCTGGTGTATTGTGATTTTTAACAATCTAATTTGAGTGTACACCAAAACAAGTTTTACGCATCATTACAGCCAATCTTCAAACTAAGAAATATGTTATTATCAAGCATTCTAAAAAGGAAACAGGTGTTTGTGACTCCTTTGTTAAAGTTAAAAGTTAAAACATTGAGCCTGAAAATTGATTTAGTGCCTTAAGATCAAAGATCTGCATTTGGTGGATATTTAATTAAAAAATGGTATTGTAGATTTATTCACATAAATTTCTCACATGTGGTATCACATGCATTGCAGCCTTAGTAGCCATGGTATATTTAGCCCAATCTTCTTCAGGCTGGTTTAGAATTCAGAGTTTTCCTCAGAGAGAATTTGTGTGAAAGGAAATATCATGGTATTGGTCAGAAGTTGAACTCAGCTCAACAATTTCTTTTTCTGAGTCAGTAACTGTTACAATTTAGCCTCTAGCTGGGGTGGGATAAGAAATCAATTCATACTTTCCAAATCACTTAATCGTACAATGTAACCTATAGCTGGGAGTGAAGAGAAGGGAGGTGGGGATAAGAAATGGATTCATAGTTTTTGCAAGGGAAATGTGTGTGAAAATGAATGCAGTTTGCTTGGCTAGAATTTGAACTCAACTTGACTGTTTCTTTTTCTGAGTCAGCAACCATACAATTTAATCTATAGCTTGTAGGTAAGAAATCGATTCATAATTTTTGCAAGGGAAATGTGTGTGAAAATGAATGCAGTTTTCTTGGCTAGAATTTGAACTCAACTTGACTGTTTCTTTTACTGAGTCACTAACCATACAATTTAATCTATAGCTTGTGGGTAAGAAATAGATTCATAATTTTTGCAAGGGAATTTGTGTGAAAATGAATGCAAATTTCTTGGCCTGAATTTGAATTCAACTTGACAATTTCCCTTCTGGAGCTTGTAACCATACAATTTAACCCATTGCTGGGGTGGTATCAGAAATGTTTTCATATACTTTTCTTAAGGGTATTTGTGCGAAAGTTAATGTGACACACTTGGCCAGAATTTGAACTCAGCTTGCCAATTTCTACTTCTGAGTCAGTAACCATGACAATATCTGCTCACATAATTTACAATGATGCTGTATATTCATAGCCTAGATACTCACCCATAGGTCAGCATTATTTCAAGATTTCATCTGAGACTATATAATGCTTTTTCAAAAAGTAACTGAGATAGATAAATCAGATGCAGTTAGTTTCCAGGTCAAATCAAAAGTAAATTTATCCGACATGACAAGTTCAGTTTTAATGCTGTCGATTATCATCATCTAAAAGTCGATGAAATATCCTATCAGCAATGAACTTGAAGTTACATTTTGGCTACAGTGAGTTCTAGGTGTCAGAAACTAATATTAAACAATAATTTTTCTCAACTGTTGTAAAGAAAAAAGAAGAGAAACATCAATAAAAGATATTATTTCCTTTTATGTGCAATTTTTATTTCCCACATTATCCTTTCTTGTAGTAAATCAATGTCCAAACCCTTCTGCTCATTGTGAAATTGTTTTTTTCTTATTCCTTGAGAAAAGAATTACCCAGGGGATGACCAAGAGTGAGTTCAGTTAATGAGAAATCAGTGTAAAGAATCTTTACTCTCACACACAGGCCAGTTGCCAACTTGAAGAAAACCTAACATCTTACTGGAATCTACTTTAGGTGATCAGTGTGGTAAAAAAAATATAAAAAGGTTCAAATTTTACCAGGAGAGAAAAATGTTTTTAAGTAATCTATTTATCTATCTATCTGTCCCAGTCTGCTCATATCTATCACAGTCTGGTGATATCTATCTATCTATTGCAATCTCTTCATATCTATATATCATATCTATATATCTATTTATCAATATATTTATTGCAATCTGATCATATCTATGTATCAATTTCAGTCTGTTCATATCTGTCTATCTATTGCAGTCTGGTGATATCTATATATCTAATGCAATCTGTTCATATCTATCTATCACAGTCTGTTCATATCTATCTATCTATCTATCTATCTATCTATCTATCTATCTATCTATCTATCTATCACAGTCTGTTTGTATCTGTCTATTCCAGCCTTCATGGTAAACAATGTTTTGTAAAAAAATGTTGTTTTTTTTGTTTTTAACAGCAAAAAATAAATTCTTAGGATTTCTTACTCTTGAGTATGCAATATACAACTGGCTGTGATAAATATTTCTTTCTGGGGCAAAATACCAACTTTCTGATGTATTTGGCCTTGTGATTTGTTTATAATTCTCACAAACGCAGGGTGAACAGGAAACTAGATTCTTGTATATATAAAATCTAAAAGAAAATTTATGCCAAAGTCAATATTGCATTTTTATTAAATAAGTATTTGTTATTTTAATCATTGAATTGCTTTTAAAATAGTAGGTGTATTTTCTATGTTAACTAATAAAACTTTAAATTTTTTTGAAAAAGATTAATGAATATTTATTAGACTAAGTTACGGACTCCTTACCTGTTTGCACATCTCTTCAAAATTTGGTTTCAATCAGTCAATGTATGGCCATTTTAGAGGGTGTGATGGATGGATGAACAAACAGAAATCACAGAATTTTATATTTAGATAAATTAATGAAGATCAAATCAGCATTGTAGTGTCATTATGCTTCTGGGTTAATCAATGCCCAATGTTTCCTTATAAGGAAATAACAAATAATAGTTTTACCAATATAGAACTTCTTGACATTATATGCTACACAACCAAGATAAGATCAACAAATTAGTTTCATTTGCTCTATTCAGCTATGATTGTATTATTTAATGAATTACTGATATTCTTATAGTAATATGTTATGTTTCAGGTGTTACACCATTTATTTTCTCAGGAACATGAACAAACAATAATATGTGTCACAATACTTGTATATAGTATAAAAATAATGTACTTAATTCCTAAAAGATTTCAAGTTCTTTAGCCAGAGAATTGCTTCTGTCATGCAATAGACAATGATAACTGCTTACAATAACACTGAGCTGATTATCAGTGAAACCTCAATATCACAGAGATGGCAACCTATAGATTTCATCTATTCAAGAGTTTGGTATTTTGGGTATTATGTTAAAAGGATAGTGTAGCCTTATAAAGTTATATTATTTCAAAAAATATTTGAGAACTGTTTCACTTACATCTGCAAAAGAAAAAAAATATTAATGACACTTATAAATAGGATTAAAAAACAAAAAGAATAATCTCCCATAAATAATCAAACTATAAAATACTGTTTCCAAAACCGTCTATTTAATGTCACTGGGCTATAAAGAAAAAAATTATTGAATAATTTCTGAGATAAGGATTTGCCAATGTCTTGAAAATGGAAATAAATTAAAGAAAAGTTCTTGTTTTCTAAAATAGTTTTAATTTTCTAACTTATAAGCAACATTTTCTAATTTTTTTTCTGAAATGCAAATTTCTTTTCTTACTTACATTGCAGTATATTTTTACCATATATTATTTTTAAAATCTGCAATGGTTTTAAAAATATTTCTTTCCTAATTTCTGAAGGCTATTGCTGATAAACTCATTATCTGCCCTTGCTATCTGATAACCTTATCATCATCTAATAGTATGCTTTGAATGTGATTCATTGATCCTTCATTTTTTAAAGTAAATATTATTAATATAATTCTTCTCATACCTATGTTATTAATGATGTTACTTTTCATATTTACCTTATAGGCTTCTTTACAAAGAGATGCATTTTTTCTCTCAAAAGAATTTTTCAATATTAGCTTTTATCTATGCCTTTTATTATGAAGCTTTAGTTTCTTCAGAATATCCTATTTGCTTCTGGAATATTCTTCTTCATAAGCAGGTTAAAGTGGATTTGGGTGGGAAATTTTCTAACTTTTGTAAATAGATTTAGTTGTATGCATTTTTATAGTATGTTGCTGATAATGATTAATCTCAAAATCAAACTTGGTTCACATCTGAAGAAACTATAAATTGTACTTGATTGTTAAACTTTTGCTCATGCATGAATATTAGTCATTTAAGAATATATTTTCAGATAGGATTTCATGTTTATGAACCAAATTTTTTTTTGAAATATTTTTCAGAGAATCAGTAAAAGTGTTTTCTAGCTTCTGTTTAAAATGTTATATTTAGTTTCCTTTATATTTTTACTGAAAAAAAAATTAACAGAAAATTTTCAAAAAGTAAGACAGAAATGAACTAATTTTCATTATTATGTCCATTCTGATTGGCAGGTATTCATAAAAAATGAATACCTATGATTCGAACAAAAATAAATATTTAAAAGGCAAGATAATTACATCTCAGAAACCGTCCATATTTTAAGTACCATCAGTTGTTTGAACATATGTCCTTGTTGTTTTTATTTTGTTTATTTTAACATATAAGTTCAAATTAGAATTTTATGTTTGCTGATGTTGAGAAAAATAAATCTAGAATTATAAAAGTCATCAAGAAAAATTTAAAAGATATTTCTTCTGTAAGAATGTAAAAGCTTTTCATAACCAATAATTGGTGCTGCTTTGTTTGAGTTAATAGGAAATCCATTGAATATAAAGAATTGACTGAACGTAAAAAAAAGAAGGAAGAATAGATTAACAATCATTAAATCTGAAATGCAATAAAATTTGTAAACGAGAACAGTAAATTTCTGTAGCAAATGTGCAAAATAAATCCCATTTTTGAATCGGAACATTAAAAATGATATCTTATTTTACTTGAAGGCATATTACATTTATTGCATTAATATTTCCTTCAATGTAATCAGAGATTGAATTGCTTTTAATCTTCATGCTTTTGAATCAAAAGAAAATTCTGATCATCCCAACATCTCAATAGCAAAAGTTAAATCTTCTGATATTTTCCATTAGATGCATTTGTCATTTGCAAAGAATTAAGCCATCCATCCAATTAATAATTTCCATTTCTCAATTCCTTTCACTTGAAATCTAATGGCCAGTGTCATGGCTTCATGTGCTAGCAGCTTTCTGACAGGAAGTCTTCTAGGGAGTACCTATATCTGTCACATCTTCCCATTCCAGCATGCAAGGCTGCCATGATTTCATGCATTACAGTCGAGGTAATATATTAATTATGTAAGCATAAAGTAAGTATAGAGTATTGTATCATTCAAAGTACATTAATGTCATCAACAGCTGCAGTTTGCTCGGACTGCCCTCATTCCCATCTATCTTCCAGGTTTTATGCATTCCATGTCCTTGTCATCTATAACCCCTGGCTGCACTACCCTGCTCCCTGTCTCACTCAGCACCACCACCACCATCACCACCATGAATATCACCTTCTCTGAAGGCTACTTCCTTTACCTTTTCCAAACGTACATTAATGGACAGACATCTCCATTTATTATGCTAAGTGAAATGCCTGTGCCTTCTCACTTGTCTCAAAAGTCTAACCTCTTCCTTCAGATTATGATTCTCATATGGGCTCTGTTGTGAGTCACAAACTGTTTTATAAAATTGCACACAGATTAACTAATGTCATTTAATCTTGTCATTGTAAGAAAAGATCAAAGTTGTCTTATCTAATTAATAATTATTTCTGTTTGTCTTATGAGAGACTCTTTTATTATTATTATTATTATTATTATTATTAATAATAATAATATTATTATTATTATTATTATTATTATTATTATTATTATTATTATTATTATTATTGTCTAGAGTTTCAGGTAATAGTAATAGTTGGAACAAGGGCTAGAATAAAATCAAAATATCAAATTCATATAGATAATATCAGGCATACTGTTAGGTTTTATGAACATGGGCTAAAAATTTATCCACTTGGCCCAAAAAGTTTCTCATATTTGGTCAGATTATAGGAATGCACAGGTCTGACAACTTTTCAGTACCTCTCATAAGCTATTATTTGAAATATGAATAAGTTTATTTTGTGAAGTTATTTTGCTCTTGGACTTTACATAGTGATGACATATATATATATATATATATATATATATATATATATATATATATATAATTTTCAATAATAATATGAAATAATAAAATTTTTTAAATAAATATTTATTTTAAAAAATGCAGTTTCATGGTTTAAAAATCAGAAGAAATCTGGGTTAATTTTTATAAACTACATGCAAAACATCAAAGTGAAAGTAAGTCTAGTTAAAATATAAAAAATTAGAAATTTTAAGATGAGTCACTTTTTTTCAAAAATTAAGAAAAAAGGACCACAAATAAAAATTTGTTTTCAGTATACTTGTATAAATAAAAAACATTTTAAGAGAATATGTGCTCACTTAGGCTACTAATTATTTCAGCTTTAGCTCATGATAAACCTTTAATTGGTATTCTAGGTCAAGAGACTTGGTAGATATAATTATCGATAACCATAAATAACCTTGCTTTTCTGTTGCCTTCTCCACAGTGATTTTATTGAGACATCACCTCTAGTCAGCTGACTTTTACTCATCAAGTGTCCTCTTCTTTTTTATATTACTTATTTTTCATCTTACAGAATTGCTAACCACTACCTTATTTGAAATAAGTTAGTGAGCCAGACAAAAGACCTTGTGTATATATATTTAAGTTTCATCTTAGTGAATGTTATAAGCAATTTTAAAAAAATACAATTGTAAACAGTTGGCAGAACAAGGATTAGGAAAGATAGAAAAAAGACAAACCTTACTAAGAACTACAAATGTCAGAGACTTGTGGAGAGCCATGATCTATCTATCTCCTGGGGGGAGGGGGCCTCAGAGCCATGGAATGTAAAAACAGGCTTCAAAGAATTATGAAGCACACGAGGAATGGCTAGATGGTGGGTGGTATATAGGTGCTTGAACTTTGAGTAGTGGTAAATATGAGTCCCTTACATTCTCATAAGGAGGAGATTGAACATTCAATGAAAGACCCTGAAACTACAAACCATCCATGTGAGTCAGTTATGTGCCATGCATGATACATGCTTAAATGATCATGCATCCTTCAATACATGTCTGACGAGGCAGATTTTTTCCCACAGAAGGTTGCCATTTTTTTCTGTGGTAGACCAGTTGCCATCCAAAGCTATAGAAGGAGGTACAATGGAGTCATGGATAACAGCTTGGATTGAGGAATCGGAGAGCCAAGTTCGAATTCCAATCAAACCCATACATTCATTTACATGCTAATACCTTTGGGAAAGTTATGAATCCTCTTCTTCTCCTCCTACCTATGGGTAAATTAGCAGAACATAACCATCCATGGCTGGCAGTAATTTAATGCTCAACATTAAAAAAGCACTTATTTTAAATATGGAAAGTTTAGTCACATATAATTATCAGATTTTACTAACATAAGTTTATATTAGAAAATATTATGATTACCTGTGATGATAATGCCATTATTTTCGCTATTAGTAGATATACAGATGTACAAAACTAAACTTTTAGTGCAAATGTGTATCTTTATTTGACTGAATGATATACAGAAAACTATGTAAAATAATATCTTCATTATTTTTAATTATGCATCCAATTCCTGTTATGTAATATTTTGCAATAATAACAGTTTTTTTTTTCACCATATCCCATCAGGATGTAAGTGATAATGACTCTCTAAAATCTTTTGCTGGTCTAAGCAATATTTACTTTTTTTTCCTGTCCTTTCTACTACGTGAACTGACATCAGTTTAAACAAACTTGTTAGGTAGATTATTAAATGTTTTGCTCTGTCCCTCCCATTTTCAATGTGTTATGTGTGTATCAAATTCTCAAAGCTCTCTTTCCTAATTATATGTCATACAAATTTCAACTCTCTTTTTCTGATTCTAAGTATGAGTTTATGAATAACTATGGTCATGGTACAATGGTGTGCACTTCCAAAAGTCTAGGCAACCAGAGCTTGGAAGCTGATCTCTCCTGTGACCTTAACAGATCAGCGAGAGAAAAACTGGCTGGTTTCAATTAATGCCTTAAAAACCAAACTAGTGTCATTACATCATCATCAAATTGAATTTCCACATATTTTAATGTGCAAGGTCTTGTGTCTTGAGCACCTATTGCAATTTAAGATCAATCCAAACCTCAACTGGAACTCATGCATATGATCCATTACCAAAGATACTAGAAAAAGGCTAGGCTCACTGCACTGCTTCAGTAAGTACCTGAATCCACCTGCTTTCCTCTAAGAGCCAGATCAAACCCAAAATAGATTAATGTTGCCATATGTGGGCAGGATCTAACCTTTATTCACTTTCCAGGCTTGATAGTTCAAAAGCCTTTCCATGTCCTCATGGGCGATGAATTATTTTCCACCCTATAAATCATTTCCCACAGGAAATGTTGCAAGCCTTTCACTGCTTTATTGCAATTTTCATGGAAAGTGTTCAGAAGAACTACATTCTTTAGTTCTACCAATTCTAACCTTCATGGCTAAAACTTGCCACATACATTGTAGCAAACCACCTTCATTCTCTTCATATTCTATTGGCGAGATGTAAGTTTTACTTGAGCAACTTCTTCCCATGAAATGCTGCTTTGTAAACCAACTCCCAAAAGGATGCTTCCCTGATCACTACTATGTTAACCTGCTCTATGACCAACTGTTATCTTCTCCATAAACTGTGCCTCTTACTCTGTAACGCTCTACCTCGAGTGGCTCTTGACCTTATATAGAGAACGTAACTGTAAAAAATTCAAAAAACAAATTATGTGTTTGTTTTGTTTACATTTTTCTCTAAAGTTCCTTGTTGTTCATATTATTCATCCATGATATTCTCAACATCCTTCAGTAGAACCAATCTCTGTTGACTCATGTTTCCTCTTCATCTACGAGGAAATTGTTCAGTATTCATTGCATTGCTCTGTAGGAGGATTGATATTACATAGCAGTTCAGGACTCTTTTTTTTTGTTTCTAACAAAATTTTCCTGTTTCTTAATACTTTGTTTAGCTTTTGGAAAACATCTTTTTACTATTTCAGTACACCTTAAGATGTTTTATTTTTTCTCAAATAGTTCAATTTCTGTACATGCTTGATTTTAATGCCTTCAGTTCATAGCTCATATCACTTGTTTATTTTGTGATAATTCGGCAGTCTTACTCATATTTTAGATGTTTTTTATAGATACAAATATTTAAGTAAATGCTCTGTTTATAATAAACAGTATTAAATAACATTTACCGGCCTGAATGTTCGAGAAATTTTATTCAGAGGGCAAATATTTTCTATGAAAATTTCTTGGACATTCATGCCGGTAAATGTTATTTAATACTGTTTATTATAAACAGAGCATTTACTTAAATATTTGTATCTATAAAAAAAAAGAATGTTAAACATAAAAATGTCTTAAAATAATTGTTGGACTTTGCCCATTTCATAATATATATATATATATATATATATATATATATATATATATATATATATATATATATATATATATATATGTATATTGGAAATCTTCACGTCAAAATATATTAGTGAATGCATTTACACTATTTAATATCTGTCTATATTTCTGAGATGAGGTATTATGTACATTATTTACATTAACACCTTTATCTACTGTGCCAGGTGTTCTTCAGGACACATGGCACAGTAGATAAAGGTGTTAGTTAAAAAGTGAAAGGACCCTAAGAGTGTGAGTTCAATACCTGGTTAAGGCAGTGGAGAACTTTCAGAGGGAAATTAACAGGAGATAACTTATAACTGACATCCATTAAACATGGCATGTGGAACTAGAACAGTCTACCCCAGTGAGGGAAATAAAGGGTTCAGTTTGACATTCCAACCACCTGAAGAAGGCTGGAGCATACAATGGTCAAAACATTGTAATAAATATGGCAACAAAGATGAGGACAATAGTCCAAATAATGTAAATAATGTACACTATTTATATTGCTCAAACTGCTGTCTTCATTTTTATTGTCACATTCACGTTTTAAACATTTTATGCTCTGGCTTTTCTCAGGTTGATATTTGATTGAATTTAAGTCCAAACTCAGAATAGTCAATCTGTATGTTGCTGTTTCTGAAGATTGGTTCATGATGTTTGTTTAGACATTCTTCCCATATTTCATGAAAATAGTAAAATTAGTGAATGCCTTTGCATTTTATATAAAGAAAACAATATGTATTGTAGTTTACAGTTCAATGCACAATCTACAAAGTCTAACTTTGTAAGTTTGCTATGTACACTTTTAATGGGACATTTTTCTTTACAGTTCTCAAGCATTTCCCCTTCAGAGCTTAATCAAAATATGTTTCCCATATTTTGTAGTAAACTAATTAGATTATTCAGTTTAATCTTACAATTTGTTATGCTATAAATTCAATCTCATTTGTCTATATTACAGTTCTTATCCACAAGGATTATTTTTTCATATTGTATGTAAAAACTTATGAGATTAATTACTTGAACGTTTAAAAACCTGATTGTAGATCTAAAAGATTTTCAGAAAGAGCTTTATGAAATTAAGTGTCATTTCTTATCAAAGCTATTTTACAAAGGAAGAAAAAATTTACAACTGTAGTACAAAATTCCTTTTTATATTTAATATTAATTTAGTTTGGTAAAGAATTAACCCTCTTCAAAAATGAAATATAGTTTGAAAGACCTTTTATACAACTGTAAATATATATAAAATGTTTTGGAAACTTTTTCAATAAATATCACCCATTACAAGACTGAAAATATGGGGCACTCAGTGAGGATCAAACTCACAACTTAGTCATATTTGATTTAGCATTAAAAACTTGCTAACCATTGTACCACATCATGTTATAATGATTATGATGTTACATGTGTGAAAGTGGGGTGGTAGGCAGTGAAGATTATAAGGATAAAGAGAATAGAAAAGAGTTGAACCTTGATTTGAAAAGGTGTTGGGAAGACAAGTCTATCCTTGTAACAATTAAGGATTTTACAATTTAGCCCAATCTGACTATCATCTGCTCTCTAACATGAAAAAATAATTGGCTAAGAACCAGTATCACAGTGGTGATAATGTCATATCTGCTGTTGATATCTTTTTGATCAAAAGGATGAAAGATTCTTCACCAATGAAATTCAAGAACAGCAACACCAATGGAAAAAGTGTGTGGGCCGCAGGAGGGACTATGCTGAAAAATAAACCTCATTTGGTGATATTCCATGAGTATCTTGGTTAGTCTATGAACTTTTCAGCCAAGCTTTGCAAAATTCTCTTATGTAAAATAATAAATGTAATTTTCATATTTTTTACAATGATGTTCATCTTGTACAAGGCTTGAGAGCCACTTGAAGTAGAGGGTTTCAGATTAAGAGGCACAGTTTATGGAGATATGTGGGGAAGATAAATGGCCAACTTTAGATTTGAATAGGTTAAGATTGTAGTGATAAGGGAAACATCCTCTTGGGTGTCAGTGCCACAAAGCAGCTGTACATAGGAAAAAAGCTGCTCAAATAGAACTTAAATCTCACTAATGGAATATGAAGGGAACTTGGGTTGTTCATTACAATGTGCATGATATGGCAGGTCTTAGTTGTGAAGTTTAGAACTGGTGGAACTAAAGAATGCAGTTCTTCTGAAAACTTTTAATAGAAATACTGAAAAAGCAGCTGCAGTGGTTCCCAAAATTTTTTTCTCTGGGCAGCATTTTCAGAATGAAAATTTGCTTGAGCCTCACCATATTTTATGTGATAAAAATACATCTAAGAATAAAAAAAAAAAACAGAGGGAGTTAACCACAGATTCGATGTCAGACCATTATCATTGATAACTCTCTCCTCCAATTTGCAGACCCTAGTTACTATATTCTTAATATTTGATATAATGCAAAAATATCACAATGATAAAATCAGTCAAGAATATTTATACTGGGACTCATGAATGCAATTACAAGTCACCCATAATAATATTTTAAATTTTGAAATCATATTTATTTTGCATATGAATTTTTTGAAACTGTTTATAAATTATTGATTGTCTTTCAATCATTCCACCTTACCTGCTTATCTTCATTGGTTGCACATATGAGGTGTGCTGCACTGTTTGGGAACCACTGAACTAGAGGCTCACAATTTTTTGTCTTTGACAAAGGGTGGTAAATAATTCATCACCCACAAGGATGTGAAGATAATTTTGGACTGTATCGAGAGTGAAAACTATGTAGCTTCTGTCCATATATGACAGCAGTACTCTCTTTTCAGCCTGATTTTGCTCTTGTAAAAGTAGAGGATAGCAGTATAAGTCTGTAGCTGATAGGTGAAAATTTCTGTTTGATTTCTATCTATAAAAGGCAGGATGTGTGTGTGTGTGTAACAAATGCACAGCTGCAATTTTCAACGGATTTGCACCAAAATTTACATGCACATGCTCCAAGTTAGCGGGAAGGCCAAAACTGACTTTGCATTTCCAAACTCCCCTCAATAGTGGAAATAATCAATTTTTTCATGCTTCTACGCCAGTTTTCATGTAGTTTGCGGCCATTTTGTACTGGCCAGAGTGAGAGCCAATAGCTGGCTGCCACGAATAGGCAGGAAGATTCTAGTGGCCAACATGAGAGCCAACAGCTGACTGATATGAATGTTAACTAGCATGCTAGCATGCAAAAAACAATCGATAGCTGCATTCGTCACAAGTGGGAAAAATTTAAATCTGCATGGCACTTTACTCCAATTGTCTCATTTGCTTGCTTAAGCTCAACGTTGATTCTCATTCCGCAGAACTTGGTTGGGTGTGAAAAAGTATTCGTTGTTAACATTCTTTTTTCATTTGGTTTTTCCAGTTACAAGCCTTTTTTTAAAGCTGATCATTTTGTGTTCATTTTGTTTAGTTCTTTTTTCATAACAGATTTAATGTTTAGTATAGAGCTTAGAAAATATTTGCAGTGTGAGATAGGCAAGAAGTAAGGCATTTAGCAACATCAGCACGGCAAAGGGCACTCCTTTAAAGACAAGGAAGGGCAAAAATATTTTAAGTCAAGTGATAGCGATTGCTGTATGAGTTGTACGATTTTTGAATCAAGCACAGGCAATGCCGGGCCATGCTACTAGTACACTAATAAAATTGAATAAGAACTATGTTTTAATTCCAGGGTAAGAGTCAATCTTCTGCGTTTTCATTCTTATAATAAATGATATTTATGTGGTATAATAAATAATAAAGTTTTCTGATATTGGTTGAAAATCTATATTGATAGTTCATTAGTGAACATAAAATTTAAGATCGTTATTGTCATAGCAATCATTTATTCTTGTCTTAATAGTAAGTCTTATCAGCTTGATAAGTTCAAGTTGGCAGCTGATTTCAAAAATGATCTAAATTCTGTCATTAACTGGGGAATTTTAATACCTCCAAAATGAAACTGCTCTCGTTTAATCATTTGATAGAACACTTTTTACCTTCCATTAGCATGGCTGATGCTAACCTCCAGGAAAATGATTTATTGCACCTTCTCAAACTAACAATTGAAGCAATTTCTTAGGTCTGCTACTAAGAAAGTTGGTTCCCTGTGTCATGCTAGTCAATTTTTCTTACCAGAATCTGTCTTACATATTTATAAGTCTATCATTCATCCTTGCTTTGAATATTGCTGTCACATCTGGTCTGGTGTTTCTGCTATATATTTATAGATTCTTAATGAAATTTAAAGAATCTGCAATGTTATTGGTCCTGATTTGGGATCTTGGTTTCAGTCACTTTCCCACCATGTAATGTAGCTTCACTGTGCATAGTACTAGATTGGCAGCAAGATCTCATCATTTTAAAGTTGAAATGTTTAGATGTAACCATAATTTCTCTGCTAACAATTTCCTCTATTGCACTTTTCACTTGTAGAACTATCATCTGGCTTCTTGCTTCCAAGTCAACTTTCAAAAATTTAAATGGTGTGTCAATCTTTATCTACTGTCTTCTTATTTCTTGTTCTTTTATCGTTTTCTCTCCTAAATAGTGTTTTTCTCATATTCTCTTGATAACCCCTTGTATCAGTGGCTTTATTGCCTTGCTTGAGGTGAAATGATTAAAAAACAAAAATTAAATAGAAATAAAAATGGCTTTTATTTTCCCTAAAATCGTATGGTTTTGAAGTTATGAAAATGAGTAAAAATGAAAATGATAATTCAAATAAAGGTTGTGTTTCATAATAGTTGAGCTTGTTCTTGCATTGAACTCAAGTCTCAAGTGAAACATTGGATTGAGTATAGGTATTCATTAGTTTGAAATTATGTTTGTCTGTGTCTTGTAATTGATTACCCCACCCCCCAAAAAGATTGTTAAATATGAGCTATTATATGACTGAAGAGGATATAACTCTCTGAGATGCATAATTAGGATTTAAATTTTTTTTTAATCAATTCACCCCAAGAAAGGCAATAACTCTACTAAGAATCAAGGGGCTACTGAAAGTGAAAAGATGGAAAAAAACCTTTAGAAGGAACCTGAAATCCACTTGTTCAAAAAACTGGAGAGGAGTGGCGGATGACAGGTGAACCTACCTACTTCTATTGAGAAAAAATAAATAAATAAATAATATAAATTTCAGAGTTTAAGCAGAGGACATTGCACATATAGACTTGAATTAGAATTTAGAAGGAACTGGAAATCCAGTTGCTAAAGACGAAACAAGTGATAAATCTCTAGACTTGTTCAAAAAACCAGGGAGGAGTGTGAGCTGGACAAAAGAGTTGAAGTAGAATTTAAAAAGAAAACAAGGTATAAACCTCTATTCCTGTTCAAAACACCAAGGTGGTATGTAAAATGCATGTAAAGGAGAAAGTATGGTAGTTGATCTAATAATAATAAAAATGCTTTAATCATGTGACAAATAATAAAAGCACATGACTGATAGCATAGAATATGCAATCTCTCATTTAGATGGTTACTTTCAGACTTAAATTAAATGCAACAGTATAGCATTGTTATGGTAAAAAAATACCATTTAATCTAACTCAGTGAACAAGCTCATTTAGAAATGGTATTGATTTTTAATGTTTTGATATATGTGTATCTATATAGGTGTATAGGTGACTGGTATAAGAATAAAACTGACATCATTGGGAAATAAATGTAAGAAGCAGACAATTCAATGGTCATTCTTTGTGGTGATGCTAAATCTGACAGTTAAAAAAAGATAGATGAGCTGAAGTATTAAGGTCTGGAAGAATATCTGAAATATTTTATGTGCTGTTATCTCTTAAATTTATTTTTATTTTTTTCATAAATAAATGTTCTGCAGTGGTTCCATTTTACAGAGTTTCATTAGTTTTTCCTCCTCTCAAGGACAGATGATTTCTGCCGGATCAAAACCCAATAATGGAATCAAAGACTATATTTTCCAGATAAGCCTTGCTATGGACTTCAACTCAGATGTATTAGAAAATAATAATGGTATATCAAAAGCCCTAAAAAAGAATAGATCATATAACCCCATGATGATCATTAGACCCTTTGATTGCTTCACTGAATTTACTGAGAGTAAAACAAACAGACTTTGATTCTTCTTCTTCATGTTTCTTTCAGTGGCAGCACCCATCTCCTCTCCAAGCTGTTGGCCAATAACCAAAGACCAGGGAATATGTCATCCTCAGTCTTTACACTAGGCACTCAGGTTTTAAATTCAGAGAGGTCCTTCTCCTAGACCTGTTGCCACCCAAGGCTATAGAAACCAGTTTACCCCATCATTTACACACAGCTAAGGGTGGCGGAAATATGGATTTATACCATTACCAAGGCTATTAGCACATTAAGGAATGTAATGAACTTAATTGGAATGGAGGTTAGCATCAGTTAATTTTATATCTCATGAATGATGCAACCCCCTTAAAATTAGCTTCAAAATTAGGTCTTCAAAAGTTGCATGATATGTGAGTATATATGTTACTCTTTCCAGTATCAATGGGAGTTTCCTCCTTAACCTTTTATTTGAAGTAGTGTGGAATGTCAACAGCTTAATTAGAAAAGCAAGAAAAAGGACTAACTATAAGAAAGACACAAACACAGAGACTAACTATAGATGTAAGAAAGCAGAATGTATATGACAACCAAAGATATGATCTATGTATTACAATGCTAAAATCAATCAAGTATAGAAATTTAACTATCTGGATAGAAAATGTGTCTATATTTCTGAGATGAAATATTGTAACTATTAACACTTCTTTTTACATTTACATGTCTTTTTGCTTTCTTTGCAGATTTTTTTTTAAGATAAGAGTAAGTAAATTTTTTATACTGTTTATATTGTGCAAACAGTTGTCTTCAATTGTCATATTCACAACATTTTAGGTCTTAGTACAGTCTGATCTTCTTCAGGTGATAAAAACTGGAATTTCAAACTGAAACCTTTATTTAATCCACAGTAGTAGATTGTTCTTGTTCCACATGCCATGCCTTTTCTGGATATCTCAGCTGCAATTATTTCCCTTTAGTATTTCAATCCTCTACATTTTTGTTCACCTCTGATGTGGCCAGGTATTGAACTCACAACTCTTTGAGACAAGTCCCTAGATTACTTCAACCAATGCTTTTATCCAAGGACACATGACCCAATGGATAAAACCATTTATTGAAATTTACATCCCTTTGAATATCTTCTTTGAATTTTGATAAATAAATCATTTATTGTTTAACATGAAGCCTATTTAATTTGTTTCCCTGAAACATGTCTAAATGTTGCAGTCACTCATGTCTGAGGATGTCAGTCTACTAGGGCAGCTAGTTAATCCCTATTGCAAACATCTGCTCAGGCACATTTGTATTTGTTCAACACCCACAGAGCCCACCTGTGGTTTATACTGCTACTATGCTGAACAGATATTAGTTACAGTTTTTGGGAGAGAGAGTGTTATCTAGTGTGATCAACAGTATATTTATGTAGATCTATGACAGAACAGGATCAAAAAGTGACTAAATAGTCAAATGACAGCATGTTGTGAAGATCCATTATCACTCATATCCTGAAGGGACATGAGGTATAAAAAAAGTAAATGCAAGAGGAAAAAAAAGATAAGAAATCAGAACAGTACTTACAATCTATTCTTGGAATTTTTAACAATATAAAATAAATGAAACTTATGAAAAGCCCCCAGGGAAAATGTGGGAGAAAAAGAGGTTAAATATTGGAAGGAACCAAGCTGAAATTATCAACTACCAAAAATAGGGTCTAAATTGATGAATAATTTCATTGAGGTATTAAATTTACATCCAAAGTAACAAAAGAAAAAAGGATTGTACAATTCAATATAAAATGTGCTTAAAAAATGTTATTTGAAATAAGTTTTAATAATTACATTATTGACCATTTATAGATTCTTGTTATAAATTCTGAGAATTTTTCTCAGTTAAAACTCAGTCATTTTCGTGTTGCCTTCATGCTTTATTCCGATTAAATTAGTATAGTTTTTTTTTTTTTTTTTTTTTTTTTTTGCTTCAAAAAGAATCTTGGGAAAAGTAAAATTACAGCAATAAATCATATTTTCACTTTTTCTTCTTCTTTTAGGCACACTATCATTTCAGGATGTGAGTGATCATGGCTCCCCACAACTTCCTATACTTTATAGATTTTAGCAATGTTTATCTTTTTATCATCCATCCAACCCCTTTTCTGCTATCAATTTACACATGCTCATTAGATAGGTTATTCACTGTTTCCCTCTACCGTTCTTACCTGTGAGTATCAAATTCTCCAAGTCTTCATTCCTCATTATGTGTCCCAGAAATTTCAACTTTCTGATTTTAAGTATAATTGTCCTCATTTTTATTTCCATTTCCCTTTAAACTTACTCATTGTCAACAGGTTTTGTTCCTAGTCTTCTTAGCCTTTTTTGTTAGCACCTTATCTCTCTTGCCTCAAGTCTCACCTTCATTCTTGAGGAAATTGTCCAACATTAAATTTTAATAGTTTATATACAGAATTAGGACTTTTTTTTTCTCTTATTTATCTAAATATGCAATAAGAGTGAGTTTAAATTTTCAGGTCACCTATTTTTTCTGTTACTAAGAGATCTCGAAAACTAGTTTATATATTTTTAGTCAGTTCTTCTTCTCAAATCATTTTGTTGATGATATATCTCCTTGATAGAACATTTAATTATTATGGTACATAACTTTTAAAGTAACTTTAAACAGAGCAATTGAAAAGGTTTTCATAATAAAAAGAAATTGATTATCCTGAGATAAAATCCATATAAACATTTATACACTGGACCCAATGAAAATCACATTGCATAACAATTTTTCATTTTATATTGACTGAGTTCATTGAGTATAATATAAAACGTAAATAAGATATTAGAGTCAAGCATAAAAGAATTTGGGAGAGAGGATTTCTACAGCAAAACATTATCTTTGTAATGCTAAATGATTTTATAGGAATAAGTAATAAGAGAATTAATAATAAAGAATAAAGAAAATAATAAAAAATAATAAGAAAAAGTAAAGAACATTAATAAAAAGGAAAATTATTAATAAGGAAAATTATAATGAAAATTAATAATAAAAGAATAACGGAAACAATAATGAAGATTAATAAAGAATAATGAAAACAATAAGGAAAATTAATAAAGATGAATAAAGAAAATAATAAAGAAAATTGATAAAAGATAAAGAAATTTAAAATAAATAAAAATAATAATGAAAATAAGAAAGAAAATTAATAATAAAGAATAAGGAAAACAAAGAAAATTAATAAAAAAAATAAGGAAAATTAATAAGAATAAAGGAAACAATAATGAAAATTAATAATGAAGAATAAAGAAAATAATAAAAAAAATTAATAAAAAATAAAGAAGATAACAAAGAAAAATAAAAAAATGATGAATAATAATAAAGAAAATTAATAATGAAAAAAACAAAAATAATAAGGAAAATAAAGAAAATTAAGAATAAGGAAAATATTAAAAAAGATAGATGAAAAATAACAAAGAAAAACTAAAGAAAATTAATAAAAATAAGGAAAGTATAAAGAAAATGAAAAATAGAGAATAAGGAAAAATAATAATAAAAAAATAAGGAAAAGAACAAAATAAAATTAATAAAAATAAGGAAAGTATAAGGGTTAGTCTCAGTCATGCTGATGGATGGTAAAAAGGTTTCTCTCAGGCAATTAAAAGATATTTAGGAGTTTACATTCATCATAAATTTATATCCATCTTCAAAATTTAAAATCTGAATGCAAGATTTTGACAACAGTGATTTGCATTGCATATCAATAAATATAAATAATTTTTCATAGAATTTTCTAAACTAATTAATAATTTGAAAGTATTATTGCAGAAATTCTGAGTGGTACCATAAAGGAATACTTAGTTATTTTAACTTTCCATCTCCACAAAATGAGCAATCGTGGCTCTTCACAACTTCCTATTCTTTGTAGCTTTAAGAAATGTTTATCATTTTACTATCCCTACTAGCTGCTATTCTGCCATTCATTTATATAAACTTGTTAGATGGGTTACTCACTGTTTCTCTCTGTCCTGCTTGCTTTCACTATATCCTATGAGTGCCAAATTCTCCAAGCCTTCCTTCCTCATTATTCATCATAGAAATTTCAACAGACTCTTTTAATTCTATTCTGAATGTTCTTTTTGTTCCTATTTTCTTTAAAACTTTTTTGTTGCTCAAATTTTCCATCCAATTTTGTAGAACCACTAACAACATCAAGCCCAATCAGTACTTAAATAGGGGACTTTTTAGAAACACCCCATACTGTAAGGAATCTCCTATAGTCTGATGTTTCAGCTTTAAATAACCAAAATAGACATAAAAATAATTCAATCAATCAATCGACATTTAGAATTATATATCTGTTGCCTCAAGCTTCCTTTACATCTGTGAGGAAATTGTCCAGCATTCACTGCAATACAGGAAGAGTGATATTATATAACAGTTTAGCACATTTTTCCTCTTTTTTTTTTTAGTGAAATTTTTCTATCTCTTTAGAGCCCCTATGTTGCTGTTCTAAAAGAAGACAGAATGCATGGTCATCAGCAAAAAGATGAGCCCAAAATGCAAGTTACAGGTCAGGGATACTAAAATCAAGCAGGTACAGAAATTTAAATATCTGGGAAGTGTTCTAATACAGGACGGAAAGTGCGACACTCAGATCTGTAAACATATTAGGATGGCCAGTTGCATTCCAAAAGCTAATCAGAATATTAAGAGACAGAAAAAAAATTCATTAGAAACAAAAAAAAGAGTAATGAACTGTTATGGGATATCTGTCCCCCTGTATGGTAATGAATCCTAGACAGTCTTCTCAAAGAGAAAGAAGAGATTCGAAGTAACAGAAATGTGGTACTACAGGAAGATGGGCCGGACATGTGAGCAACAACAAGGTTTTGCAGAGAATGGAAACAAAAAGGAAACATACTTAACTTCAGGAAGCAGCAGTTGAAATTTCTGGGGTACGTAATGAGGAAAGAGGGCGTGGAGAATCTGGTACTCACAGGACAGGTTGAGGGAAAGATGGATAGTGGAAAGCAGTGCATAACATACTTGATGAGCTTGAGCAAAAGGATGGCAGAACAGGGATTTTGAGAAGTAACAAAAAGACAAAATTCATTAAGAGCTGTTAGATACAGGAAGATGTAGAGGGTCATGATCGTCAACTTTGTACTGGGACACGACACATAAAAGAAGAATTTGCCATTGGATTTCTGTGTCCTTTTTATCATAACTGGTTATAGCAGATAGTTAAATTTTGGTACTTGCTTGATTTTGATATCTCCAATTTTTAGCTCAGGCTGTTCCTCTTGCTCATATAAGCTGCCTTCTTAGAAGTGATGATTAGTCCTTTCTTTTCCCTTTCTTTAACTACTTGCTATCTTAAAAGGAAAAAAAAATTTGCTTTTGCCAGGATAACACATTAAGAGTAAGAAAAAGTTAATAAAAATATACAAGTGGAATAAATCTAATTAAAACAGAGAGTTTTAAAATATTTAAGACAAAAAATAAAGGCAATACAAATACCATTTATTTTAAGCAAAAGCACTACGTTTTAATTCTGATATTGCAATTTTTTATGCATCATTTTGATTTATTATATAAGTTATAAATATATCTTTTTTACAAGATGCTTGCATAAAGAATTGATAATATATCATGTAATATGAAGGACAGTGAAACACAAGAGAAACACATCCATTCAATTTATGAGAATATATACACAAGAGGTGTTGGGGGAAAATTAAGATTTGTGTATGAGTAAACAGTGTAGCAAAAGAAAGCAAGAAGAAAAAAACACTAACTATCAACTGCAAAAAGACAAAATGTATGGTCATCATCAAGAGAAAAAGCCCAAGATGCAAGTTACAAATTGGAGATGTCAACATGATAGAAAATGTGACATTGAAATCTGAATATGCACTGGATTAGTGATAGAAGCATTGCAAAAGCTAAACAAGGTGCTTAGAAACAGAAAAAATTCACGAGAAACAAAAAAAAACAAAAAAAAATTGTTGTGATATCCATTGTCTTATATAGCAGTGAATGCTAGATAATGTTTCCACAGATGAGGTCAAAACTGGAGACAGCAGAAATTCTTCTACAGAAGGGTACTGATAATTCCATGGAGCAATAATGAAGTCTTAATGAAAATGGCAGCAGAAAGAACACATACGCAGAATCAAGAAAAGAAAACTGAGATTCCTTGGAAATATAATAAGGAAGGCTGGCTTGGAAAATTTAACCTTCGCTTGGCATATTGAGGGCAAGAGTGATAAAGAAAAGCATTGAGCCATTTATTTCACAAGTTTGTGTGAATAGATTGTGGAACATGAAGTAGGAGCCTTAGCAAAAGGAGAAAAACTGCTAATGGTCGATAAGAAGTTGTGGAGAACCATGATTGCCTGTGTACATAGAAGAAGAATATTTTCAAGGGAAGCAGTCTTTGTAATTACAGTGCTCAACATCAAGAGACAGAGTATTAAGAATAATAACTAAGATTAAATATTCATTTATCTTGTCTCTACTCATCGAGTTTCATTAAGAATGTCCCCTCTTCAGCAATCTTGTAAAACTGAATTTATTTTCAGGAATATTATTTTTCTGTCTGAATCTCAGGGATGAGATTATATATGGACTATTGTCCTCATCTTTGTTTTTGTTATCATTTTTTTGTATTTGGTGAACAGTGATTCTTTGAAATTCTAGCTTGTATGACTTACTTAGGTTTGTTGGATTCTGTATTCATCCTGGTCTGTTTGGAGAGTTCCTGCTTCAGCTGATTTTTCCTCACAAGGATATGCCTTGCTCTTTCCATTATACTTTGAGATCTGGAACTGACTAATGTCTCGACTGAAAAGTCTGATCAAACTAGTTTTAGGTTTCGGCATCTGTATAGGAATGTCAGATGGTTTGATTTTCATGCCAATTTTTGATGGACATTTTTCTGACTGCCTCCATTATTGTATCACAATTGGTCCATATCAGTTTGATAATTTCTATCTGAATTTCTGGAATGAGGAGTTTTCGTTATTTACATTATTTACATTCTTTACATGTAGACTATTGTCCTCATCTTTGTTGTTGTTATCAACAATAAAGATGAGGACAATAGTCCGCATGTAAAGAATGTGATAGTACAGTATTTTTCTTAAAAGATGCTAATTTATTTTTCTTTGAAAGGCATCGAATTATTCAGATGCAGACATCTTTTAAAGTAGAATAAATTCAAATAAATCTGTCATAAGATAACATCTTTTAAAGAAATTTGATAAAATACGTGTAAGAAAAATATGATTCCTGAGAATAGGTGAAGGTTTACAATGAAATCTCTTGAAAAGTGATAATTTTCAGTGAAATTCAAGGTACAGATAAGATAAGTAAACATTTAAATTAATTTATTATTACTATTATATATATCAGGCATGGCCATACTTGCTTAATGTAAGAGCCGCATTCAAGAAAGTTCAGATGTTTGAGAGCTGCAAGTCATGAACAAAATTACACATAAGTTTTTCTTATATACACATTAACATTAAACTTATGTCTTAATCCAATGCAATCCCAATTCAGGCCCAGTACATAATTATAAAGCCTGAAATTTTTCTTGTTTATCTTTTATATTAACTGTGATGAAAAAAGGAGCTCAGCCAACATATTTCCGTGAGCTGCATATTAAAGGTCATAGAGCTGCATGTGGCTGGCAAGCTGCGGTTTGGCCACCCCTGAAATAATTATACACACACATGTATATATATATATATATATATATATATATATATATATATGTTATGGGCTCTTATGTCACTTTTGGCATATGAGTCTCCAGCAGCTCCATTCTTAAAACTTAGGACTACCCACACATATGGTTTGTTTGATTATAGTAGCAAAGGGTTGTGCAGAACCAACCATATTTTCAAACAACCAAACTGGTGCACATCGAGTGCTACATGGTCTCCAAACAATCCTTCTCAGGTTTTGAATACAGGACTTATGAGCTGACTGCGTTGTTTGGAAAATAAAAACATTCCTATAACTCTAGATACATACACAAAAAATCCATACATTCAGTTAAAAGTAAAAATAAAATCATTCTTGATAATGGCTAAAAGCATAGCCAAAAGTGTTTGTACATACAGAATATTTGGACAATTCTGCATACTTTATGTCTAGAAAGGAAAAGAACACAAGAAATGTTTATATATATATATATATATATATATATATATATATATATATATATATATATATATATATTAATGTTTCTTGTGTTCTTTTCCTTTCTGGACATAAAGTATACAGAAGATATAAATATATATATATATATATATATATATATATATATATATATATATATATATATATATATATGTATTATTATTATTATTATTATTATTATTATTATTATTATTATTATTATATCTATATAACTAGAAAATATAGGAAATTATATAGTCATAACAAATTAGGAAATTAGAATTGGCTGCACTAGGGGTAGCAAATTGCCAAGAAACCAAAACATTAACCCATAAACTTGAGTCATGCTCTTCAATAGCCTTATTAGATTGCGACTTCTCATATGGATGTTATGCCAAACCAGTTCAGAAAATATCTAAACTGTCAGTTGTATATAACTGATTTCTCAAATAAATGTTTAAAAATGGTTTTGAATGAAGGAAGACTGTGAGTTTTAGTAAAAGAACTGCACCAAATATGAGAAAACCACATCATTTAAGGTCTTTCAATAGCAGCAACAAATAAATTGGATAGGATATATTAGTCAAAGAGAAAATGATGACATAATAAAGATGTTGGCACTTCACATTATTTCAAACAAAAGGGCATGGAAGGAAGTATCCATCAGTTTTGGAAAGAGTGATAGCAGCTATTGGACTTGAAAAAATTATTACCCGTTAAATTATTTTAATAGAAGGATTTTTATAAATTTCATAAAGTTGAAATTAGCACTGGCTGCTCGCCCAATGAAAGTGGAATATCTCCTTATAAGGAAATGGCTAATATTATCATTACCATTAAATTATCTTTCTTTGTCTCTTCACATCTGTAAACACACATGCACATATATATTTATAATAATATCTGCTTACACACACACACATATATATATATATATATATATATAAATATATACACAAAAATTTAATGCACACACACACACACACACAGATATATGGGTGTGTTTATGTGTGCATTAAATTTTTGTGTATATATTTATATATATATATATGTGTGTAATCAGGCAATTATATATATAAGATGACTACCATAGACTTCTTTGATTGCTACAGTCTGCATTTGCTAGATTAAAGTAAATATAAATGTGTAAGTATGTATTTACCAATATACATATTGCATATATATGTCTAGGGAAACATGCACAACTTATAAAATTAAATATACTGCTTTTTCTCATCTCATTAGAAAAATATTGACAAAATTATATTATTTGATCTTTGCTTATTACTGACTATACAAACTAATGTAAATCACACAGATAAAGACAATCATAAAAAAACCTTACATCCAGTGATTAGAGAATCAATATTCTTCTTTGAATCTAGAAATGGCAAAAGATATATAAGAATTACAGTCTACCAGAATTCTCATTATTTTAACTTTACACCTCATATTTTTCTCCTTCTTTGTGGAAATCTTTGCAATTGATATTTTTATAGCTAACTGCATCTCATCATTAGGATATCTGTTTGGTGCCAGATTCCAACTTTTAAAGTAATTGTATAGACCTTATGCATGCCTTATCATGCACAAACCTTTTTTATATAGAGAATCAATGAATTTTATTGCCATCAAAAACATGTCCATGAATTTTCTAATTATTTGAATCAAGTTCTTTTCATAAATTTGCTAACTTTTAGATACAACAATACATTTATATTGTAACTGTGGTTACCCTCCATTGTGGGTATCACAGAGTTTATAAATATAAAATCTTGCTCCTGTGGTATTACTTGGAATTTGTATTTAAGGATGATTCTTTTTCTTATGAGTGTTACCTAACCAATAACGATCACTTACTCTGAAATCTTATTTAAAATTTACATGATATTGTTACTTGTATTTTGCTACTTTCTTAACATTGTTTTGATATATAAAAAATTATGGTCAAATCACATTGAAAACACCAGTTTTCATTTGACCACCAAAGTTAAGCAGTGTCAATGTCTAGGTCAATCAGTACTTCAATGGGGGTCTGCTTGTGAACATCAAGTATTTTAAGCCACCTTCTACAACCTTGGGTAACAAGCTCGAAGTCTTTAATAAAAGCATCTATTGAATGTCCTTGTCAATATATTCAGCCCTGATGTCTTTACATCATTGACAATGTCCTTTCTTCATTAAGTGAAGATTTTTTGAGAGAGCTCTAATAATCTTCCTTTTCCATTCTCAGAAATTAATTGTTTTCTGCCAGACCTTAATTTATTCTTGATAAAATGATTCTTGTTGTACTTGTTGGTAACATTAGCAATTTTCAATCTAGGAACATTTAAACACTTGGAAAGTGTTGTATATCATCACCTTGTTTGTACGCATCAACTATCTTCATTTGGAGCTTCTTGTCAAGTTCAGCCATCTTCTCTATGGTTGCAGAACTGATGAGTTATTGTGATACGTGGTGCTCACATATTATCTTTTTCATTATCTTTTAGAATGTTTTAGAATCAATTCAATACTATTTCATTTTCAAAGGGTGTTTGTATTAAATATCAAATTAAGAAAAAAAAAAGGATTAGAATTGCCATAAACAGGGGTGGCAAATAATTTTAGACTGCACCAATTTGAAACACCAGTTCTTGTATGATCACCAAAGTTAAGCAACATCAAGCCTGGTCAGTACCTAGATGATTGACTACTTGAGTAAACCAGGTGCTGTAAGCTGGGATGTGTGGGTGGTGTAATAGATAACATCTTGGAATTGGAAATCATAGAGCCAAGTTCCAGTTGGGTTCTCTTGTGCACAAATACCCTTGGCAAAGGTATGAATCTATCTCCCCCAGCTATGGGTTAAATAGTAGAACTTGTATCAGCAGATCATTATTATTTTCAATAAAATTCTTACAATATAAAAATATGTTCTGGCTTTAAATAACTTTCAAAATGTTGATAAGCTGTAGAAAACAATCAATCAATCAATTTCCTGTCGTTTATAGGTCGTAATAAATTTTGACTGTTTGTTGTCTCCTTTTAACCTTGTTCTGCCATTGATTTACAAAAGCTCACTAGGTAGGTTACGTGTTGTTTTCCAATGTCCCTCTTGCCCTCCTGTATCAACTTTTCCAAGCCCTCTTTCCTCATTATGTACTCTAGAAATTTCAACTGTCTCTTTCTGATGTTTTGACACATTGAAAAGACTCTCTTCACAATACCATTTATATCTGAACAACATTGATTTACTCTCTCTCACTCTCTCTCTCACACACACATACACACACATACAAGCAAACATGTCCATCACAGGCAAACATATATACATACAGAGATACATCCAAATTCACATACATACCACACACAATTGCACACTTACAAACACTCACCAAGGCAAAAGGAAATGACATAACAGAAAATAAAAGAGACTTATTAATCAGGATTAATTGTGGTAATGAATGATTGATGACAATCAAGATATTGAACCCTATTTACCAAATATCTGGTTTCAAGATATTTTTCCGATTTATGTATGGAATAATGTGCAGAAACTGACTTCATTCTTTGTCACAGACTAGATTTCTCTCATGCTGTAAGAGGCTGAATGTACATAACGGTTCCAGTTCAGGCCTTTTCAGGGTCATTACCATTAAATGTATCATTTGCATTATGAATTTGAAAAATATCAATTTTACCTTTTGCTTTTCTTTCTTTTTGGATTTTACATCATTGTTATTTACTTAAGCTGATGAAATATAATCACCAATAAAAAATTGATCTGATACAACTTAAAACAGACAACTTCATGATATGAAATACAAGTCTATGTAGTTTTGAAGTATGTGCACAGAAATTAGTAACCAGAGTTACACCCCTTGATATGAGATATTTCCTGAAGAAAAGTCTGACATTATACAATAAAAAAAAAAATGAGAGCTCACTGTAGGGCACAGATACTGTATACACTTTTGAACATGTGAACTTGGGATAAACAACTGTCAAATGGATCTCCTTGTCTTTCATACCAAAACACACCATGTGGAAATATTACAGTTTTCATATTTTTCATTTTTTTGTTAATAACAGGTTTGCTGTTCTGATACATAAGACATATTCATCACCTGGTCAAGTTTCTTAAACAATAAGATGTGATCAAAGATTTTTCAAAGATATAGTTTGTTTATTTCTTTAGTATTGAGTATTTTGACTGAAACAACCATTTCCTGGCATAATTTTGAAGTCAATAAATTGAATTTCTTCAAGTCTAAAAACAGAACATGGAAAACATTATGCACAAGATAGCAAGCAAAAAATTGACTCATTATTAGTAACATATTTTTAGGACATTCACATAAGATGATTTTTGGGATATAGACATTTGAAGACTTTTTACATATCTACCAAGTACTGGTACCTGAACCGCAAACCTTATATATTCCACTTTTCTATTTGCGACACTGGGCTACTGCCATCATTTTTGCATCAAAGAATATTTCATTTTTTAATTACTCTTACCTTATTCAGTAATATATCTCAGGTGCACCATCTGGTTATATATATATATATATATATATATATATATATATATATATATATATATATATATATATATATGTGTGTGTGTGTGTGTGTGTGTAAATTTGTGTGTAGATTTATAAGTAATCATTTTTAATTGGAAGAAGAGATTCTGAGATTGTTTTCTGAGATTAAAGCTCTCTAATGATTTTGACACCTTTTTTCAGTGCACCTTCTTTGTTAAGAGCTGCTATTGCTTCCTTGCTACACCTGCAAAATTTTTGAATCTAGCTCACCAAAATATTCATCAAATTTCTCATTACTTGTTACTATTTGCTTCTGAACTGTGAATGAAAGTAAGATTAGTTCAAACATTATATATTTTTTTAATATTAACTCAATGGAGAGTAAAATGTAACCGATTTCTGTTTTATGGCCAATAAAATATTTTCATAAATATATCTAAAATATTGAGAAAACCCTGACACAATATTTTTTTTTAGATCTGAGGACAGGATTCAATACTTTATCATTTCCATTTCAGCATTGTTCAATTTTGATTCCCTGTATCAAGGTAAAATGAAACACTTAAGATGAGATGGGCAATAGATTTATTCCTTTGTTTTGTAATAACAGCCATTTTGGTTGTTATAATAACAAGTATAGTCTTGCAAATTTACAAATTCATAATAAATGCAGCTGAAAGATACTGACAAACAAAATATCTTGGTCTGTTTTCGAACATGATTTAATTTCCTATTATGAACATTTATAACAATTTAAAGGAAAGCTAAAAAATGAAAAATTTGTTTTCTTTTATTACAAATTACAATTATTACAAATTTTTGTTCCAGAAGCATGAATAAAAGTAAAATAAAAGTTACCAAAGATTGTCTTTTTATTAATTGTTATGATAATTTTAAAAGAAAGAGGAAAGCAAAAAATGAAAATTTGTTTCTTTTATTACAAATTACAAATTATTACAAATTTTTGTTCCAGATTATAAGATTTTTCTATTCATCATAGCCACTCCTTAACAAAGTTAATTTCAGTTCAGTTTTTTTAATACAAAATTTACTTCAACATATAATTCAATTATGTAGTTCTTTTCTTAATATAATGTTTCACTGATTACACAAATATTTAAGAGAGTTTAAAGGCTCCTCATCATTCATAAAGCATATGAAATCATATATTTATATGTGCATTAGATATTTACTAAGGTTAGGTTAATATTAGCATAAAGCCACAAGTTTGGGGTATAGAGTGAAGAATGGACACATTATTGTTATAATGATCTGATGGACCAGCTTGAAACATATAGTGTGAAGATCATTTAAGATCTGAAGCTGACAATCATCATGCATGGTTGATTCCTATGACCACACTGCCAGTCTATAAACCTTATAAACATTAGACAGTTTACTCTTCCTCTATTCTATATAATCTCCAAGTGATCTATATACATAGACCACTATATATACAGCCTACTAAAGATGTCATGGCATTTTGTTTGAAATCAGATTGAACCATAAACCTACAAGTCACCATGCAATGTTGATTCCTATTTCCCCACTATTTTTTTTATTTCTAAATACTCTATCTGTAATGTTGGTCACTCTTTTCCCATAAATATATCAATTTTTAAATAATGTAACAGCTGTGGAACTAAAAGAAAGTGACTTTTAGAGGGATTGCAGACATTCCAGTTGATATACTAAGCCACTGTGTGTTTGAAATGAGTTTGTACATATTCTCTTCATGGAGGTGACCATCTCAGAGATGTAGTATTCAAATCTTAGATAATATTTTGAACTCTTGTATATCAGTTATATCTTTGGTACCCTATGTCAGTTTTATAATCCAAGATACTTACATTTAAAATGTGTCCCATCGATGAATATGAAGCTGCTACAAGTCATGTTAACGTTGAAATTAAGTGAAAAAAAAAAACAGTGATAGAAGACAAATGAAAGTTGCAGAATGTCAATAAGTACATAATACCATATAAAATAAAAATTCTTATATATGAGATAATGTGTTAAATATATGCTTTGTGGCTTATATATTTCTAAATATTTATTTACACTGGTTACATCATTCAGATTGTTGTTCTCATCTTTATTGCCATATTAACAATATTTCAGCCAGTGTATCCTCCAACCTACTTCATATGATATATGTTAGAATTTTGAACCCTTTATTTAGTCCACAGTAGTAAATTGTTCTTATTGCCTTTCTTGGATAACTCAGTAACTCTACAAGCTTTTTTTTTTACCTCTGCTGTAGCCAGGTATTGAACTCACAACTCTTTTGGTCAAGTCACTTTTTGGATTACTTCAACCAATGCTTTTATCCATTGGTACATGTATCCTTGGAGACATTAGTGTATGAATTTTGGGGACTTAATGTCTCAGTAACCGTTTTTGTTATTGTAGTTTTTCCCAAGCTCTATCTATGACTGGTTACCATATTGTATTTATGTCTATGTTTGACCGGCTTAAGAGATTTTTCTGGTTTAGTATATGCACTGATTCATTAAGTTTTCATATTTTCCAGGGATGTTCTCTGTTATTTCATCTTTGTTATGGTCCAATCTCCTCGCGCCACATTTATGGTCCAAGGTTAGAATAACAAAGATATATTACAACAGAAATATAGTACAAGAAGTTGAAAGGGTTAGTAATGACTATCTGTCTGGTTTAGAGTGAACTAATATTGTCTCAACTCGTTACATCATTTATTCTTTATACTTCTTCAGAGGCGCAGTATTTATAGTGTCAGTTAGTGTCCATTATCATTATAGGTAAGTTTCCATAACAATCTTCATTCCACAAAAGTTGGTGATCTCCCTTTTCCTTCCATATGTGTCCAGCCATACATGACTTTTCTATTTCCCTTCATGTTACAGCTTTATGGTGTTTTTGCAGTCTTATCTTAAGTGGGCAGTCTTTCTCCTTTATATTTTTTGACATAGTTGCACAGGATGGCATACACACAGTCCTTAACCATGTTCTCTATGGGTGGTCTTACTCAGAAGAGATGTCTGTGTAGTGTTGAACCACTCCTGAAGGTTTTCCTAATGTTATAAGCCAGCCAAGCATAAATATGAATTGAATATGAGAATCAGTAATACAGAAAGCTAGAGAAAAAACAACAATAACAGAAACTGTAATATGAGCTCTGTTAAAAAATTGTTACAAAGACATTAGGTTTATAAGTCCCAAAAAATCATTCATATGTTACAAGTTGATATCTCCAAGGACACATGGCCCAGTAGATAAAAGCATTGGTTAAGGTTGTCCAAAAAGTGACGACCCAAAAAGTTCAAAAACTTGGAATGTTTGTGTTACTAAAGGGAATTAACTGAAACTGAGATATCCAGAAAAGGCATGGCATGTGGAATTAGAAGAATCTGACCCCATGGATTAAATAATCGGTTTGATATAAAATTCTAACATATATCTTCTGAAGATGGTTGGAGCATACAATGGCTAAAATGTTGTGGATATGGCAATAAAGATGGAGACAACAATCCGAACAATGTAAATAGTGTAAATAGTTAAAATACCTCATCTCAGAAATACACACACACACACACACACACACACACACACACACACACACACACACACACACACATATATATATATATATATATATATATATATATATATATATATATATATGTGTGTGTGTGTCACATGTGTTTGCATAATAAAATCTTCCCCACAAAAGTTATTGTTAGTATTTCTACTATTAGTATTATTAGCTAGTATTACTTCATATATGAAGTAATATAATAAAATGAAACTCATATTAAATATCTTTCGTATGGAAGAAAATGATTAATGACAAAGTGGAAAATCTCTTCATTTGATGCATTTTAATCATTAGGACATCATTGAACTAAAGTGATGTTTACAGTGATGTAATTATGCATGAACTTGAAGGGGAGGAGACACTGAAATTTTAAACTTTCAAATTTAAACTAAATTAAATTTACTAGACTATATATGCAAACATATATTAAAAAAAATTAAATTTAAAAGTTTAAAGTTTTAGTATCCCCGCCTTGTGTGTATGTGTAGTTACATTAATGTAAACAACACTTTAGTTCAATGACATCCTAAAGGATAAAACATGTCACAGGAAAAAATGTTTTCACTAATTAATTTTCCTAATATTGTTCATATAATTATCTGTATATCCTGAAAACTTGACCAACATCAGTTAATTAATAGCAATAATATTGTAAAAACATTTACTTGTATGATAATATGTGCCATGATATATATATATATATATATATATATATATATATATATATATATATACATAGATATGGGAATTAGAAATGAAATGGAAAACACCAGTAATGGAATAATATATAGTAAAAAAGATGAGGTTGATAAGAGACTGAAATTGCAATCTCAATATAGAGGAGAAACTGAAAATCATAGAATTCAAGAATGTGAATAAATAAATAAGCAAAAGGAATTAAATTTTTTTGAGCTGTTGGCACACTGAAAGATTCATTTTGAGAAACATGATAAAGAACTACTTTGAAAATTGCACAGCATAAAACAAACAATTAATGGGAAAATAATTCAAAGGAATTTTGAGCATCTCTTCTAATTGTAGAGTTCAAAGGTAACTTTTATCAATCACATGATATCTGAATAAATATAGTATTACAATATCTATACAAGTTTTTTCTTTACTGAAGTGTGTATACATGTTTTGGCAAACTGTGTATTTATTTTTCAACACCTTATCTTTCCTTATCCATGCACTTACAGTGAATGAGCATTATACAGTGAAAAGATCAGACCAAAATTCATAATTATGTCACATAGTGGATCTATTTAATGACTGTGGCTTTATTGATAAATCCTTGTACAGATTTTACACATACACAAATACAAAAATAAAATTGAAATAAGGAGATGTTTTTAACTTAAGAATTCACATTTCATATCCATAAAAAAATCTGTAATCAAAGAAAATATAGAACTCATCCAGTATTGAACCTGCATTTCCTTTTTCTGGAACCAGAACATTCCAAACCATATCAGAAGTATGACAAGGAGGAAACGAGAGCCCCAATCTATTTAATCTCTTCCCAGATTATATAAAAGTATATGTGGAAGAAGGTGGGCACTGAACACTTAAACATTCAATAACATATCCCAAATGAATCTACAATGTCCTTGCTTTCCCTACAGAGGATCAAAGAGCCTATGCTGTTGATATAAATATACATAGTTGGGATAAGAATGATCTTGAACAGACAATCAACATTTTTTGCCAAGTGTTCCAAGAAGTAGGATTTAAAATAAATCTTTTAAAACAAAAACTATGATCTTGAATAAAAACAGTGATGACGTCTACCCTGGTTCCATCATAATAATTCAGGATGTAGAATTAATAAATACTAAACACTTCAAATACCTTGGTGCATGGATTGGTTATAAAAAATTTTGTATAGGAGATAAGGAAGTTGAATATAGAACAGGCTGCACTATCGGTAAGTGCACTGCAAATAACCACAAAACCAAACCATCAACCTGAAAACTTGAGTCATGTTCTTAAAAAGCCTTGTCATATGGAGACTTTCATATGGATGTTATGCATGGTGTCAAACCCATTAAAAAAAAAACTAAATTGTCAGCTGTATACAACTGCTTTCTAGGATCAATGGTTAGCAATGGTTTTTGAGCGAGTGAAGCCAGTAGGTCACACTGAGGACTGTCCTTCTTCAAACGTCAAGACAGTTGTTACAGAATCCTGTAATAAATAAAGGAAATCTAATCACACGAGGGCTTTCAACAGGAGAAATAATTAAAATGGATATGACATGTAACTCATGGGGTTCCTTAATACTTCAAACAAAAGGCAAAGAAAGCTGCTCTCTTCAGTAATCGAAAGAGTGATTACAACTACTGGACATGAGAAATATATTTTCCTGAAAAATTGTTTCAGAGAAAGATTTTATAAATTTCAGCCAAAAACAGCAATGACTGTTCAGTCAATGAATGCCAAATGTTTCTTATAAGGAAACAACTAAGATTACTATTGTTATGTTTTACTGTTTGGCTATAGAAATCATTACAGTAAGGCAAGGCTCAGTTATCCCTTACAAGATATGTCTTTTATTTTGACATTTTGCTACCTACATCTATTAGGTTGGTGCAAAAATAATTTCGTTTTCTAACATATGTTACTATGTGAGAAAACGAAATTATTTTTGTACCAACCTAATACTAACTTATGAACATATGAAAAGATGCTTAAAATTTTAAAGTATTAAAAATGTATTAATTTATTAATTTATGTTCATATATATATATATATATATATATATATATATATATATATATATATATATATATATTTATATATATATATATATATTTATGAAAGCCTATTTTTTTACTAAGCCCAAAATAGTTCAACATTTTTATGTTCTACTGAGCAAGTTAATTTAATGTCAGCAGCTGCAAACAATACTAAATTGTACATGACAAATGGTTTGTATTTAGCTGTTTGTAAACAACTAACTTATTATTTACAGTTGGTAGCCTCTGGAAAATAAGTGATATATATATATATATATATATATATATATATGTGTGTGTGTGTGTGTGTGTGTATGTATACACACATATAATTTTTGTTATTTTCTTGTTAAGTGTGTGTGACTGTATGTGTCTAGAGGAAATAGTTTTTAGTAATTCCTGAATGTCTCCTCAGAATGGCTTAATTTTTAGTTTATTGTCTTATTAAGTCATTATCTTACATCATTAAAGAATTTAAAAGAATCTACTTAAAAGAAGGTCTAGAAAATTTTGTTAAGCATAAACTAAAATGTACACATACACACATACACACACATATATATATATATGTATATATATATATACACACACATGCATACACACACACACACACACACACATATATATATATATATATATATATATATATATATATACACGAAAGGAAAGCTTATCTTAGCTGACATGTTTCATCCTATCATGGACATTATCAAGTCAAAAGTAAAGATTTTATATTAGTTTATATTTTTACATATATATATATATAGTTTTAAAGTGTGCTATATTTATAGGTCAAAATGCTCAATATCAGAGATATAATATGTAAATATAGGACTTTAGGACATGTGGCATGGTTGATGAATGTTTTAGTTAGATCCAGTGACAGGACCCAAAGAGTTGTGAGTTCAATACCTGGTTAAGGCGGTGGAGAACATGGAGAAGGGAATTAACAGGTGATAACATCGTGATAAATATGGCAACAAAGATGAGGATGATAGCCTGAGCAATGTAAATAGTGTACGTAATACCTCATCTCAGAAATATAGACATATAGCGAAGAACTCGTCTAAACAATTACCAGGAAATTATTTATAGAAAAGGCAAAGGGAGACAACTTTATGGGAATGGGAAAGTGACTGAAGTTGAACTGCTAGATCAGGAACAATAATATTGCTAACTCTTCTTTTGATTTTATCAAGGAGCTTAGTTAAATAACAGGGGCATTGGACCTTATGTGGCAGCAATATTCTAAGCATATTAAGGTACTTAAGCAGTAAGTAAATTTACATGATACTATGTTAAAAATTGATTAAAAACTTTTCAAATAAACAGAAGAAATATTAAATCTCAGATGAAAACGCTTTGAGTATGTTCTGATGTAGGTATTTTAAAACATATTGTCATCCACATTGTTGATCATTTTTTCAAACAAAGTACCATTTTTCTTCATGGTGGATGAGCTGGTTCTTGTGACTGATATGAACAATACTGGAATAGGACTCTTTCTCACAAAATATGTCATTTCTATTGTGAAAAGGTGTGCATTTTAAAACATCTGCATATATACACAATTATATATAAAAAAGCAATTCAAATGCAAAAGGGACCATACCTGTGTTTTATAGATTATGCAAAAGTTTTCAATAAAGTAAGTCACAAAGAACTGTTGGAACTTCTAGGTAAGCTTGATTTATATGGAAAGAGTATTAGAACAATCAACAACTTAAACTGGAAGCAAACTGCCTGCATACAGATAGAAAATGAATTCAGTAAATATACAAAAATAGAAAGGGGCATAATACAAGAAAATGTCTTCTCACCAGACTTATTCAACCTTTGACAATCCTGAGAAAATTAGAAGTACTACCATGATACATTATTGGTGGCTACAATTTTAACAATATAATATGACACAGAGTTGCTGACTGATCGAAAAATGGGAACTAGAGTCAGTACTGGAGAATGTAGTAAAGGAAAACAAGAAGAAAGAACTAAGCATCGATTGTCAGAAGATAGAATGTTTAGTTATCAGCAAGAGAAACAATCCAAGATGTGAACTATGAATTGGTGATACCAAAATCAACAATTACAAAGATTTAAATATCCATGTTTTAACAAAGGATAGAAAATGCGATATCGAAATACAAAGGCGCATTAAAATATTGAAAGATGCCTTCTGAAAGTTAAGCAAAGTAAACAGGAAAATTTTTCTTAAAACGAAGAAAAGAATAATAGACTTTTATTTAATATTGTTCATCCTATATGGCAGTAAATGCTGCACAATTTCCTCACTAATGAAGAAGAGACTGAAATGAATGGAATCGTCCATTTATATAAATAAGCAAAGTTAAGTGGAGTTAAGCAGTGTTAGCATTAGGTCAGTTGTTAAGTGTACCTTTGTGTAGAAAACTTTCTATTTCATTACTTACTTATGAGTTTGTCTTCTGAATTTATTTCTCTCCATTATTTCAAAAACACAAGATACACCAGTTCTACAGAAGGATACTAAGAATATCGTAGACTTAACACATGATGAACAAAGAATATTAAAAGAAAATGAAAACAAAAAGGACACTTATACTTAGAATCAGAAAGAGAAATTTAAAATTTCTAGGGTGTATAATGAGGAAAGAGAGCTTAGAGAATTTGACACTTACAGGACATGTAGAAGGCAAATAGGACATAGGAAGGCAACAAATCATCTATCAGGGATTAGAAGAGAACAAAATAACAAACATTGCTAAAAGCTCTAAAAGACAGAAAATTGTGGAGAGCCATGATTGCACATGTCCCAAAAGGTCATGATAGATAATATATATAAGAAGAAGAAACATTGGCATTTTTAATTTTGGGGATTAAGAATGAGGAATTTGCTTAGCTTTCATTTTCTTGCATCATTTGGAATTCTCTGATCATCATTTACATAGAATTTGCTTAATTAAACTAGGGAATGGATTTTTAATTTCTGAGAATCTGAAGTAATTCTGAACACATTTGATTACTGATGATGCTTTACAGTTGGATCACACTTAGATGCAGTAGAATTTTTTTTATCATTTCACCTCAAACAAGGTGATAAGGCCACTAAGACGCAAACGTTATTAATGACTGAGGCCAATAAAAGAACATGAAAATTATATAAAAGTAGTATTTATTAGTATCAATTTAATATATATTGCTTTGTAGACAGCTTTTATGTGAATTTTTTTTTTCAAATGTGATATCTGATGTAATTTAATAACTACTGGTTTATTGAAACCAATTACTTTAAACTGACCAACAAATTATAGGAAACTAATCAAAAAGAGAAATTGTTTTTTAGTCTGTGTTAATGGATCTATCAAGTTGCAGCCTTCCCCCATCCCAGAGAAATAGTCTTTCTAAATCATTAGAGAATGTTATTTACTCTTTAAATTGAATGAGACATTTTTTTAGATCATGATTAAGTCCATGACAGCATCATTATTTTCTATAAATATCATTCAAATCAATCAAATGTTTGGAAGGAAATTTAAATCAGAATATAAAATGCTGCAAAAGGTTTACTTCTAAGAAGTTTGTTCTAAATTCATTCATTTTTATGCTTATAAATGATGCTGGTTTCATTTACATAGCAATGCTTTTACAATGTCTGTGAAGTAAACTTTTCATTTAATTGTAATATGAGAATAGGAAAATGCTACGCAAAATATTTGGGATTTATATCTTTAATTATTATTAAAATCATTATAAATTATATAATTCAATAAAGTATTAAAAGATTAAAAAATATTCTTAAGAACAAAAAAAAAGAAACTGTGTAGAAATGCTGTGTAATATCAATCCTTCATTATGGCAGTGTATGTTGATCAATTTCCATACAGTTGAAAAAGCAATGTTTCACCAAAAGAGAAGTGGTTTCAATTAATGTTGAAAATACCATATATGGAACATGTGAACAATTAGGAAGTTTTAAGGAAAACAAAAATAGAAGAGACACTTATACTTAGTATCCAAAAGAGACAGTTGTGATTTCTAGGATGTATTATGAGGAAAGAGGGCTTGGAGAAACTGAAACTCATAAGAAGCAAGTCGTTGTAGATAACCTACATAATAAGTTTCTGTGAACAGAATGTAAAGTGGAGGTAATAATTTTCTTATAAAGTAATAACAGCTAATATAATTTGTTATATGTATATCACATCAAACCAGAATATACTCAAAATAATAAAAATAATATATAAGACACAAAATATTCAATTGAAATACTTTAAAATTTATCTATAGCTGCACAAAAACATGCAACAAATCATTAAAAAGAGCACAACAGTAAAATTACCAGTGTATCACAGATATCCACTGACTCCATCTGTAACTGCAGAACCAAGTATGAATGCCCACTAAATGGTAACTGCATATAAACCTGTAGAAAATATCAGGTAATTGTAAAATCCAAAGAAATAGAAAAAATATAGTAATAACAAAATGTTAATGGAAAAGGAGAAGCGGCATATACAACATATCATTAATAGTAAAAAATGTATGAAAACATTTTAAAACATTTTAAAACATATATGAAAAGAAAATCATCCAGAACATACCAAATATAACATGGAGAATAGGGAAAACAATGCCAACATGCAACAACACCTCTTATCTTGAGGAGAAAATAGAAATGATCCCATTTCCAGAGTAATATAAATTCTTGAACAATGAATAAACATGTTTCCAATTGCAAATACAAAATCAAATTCCTACTACACTACGACAACAACAGCAGCAAAAACAAACCAGTTTTGCACTGAAACACATTACTGATTGTTTGGCTGTATTCATATCGCCTGCTTGATCTCTGTAAGCATTCAGCAAGTGTTAATGAATGCCAATGTGAGCAATTTTCTTGACACAGAAGAATCCGAGATGCCACTGTTTTCATATCAGATGTTATTTTATCAAACTGCTATATAACTGCTATCTGCATCAAGGCATGGCAAGTACTGATTCTTGACAGAAAGACTCATCTTCTATTTCTATACTATAAACACCCAATTCTGATGATCTGGGCCAACATAATGGGAAGCATGACTTTTAGAACAAATGCTGTTATTGACACATATATATATATATATATATATATATATATATATATATATATATATATATATATATATATATATGGTAAAGGTAAAATAAATCCATGGGTATATAATCTGAGTGGACTCTAGTAATAGAAAAATATCAAAACTGATCTACAAAAGTGAGCAATATGAATGAGTACTCAGAAAAATCTTTTTACATCATATGAAGGATAGACTATATGTATTCATATATATATATATATATATATATATATATATATATATATATATATATATATATATATTAGGTTGGTGCAAAAATAATGACGTAATAATCTCGTTTTTTGACGTCAAAAAACAACATTATTAGGTCATTATTTTTGCACCAACCTAATATATGAGTTGGAATCAGAATCAGAATCCAACAGAATAAGAATTTGGAATTTTTTTGTTTAACAAGTTGAATGCATGTGAAACACACTTAACCAATGAAAATCAAACACCGCAAAGTAAAAATACTAGAAGTTTCTTTCTTCTTTCCCTCATTCTCTGATGAAGCTCTAATAAAAATGAAACATGTTGATAAAAATTCCATACTTGTTTTGTTGTTTATCTTATGATATATATATATATATATATATATATATATATATATATATATATATATATATATATATAGATAGATATATAGATATAGATAAATATATATATATATATATATATATATATATATATATATATAACTATATATATATATGTATATATATATATATATATATATATATATATATATATATAGAGAGAGAGAGAGAGGGATAGATAGATAGATAGATAGATAGATAGATAGATAGATAGATAGATAGATAGATAGATAGATAGATAGATCTCTTATCACTATTTGAATATAGATAGATACACAGGTTAAATCTAACTTTTCAACTATTCTTTACTTTCTGATAGTTCTGGTGGTTCAGTTCAGGATGGTAATTTGAATTTGATAATCATTAGTTTGTAGTTATGAACAAAAAGATTTGGAGGAAACTGATACCTGAGGAAAAAAATTGCCTGACAGATAATTTTATCACTGAAAGCTTTGTGCCATGTTTAAGAGAAAAGAGTAGAGAAAATTCAGAAATAAAATCTATTTACATACACACTCAGTGGAGGCAAAAATATTTTTGAAAACTGGTAGTCTATCAAGTTGTTTGCCTGTATACAAAAAATAATACTTTGCAATAGAAAACTTTTATGTGAAAAGCACCTGAATCATAAAACTCTACTAAAACTCATCAATGGATTTTAATAATTTTTGGTATTTATTTATAAAGGCTGGAAATTCATTAATTTTTAAAATTTATTTAAGTTTATTTAAAGCTAATTTCAGTTATAAACTTATCCATAGTAGAATACAGAATATGCATTGTACTGACATTTTTTAATCTGAAGTTTCCCTGGTTCAGAAAATAGACTCTACTCTAGCACCTGTCAGGTATGAAGCCGGCTGCATTAGTTAGATTCAAATTATACAGATTGATTTTATATATTTTGCAATTCAGTACTCAATTAACAACTTACAATTTTAACAATCCTGGATTTACAACAAGCTATAGTATCTCATAAAATAAAACAATAAATCCAACCAGTTGATATTGCACATTGTTTGAAATGATATCACCTCAAGCAAAGCAGTAAAGCCACTATGACATAATCGGTTACAGGGCGCGTGGAATAATTAGGAATAGACATTAATAATGAGCAGGAAGAGGAAAGAGTAATCAGCAGGACAGTAGATAGTGGTTGACATTGCTTTTGAATTTTTGCAGATTAAATTTGACTGGAAACTATTTAGCAAGAAGGGAGTTCCATGAGTGAAAAGTGTGAGAAAAGAAACTGTTAGCATAGAACTTACAGCTATTAGGTTGGTGCAAAAATAAGGCCGTTTTCTCACATAGTAACATATGTGAGAAAACGACATTATTTTTGCACCAACTTAATACATATAGCCGGCTCAAGTGAAGATTGATGAGATCTCAATGCCAGTCTGGTACTGCTCTTAAATGAAAAAAAAATTTTAGGTACCATAGTGATGAGCTACATTAACAAGCTCGTTGGTTTTCTGTGCATTTTTTAAGTGAAGCTGTGTGTTTGGTATGTAAACAAAGAAGATAGAAGAAGCCTATAAAAAAACTTGAGTTTTTGCTACGAACATTTATTGCTTTTATGTTGATTGTATTGAAATAAAGTTAAATGTCTATTGAGTATGTCCATGTTCCTTTTTGGTTCAGAAATAATTTATGGGAAGTAAGGATGAAAATGGGTAAATATGGATGAGTTCAAGTTAGTCTTGCACTTAGTTCGGATGGCTGAATCGCTACTTCATGAGTAAGCCTGCCGAAAAAACATCGAAACAATGCTGTTGGTAAGGGAAAAAAGCTCAGTCATCAATAGACTTGGGAAACTAACATTTACGATGTAGTTCACATCTTGAATCCAAAAGGAGGAAGAGAGAGATTCTGTCCCTTTCAGAAGTAGGAGTCATAAAATAGCACATGTGACCAGAAACTTTTTCCAGTTTCTTTATAACTTGCATCATGGGAAAATCAATTTATTTATTTTTATTCATTATTATTCTATTTATTGGTTTTATTTCATTGTCTCCATAAATTCCCTTCAAAATCAATGGAAGTAAATAGAATTAATAGATAAAGTGAAAAAGACATAAAAAATTTACCTGTACTGCATTTATAATTTGCACTCATGTAACGTACAGAATATAAAGTTGATTTTCAAATTACTTAATTACATTTACTGTTCGTTATACTACTGTACTGCATAAACCTTTAGAAATAAATTAGGAATGTTGCAAATGGTGCAGAAGTGACATTAAAACCTTTCTTCTTGAATGTGTCACATGCCTTCAGGACAAAGGTGATCATGGCTCCCCACAACTTTTTAGATTATATGACTTTTAGCAGTTTTTCTCCTTTTGCTATGGCCCCTGTCCCTAGTTCTATGATTCATTCACACAAGCTTGTCAGGTAAGTAGCTTGCTACCTTTTCCTCTGTCTCTTGCCTTCAATATGCCCCCATGAGGATTAAGTTTTCCAAACCCTTCTTCCTTATTATGTGTCCAAGAAATTTCAGCTTTCTTTTTCCTGATTTTAAGTATCAGTGTTCATTCTATTGCCATTTGAGACTTCCGTGTTCCTTACTCTCTCTGTCCATGGAATTTTCAGTATCCTTCAGTAGAACCACATTTATGCTGCTTCTAGTTTTTCGCCCTTAGCCTTAAGGAGGTTGTTTAGCATTCACTACCATATAAAAGTCTGAAATATGGGTCAGGTGCAACTCCTCACTTAACAACCACATTGTTGGAACAGAATCTGGTCATTAAATGAGGAGTGGCTGTATTTACTTTAATGTTTCAATGACATTGCAAATAAATTTTGTATTTTTTTTCATTCTATAATTTTTCTGTTTGTGACAGTGACTAGAGATTAATTCTTTTTAAAATCTGTAGATTAATATATTTTTTCAAGACCTGCTCAAAAATCCAGGAATTTCTATGTTGAAACCAGAAAAGTGGAAATACTAAGCATGCTTGAACTTCACCTAACCAGTTAAGAAACGTTTCTGTTTTTCTTCTGCCTCTGCTATCAGTCTATAAATCCTAAAATCAACATGGTCGTTCATTGTCACTCTGGCAATGGACTCTACTGACTCCTGTCATTATTTTGGCTGGTATTTCTTATCTTTGAATTGAATATAATCCAATCTGCTTTTAGTCACTGAACTGAAATTTGTTTCTTCAATTCTTAGTTTATATGTCAGCATTAATATTGGATTTCACCAATGTAATTATAATTTGTTGGTTTGTGAGTGACACTAATACAACTAGTCTCTCATTGAATTTGAAATCATAGGTGTGGTGTGCTATCCATAACTTTGATTTTTAACTCTGATAAAAATTATTTCCATGAAGTCTTGAGCAAGAGTATTTTACATTAGCCAAGTGATATTGATACATTTACTTCTTCCAAAGCAGACTGGTTATCTTCTGGTGTCGATATGTGTTCTTATCTGATCAATCTACTTGTTGCTATGGTAAGTCCTTTCTCAATAGAATCAACTGTGTAGGGACATTATTATTAATAAATAAAAATAAAAACAATAATAATAATGAATATCGTAAATAATATAAAATAAAACAAATAACATTAAAACTTTGTTTAAAATAAATTAAATAAAACTAAAATAATAAAAGTTCTCCCAGAATGCAACAGAAACATTTCCTGCCTGAAAACGGACTTTGTGTTAAAAAATGCTAGTCTCACTCTCTTTCGTTACCAACCGTTGGGAGTTGAAGATCTCCATCTTCTCTCCTTGGAACATTGCTTATTATAATATGAAGTGATTTCTTCCTTTTATCACATGCAACCTTAAAACACATGTAACTAAAATACATACACACCAGTACACAAAAATAAATAAAATTGTATGATTTTAATTTACAATTTAACATGCTTTTAGTGGTATCTGAATACAAGGCTATCTCTGGTGGCATGACGTGAGTGACCCCACAGCTGCATTAGCAGAATCAGGAGCAATAACATGCTTAATTCTAAGTTCCAAGATTTACTTCATGATTTCATTGCACTATTCACTGCTTCAAATAGTAATTTTTGGATTATTCATTATTTGGATTATTTAGTAATTACTTATTATAATATAATATTTTAATCATAATTTGATAATTTGATTCAAGAACTTTCTTGTATGTTGTTAAAAAAGCAAAATATTTCTTAGAATGTAATAATTTTATTAAGTTGCTGCAGTGTATATTCTAGTATCACTGACTGTTGTAACCTAGGGAAGGTTACTGAATAGACTAATCACACAAAGGTTGGTAATGAATCATAATACTTATGACAAGAACAACACATATAAGATTTGCCAGTGGTGCGTAGAAGAAGTAGTCAATTGCTAGAAGTGAGTTGAGTGAATTCCACAATGAATATCCAACTGCAGGATATCTACAAACCACCCCACATGGTCAGATGTGGCACAAGGTTGAATTTAATATGGGATATCCAAGCCCATAGGCTTGGCCAAAAATTCCCTATAGACCCCATATAAAATGAGGTCAGATAGCTGTTCCCCAAGACGAGACTCTTCCCTTCAACATAGCTTTGTCTGGGGATCTTCTTTGTCCAGAGGCAGAGAGTTTGACCAGCACAGCTAGAGACGAATCTCCAACTGCAGACCAACATACAGTGTTTACTACTGTATTTATGGGAATGGGAACATGCCCATTATCGTCCATAGGTATGTTACAACACTGACCTTATAAGAGTTGGTATTAACAGATAATGATTATCACTTTTAAGCAAATTATTTAACTATTTCATTTGTATTAAATTATTTTGATTTCTGATTAATTGTAACTGATTTTTAATCTCTATTGCTTAAATTGCTACTATACATTTACAGGGCCAGCCCAAGGTCCTGGCAACTTGAGTAATTACTTCGTTGCACCATCAAGGCCGAGGGTGCAATCATACTGCCATGTCATGTGTTTGGAATCTTCCAAAAGTAAAGCTTATAAAAACATATATGCAGTCATCCATGACTCAAGACTCTTTGGCTATTATCAATAGTAAATGATCTTGTAAAGAAGAGAGGTGTAGAATGTGCAATGAAAAGATTTGCAGATCTAAAGTCTAGAAAAAAATACTTTAGGTAGCATAACGAATATTTTCTTTAGCTTGTATTTAGTTGTATATTGTAATAAATTTGTTATTCTACTTTTTCAGTTTTTCTCCTTGTGAAAATTTTAAAATTGTATACTTGTAATGTAGCTGAAGTGCAGCTTTCCTGTGCTGCCAGAAACCCTCGGACTGTCATTGTTCATTTAGCACACATCACTTAATATTAAACTGTATTTATAACATAAAATGGCTACATATAACCGTAAGTTCTATGCTAACAGTTTCTTCTATCACACTTCCCAATTGTGGAACTCCTTTCTGGCTTCTTAGCACCCAGTCTTCTTAATTCAGTTTTTTTAATATTTTCTAACATTCAGTAATGCCTTGCACCTTTTTTGCCTTCAGTGGAATGATTAAAAAAAAAAAAACTTATTTTACACTGTTTATATTTGGACTATTAAATTCATCTTTGTTGCTTTTATCACAACATTTTGGCTGTTGTGCCTTCTGGCTTTCCTCAGGTATAAATCAATCTGGGTAACCAACATGGAATTCTGAATGGAACCCTTTATCTAATCTATGAGAGTAGACTGTTCTCATTTCAATGCCCATGTCTAAGGATATTGTCTAGGGTTTGTGAATTTGGTAACATAATGATCGTAAATTCAATTCCTGGCTCAGGCAATATGTACTTGGGCTTAGTTTAAGTAATAACTGAGCAATACTATAGATATAAGAACTAGAATAGGAAAAAATTGTAATGCCTACATTCTAAGTAGGAAGATCCTGTCTGCCAAGAAAATCAGCATTTGAAATCCTAGCATCTTACCTGGGATTACACACTCATCTTAGGTATGACTGTAAAATTTCTATTTCAGTCTCAAGATGAGCTGTGAACAGTTATTAATAAAATTCTCTCAAATAGCTAAATCTAATTTTAAAGTTGTGCAAAGAGAAAACAAAAAAGAAAAACTTTTCTTTGAAATGACTGTAATCTCTTCATAGATGAAGAAGAGACTCGAATCAACAGAAATGTGGTTGTACAAATGGATGCTGAGAATAACATGGACTAAACATGTGAGCAACAATAAAATTTTTGAAAAAATGAAATCAAGAAGGACACTTATGCTTAACAGCAGAAAGAGATAGTGACATTTCTAGGTTCCACATAATGAGAAAAGAGAGCTTGGAAAATTTGATATGCACAGGAAATATTGAAGGTAAGTGGAACAGGAAAATAACCATAATCTATCTAATAAGCTTGAGTAAACAGATGGTAGCACAGAGTTTAGGAGAGATAATAGAAAGACAAAATTTTTTAATAGTTACAAAGGACAGGAAATTGTGGAGAGCCATGATCACCAATGTCCTGAAGAGTCATGGCACATAGAAGAAGAATCTAATACCAAGAAAATCCAGTACCTTCAAGAAACATCTAGAGTGATGTTCATACCACAACTTCCATAACCCATTAGGGCTGTAACCATAACAGCAGTGGTGGGTCTCGAGAAAGATATCCTGGCTTTGAATTCAGATTTTTCCTTCTCATAGGCTGGTTGCCACCAGAAGACAAGACCGGTCCATCCTGCTATTTAACCATAGCTGGGTGGGGAAATGAATGTAATTTATTTCTCTTTTTGAGTTGCTAAATGTTACACTATCTGTATATCCATGCAAATTTATGGGGGGGGAAAGAGAATATTTTATAAATTAAAATTAAAAAATATAAATTGTGTTGATTCCAATCTTCTGGGAAATGACTGCAAAACCATCTCCCCTCTCTAATTTATAGGCAGAAGCATACAAATGCACACTAGGATTTTTTCCAAGCAAATAAAATAGGCTGGTTCTTGGTTTCATCTGATACAATCCTAGTCTGTCCTGTTCCATCTTGTCTTAAAGTCAGAATGCTACATTCGTTTGTCCGAACTTGCTTTTGTGTATCTACCCCAATTCTTAGTTTGTGAACTTTTTGCCATATTACTGTTGCTTTGCCTTATTACTGTTAATTTGCCTTGCATATATTGTTTGCTTGCTTTATATTATTTTTTGCCCTCTTCTTTTCTTTTTCTTGTTATTGCAAATTTTGTCAATTGTGTTTGCTGAACAGTTCTGTTACTTATTTTGCATTTGACCATGTCTACTCATTCCACAAATTGAATTTGATTTTATTTTCCAACTAGTAATTCAATATTTTATTCTTCTAGTTCATCAAAAGCAATTATTTAATGCAATATTTTACAATTTGAAAAAAAAGACATTTTTAGCCTTTTTTTTTTATATCAAGTCAGAAGTTTTCAGAAATCTTTTCTAGAAAGGTAGACAATAATAATATTTTTGTTATATGTTTTAAAATAGTGTAGCTTTCCCTAAGTAATCCTTATTATTAGAAATTAAGTCTTGAAACATATATATCAGTAGGACAAATTTGAAAATACTTTTCACTTATAAAAATGGCACATGACCCAGATCTCTGTACATCTTGTAATTTGATGCGAGTATGAATAACATCTCACAATAAGGTTAGTCCTCTAATTAAGTGGAGTTGCTGATTATTATAAGAGTAAATTCATACTAAACTCTTTTATGATTTTGTCTCTGTCCTATTCCTCTTAGTAGAAAAATAAACACCAAGGTTGCATTAGAAAAAAAAAAACAAAGAAAATGTGGCCTTCAAAACAATAATGAAATAAGACCAATGTATATTATTTCTGTTTTGTTTTCTGTGTTAGCAACCTACCAGTCAGTCAGCCAGTGTTATGTATCTGAACACAGACACATGTGGGCAAAAGTATTCCAGTGGCTAAATGGGCTATCGGCATCAACGGCATCAAATGAATGACTTCTTTTTTTTTTTTTTTTTTGGCACTAGCACTCACAAAAAACATGTGCTCCACTCTGGCTATAATGGAGGCAAGTAAGTAGGTGTGTAGAGAAAACATCAGAACTCCAAAACCAAGTTCACATCCTCAAACAGAATTATGGGATAGCCAGGGTGTGTCTCTAATTACATAAGAATACTGATTCATACGAACTGGGGCACTAAATGTCAGACAGTCATACTGAAGGCAAGCAGAAGGTAGAGTGGTTTATTCTCATTTTTTTCTTTCTTTGTATCTTCACTACCAAAATGATTAGTCTTTTATGAAGGAATCAACTTCCTGCCATTAGGGAACTCTGCTTACAACTGATTGTTCTTGGCAAAGACAACATTCTATCGCATATAACTACTGCCACGTTTTGCACAAACTTTCTCCAGATCTTTGCCATCTGCAGCACAAATGAAGGTCGTTGCAACAATCTATTGGCAAAATTTTCAAATGCATAATATATTCTATACTTATCTATAAATATTGAATGAAGATGTTGTTTTCAGTCACAAGTCTTAACACTCATTTAGCTGCAAAGTTAACATGATGTGGATCATTGAATTTAATCATTGAATAATTTTCTATGAAATGATTTAATGTGTTGGAAAAAAAATTGGATAAACACCAAATGAATCTATTCATTTTTGTACAGATATACTTCATAAGATGTCAGGATCAATTACCGTGTGGTGACTTTTAATGATATCTAATATAATTTGAAAGTTTACTTTCTTTAAAGAAATTTCTTGACTTAATTTATCTCATTGTTTACAGTGTAGATTATATTAATTAAATAATACAAGTGTTTCAAAATTTAATTATTAATGGAAAACATTCCAATTTTACATTTGGTTATACAAATGAACTGTTGTCATAAGATAACAAGAGAGGACAATATTAACTCCAATTTTATGTAAAAATAATTACTAATTAGAATTAAATCTTGTAAATGAAAGCATTTTTTATTCAATAGTAAACAAATTTGAACTATTTCAGTTTCAATTTCTGGGATGAGGAGTTATTATGTTATAAATTATTTACGCTATTAAATCTTTGTTGTTATTAGGACAACATCTCAGGACTTATACAATCACCAAAGTTAAGCATTGCTGAGTCTAGTTATCACCTTGGGAATACTTGGTAATACCAGGTGCTGTAAGCTTAGATGCGTACATGGTGTAATGTAATTATTAAGCAGACAGACAAGATCTTGTTGGGTTTCTTATACTCACTTATGCACAAATATCCTTAGGAAAGATATGAATCCATCTCCTCTCCCCTAGTTCTGACATATCACTAAACCATTATTATCTCAAAAACATTCTTAAAATGTAAAAAAAATATTTTCTGGCTTTAAATAACTTGCAATGGGTTGATAAGTCATAGAAAATGAATCAATCAATAAAACAACATTTCAGCATTTCCATTTTTCTTCAGGCGTATATTAATACAGGTAATCTTTAAGGAATTCTGAACTGAGCCTTTCATTTAATTCCAATTCCCTGAAGATTAGCCAGATTGAAAAATACCTGAAGAAGGCCAGAGGGTACAATGACTGAAACACTATGGTAATAACAAAGATGAGGACAATAGTCCAGATGTAAATAATGTAGATAAATATGAACAAGTTATCTTGATGCCAAGTAAGAACTGAATTGCATTAGAAAGAAAAAAACAATCTTTGGTCAAATATGTATTGGATTAACTTGGGAATTTATATCTGCAGACATTTCACAATAAACAAGTGAACAGAATCTCTAAGACTTATATGCCTTGATTTTGTCTTAGCAATATTTTTAATCCATAATTCATCTGAAAGAAAGAGATTGACATTAAGCTTGTCTAAAAACTTTTCTCAAGAAGAATTATTTGCTTTATGGAAAAGACATAATTTTGAAATGCCATGTCCCTTCCTGATGTAGGTGATCATGTCTCCCCACAGTGTTCTGTTTCTTTAATACCTGTAAAAAGCTTTAATTATTATTTGTAAGAATAGTGGAATGTTTTCTGTTGCTATCTCAATGGTTTGAATTCAAAATTCTCCTTCTCCAAGAGAACCAAATTTGTCCTGCTATTTAACCAATAACTGTGAACATGAGGAGATACAATGAATTCAGGGACAGGAGTATGAAATAAAACAGTCTTAACCAGAATTTGAACTTAGCTTTCGAATTGTATTTTCTATGTTGTTAACAACAAGATATATGTGAAAAATCACAGCTGAATGACATCAAATGGGAAAATGTATCAAAGGTTTCTTTCTCTAGCCAATGATTTTTTACTTTTAATAACTTTAATTTTCAAATATTTGGCAATTTCTTGAAGGAAACATATGTGATTTATTAAAGAGGAATATGATCAAATATAGATAAAAATTATTAACTCAAGACCTTTCAGTATTTAACATAAATAAATTAATACATAAATAATTAAACAAAATAAAATACATAGAAATAAATAATAATTACATCAAAAAAATAAAATAAAAATTCAACAACATTTTCTCACTTTCCTTTAATCAGGCAATGAATTACATCACTTAGCATCCTCCATAGTTTACATTTCCTTATACATTAAGAATATTTTAGAATGTTCTCAATTTAATGTTCCTTGTGTGTATAAATACAAGTTATAAAATAAAATCTCCACATTTACCTTGGTAATGTTCCTCAAGGAATGAAACGTGATGGTATAGATAAGTTTTCCTTTTATCTTTTCTTTTCTTTATATTGTCTTTACAGATAAATTTTATTTATATCTGAACTTTACACCCACACACACAGTGACACCGACAAAAGCACACATGCACTATATATATATATATATATATATATATATATATATATATATATATATATATATATATATACATGTATAACTATGAAATTGCAATTATTTAATAAAACTGTAAAATTATAAGTTTTATATATATATATATATATATATATATATACATACATATATAAATATATGTGAATATATATATATATATATATATATATATATATATATATGTATATATATATATATATATATATATATATATATATATATATATATATATATATATATATATATAAACGGTGCAATGGGTAAATTGTTGGTATTTCATAATTTTATGCATTTTTTGTTTTTGATTTTGTTGATGGCACAGTATAGTAGGGTCAGTTAGGCACCATCTGTTAGAAAAAGAGCACCATGACATAATTCACTCCACCAGAAATTTCGAAACATGATGCTGTACTGCTTGGTATTCATGTTAGAAGGTCTAATATGAACCTTTCAGAATGTTTGAGTGTTGATCTGAGGATAGTGCAGAGGATTCAGAAAGAGTTGGATGATTTTAATGGTGATTACAAAGGTACAATAACTCGGAAAACTCACTCTGATTTTTCTGATAAGAAAAGAACTACTGAATTTGTTAGTAAGGGCCTCACAGAGGTCAACATCAAGTTCTTTGAGGATGTAGTGATGCCCTGGGTAAAGAGGTTGGCTGCTGGAAACTCTATGTCTAGCAACAGGACTCTGCCCCATGCCACACAAGCAGGAGAACCATATCAGACAATTTCTGCAACCACATCATCCCTTAAATCACTTGATTATTATGTGTAGGGTGCAGTTGGGTGAGAGACCAATAAAACTCCTTGTAATACCAAAGATGAACTGAATGCAAGGATTATGGCAGCATTCACAAACTTAAACAAGGAGATCATGCAGAAGAGTTGCAGGAGATTCCAAAGTTGAAGCTAATGGTGATTTTTATCAAATAAAAGGACCTGTATATATATATATATATATATATATATATATATATATATATATATATATATAAGGAGCTGTGTTCGCTGACCATAGCACAATTAGGTCTCATTTAAATACATAGGAAAACCTACCAAAATCTGTTTGTAACATACTCGTTGATAAGAAAAACATAATAGCATCATCCATATGTACAAAAAGGCTAAAAATAATGGAAATATTATTAATAAAAAAGAAAATGTCAACACTCAATAATAACTACCGTGAACATGGCCAAAATGTGCTGACCCTTTTTGGAAAATAAAACATTCCTATAACTCTAGATACATACATAAAACAATCCATATATTCAGTTAAAAGTAAAAGAAAATTCATCCCTGATAATGGCTAAAAGTATAGCTGAAAGCACTTGAAAAACTTTTAGACAATTTTTATATAATTTATATCCTGAAAAGAGGAAAATTGTACAAACAGATGAAAAATTATATAAAAAAAACTCAACCACAGCACCTTGTCAGTCATTTCAGTGAAACATATAAAGAGGGATTGCTGACCAAATACACGCACACACACGCACATATATATATATATATATATATATATATATATATATATATATATATATATTGGCAAATAATATACTTTAACTCAATGCATTGCAAGAAAACTTTTTCCATTTTGTCACACATTTTCCCAATGTTGTTTTGTTTATATAAAATATATATCATTATCTCATTCATATATATATATATATATATATATATATATATATATATATATATATATATATGTGAAAATATATAGAAAATAGGAAAGAACTGGTTAGGTAAATAATCCAAAGTTCTTTAGTATTTTTGTTATTATTTTGAAAAAAATAGTGCTCGATACAAAAGTAGAGCATAAATATAATTATTTATTTAAAAATATGATTCCAACACGCTACATAAGAGTTCTCATGTTTCAAAACAAGAGCTGAAAACTTTAATATAATTAAATTGAATTAAAGTAAGCTTTGTTCTATCTTCAAGCGAAATTTTTTTTGGAATAACTTATTTCTGAAATTTACATGTTTTAATATCAGATTCATTATTGAAATAAAAATTTCCATGGTAACGGCCAGTGTGATTGTTCCTATAAAGAGGGTGCCCAGGGTGTTAATAATTTGTATCAGTATAGAGTTACATTCATAGGTGTCAAGTCAGGGTAAGGTTGGGGTTTATAAATTCAAAACGGAAGATGATTTTCATCTAGTCTGGTTTACGTATCTATGGAGATTTATTTATTTTTTTATTTTATTTTTTCGGAAAGGGTTTTGTGTATATAAAAAAAAACAAAAAACTGCCGTAACATTTGTTTTTTGACGACTTCATAAAGGGTTATCTTTTTTGTAGGGTATTTAAGCTATTTATTAGGACTATGGATTTTATATATATAGTGCAGATTTGTTTGTTTTCTATATATAATTGTTATATATATATGTGTGTGTGTATATATACATATATCATGTGCATAGATAAATTTGTGATACCATTTCAGGGAAGCATCATACTCTGTCTTGGAAACACCAAGCATGAAGGTAGGTGTGTCTTGGAGGAAACTTAGCAAGAATGTCCAAAGATTTTTTGTTGGTATATTAGTCTTATAAGTAGAAGTACTGGAGTAAAACTGTACCATTTGATGCTAATGGTCCTCATGAAATTGTCTGGAAAAGATAGAACATTAAAGGAAAAATATATATTGCTACACATGGAATAACATACACAATTCCATTTTTGGTCTTATTTTGAGTTTATAGAAGAAATTTTTTTTGAGTGCTTTTTTGATTTGGAGATTGTCTACAAGTGGAACTGTTTGTGAGCAATCACTAAATGGACTTTGATGTAAAGTGAATTGCAAGGTGATAAAAACAAATAACTAATCTCAGAATAATTCCACTAGGAGAGAGAAATGTCAGATGAAAGAATCTGAAGAAAAAGAACTTCTCAATAGATTTGGAAGAATTTAGAATTTAAGAGTGAAAAAGTATTAAATATAAAAACAATTGTAAAACAAATTCTTTGGTACCAAAAATATATTCTGCATTCTGAATTTTTATTCACAATTTTGAGAGATTACAGTACCTATTCTTTCTCTGGTAGTGCTAAGAAATTCATCAAAGAACATTTTGATGATACTTGAGAATCCAGACAAAACTTGAACTTTGCTCACTGATTGCAAATTTTACACTTATAACCATTACAGTACAGGCACATGGACTTTTTCTTCTATGTGCTGAATCTTGTATCAATCATGGCTCTCCACAATGCCTTTTGTAGCACATAGTAAAGTTTGTCTTTTGGCTATATCTCCTAATCCCTGTTCTGTTAACCAATTAAGCAAGGTTGTTAAATGGGTTATGCACTACTTTCATTTGTCTCTTCTACCTTCAATATGTCTTGTTAGTTTCAGATTTTCCAAGTACTCTTTCCTCATTATGTGCCCTAGAAATTTTCACACTTGTAATCATTACTCTCTGCACATGCACCACTTCTTCTATGTACCACATACTGTATCGATTATCGCTCTCCACATTTTCTTGTCTTTTATAGTTCTTACCCTTCTTCCAACCATTTACACAAGCTCATTAGGTAGGTTATGCTCTACTTTCCTCTGTCCTTCTGACCTTCACTATGTCTTGTGAGTGCCAAGCATTCACTCCAGTGTTATGTATGTGTCTTTTTGTTTTCAAAACTTAAAATTTCATCATTGCTGACATGTTCAGTCCATTGTATTCTCAGCATCCTTCTGTAGGACTGCAGTTCTGTTGCCTAAAGTCCCTTTGAAAGAATCCTTTTTTGATAAGAACCTGCTCAATTAAAAATGTTTCAACACAATTTTTTGTACTAAAGTTAAATCAATACAAGGCTCAAGAACCACTCATGGTAGAGAGTTAATGCCTGAGATTGTTGCATAGATATATGAGGAGAAAGTACAGATTATCAGGCTATATAGAATAATCGTTGTATACATGTGTTAAGGAGGTGGTACTCGAGGGAAAGGAACAGCAAGACCCACGTAGATAGAAAAAGAGGTTTATTTCAAAAGAGAATTCATTACTAAAAAACAAGGAATCGGTTAGCAGACTAGTAACTCCTGAAGCAAGTCCCCAGGTATATCCTGTGCACACTATATATATCTAATGATATAGTCAGTCTACATAGGTGATAGGGAGTGTGGGACATTCCATTACAATAATAAGTAATGTTTGAAATTAGACTGCGAAAATTCACTATATACAAGGCTTAAGATCCACTCACGATAAATGGTTGCAGTCAACAATGTAGTTATGCTGAATGAGGTGTTTGATATGAAAGTAAAAGAAAGATGGTGGAAGTGAAGATTATGAGGATGTGGAGGATAGATAACAAATAATCCTAGACTAGAAGTGATTAAAATTGTAGTGCTTGCTTGAGGAAGCATCCATATTAGACTCTGTTCCACAAAGTAGTGTTACTTGGTGAATTAAATCTTTCTAAGTGGAACATCCTTCTTGCCAAAGAAATATGTACGAAATGAAGATGATTCAAACCTGTGGAAATAGCAAGGTGAATTTTGGCTGCAAATGCTTGAAGTGCTGGCAGTAAATAATGGAGCTCATCTGAACATTTGCCATGGAAGTAGAGATAATGTAGCAATAGGCTTGCAATGTTGCATCTGTCGAGAAGAGGTTGCAGGGTGGAAAATGAATGATTTCTTACAAGGTCATGTTAATGATTTTGAACTTGACAGTCTTGTATTAATTCATTTAGTCTTAATGAAAACAAAATTAATAATTAAGTATCATGTCTAGTGTGAATATAGAGTTGATTCCAAAACATGGGTATTAAGCAATTTGCTCACTCTTCTTTTACAATTTGGTGTTCCTATATGCAAGCACAATTTAGTATTTATAAATTACATGTGTGAACTTAACACAATGGATATTGTTTGCACTCAACTTCATGTGTATTTTGAAATGGTTTTATTTATAGGAATTTACAGGTAAGTAATCATAGACTTTCTTATAAATAATCACATAGATAAAAACATAATATACACAAATTATTAATTTACACATTCATACACATGTTTTTTTACACATTCATACACACATATTCATATTCATATTTACTTATGCATTCCTATACATATTCATACAAATACATGTATTCATTCAGACATTCATACACATATTCATTTAAACATTCATACACATATTTATTTATACATTCATACACATATTCATGCATACATTCATACACATTGTCCTTTTCCTAGACTGTTCACTGTCCAAGACTATAGAACCCAGTCTGTCCTGCTATTTACTTAAGAGATGGATTCTTACCTTCCCAAAGATATTAGCACATAAGTGAATTTAATGAACTTGACTGTAATTTGAACTCATTTCCCTCAATCTGAGTTGCTATCCATTATATATATATATATATATATATATATATATATATATATATATATATATATATATATATATATATATATATATATATATATATATATATGCTCTGAATCTTACATTGAGCTATCTGGATATCATCCTCCTTGGGTTTACCCATGCCGATTACCTAGTTTTGCATAAACTATATATATATATATATATATATATATATATATATATATATATATATATATATATATATATTATATATATATTCAAATAATAGGAAAGAACAGTCAGATTTATAATCCAATGTTCTTTAGCAAATATTTTTATTTTTAAAAAGACAGTGCTCAATACAAAATAGAGTATAATATAATAGTTATTTTTTAAAAAATATGTCACCATCGCAACACACAAATTACTATGTTTTGAAACTGAAGGTCAAATCTTAAAATTAAATCTTAAATATTAAACTTAAAATTCAGGGCTCGTTACCATTCTCAAGTAATGCTAAGAATAACTTATTTATTATTTTATTACTTAGTCTTTCTTAGCATCACTTGAGAATGGAACCAAGCTCCGAATTTTAAGTTTAAAGTTTAATGTTAAATTTTAAGATTTGAGCTTTGGTTTTGAAATATAGTAATTTCTGTGTCACAATGGAGACATATTTTTAAACAATAATTATAATATACATATATATATATATATATATATATATATATAACCTTGAAGTTTGACAAGCACCTGATGAGGGCTGGAGAGCACAATGACCAAAACTAATTGTCACTTATATTTTGAATACAATGGAAATGAAATTAAAAATAATAAAAAGGTGAACAAGACAAAGTTTAAAATATTTGCATATATATATATATATATATATATATATATGACTATGTGTATGACTGTATAAATGAATAGGTATTAATAATCCATCTTGTGATATTGTAATAGTCTTACTGGACTCTTAATTTAACACATTGACTCCCAAGCACAAGTTAACTCATTGTTATCAGTTTTTATTATGACACATACACATACATATATATGTATGTTATAGGTACCAAGCCAAAAGAATGTCCACATTCTGACAATGGGACCTGGGTTACTTCTAGCTGTTATCAGCCAGTATGTGATCTCAGTGTGTAGCACCTTTGGAAAGTGAAAACAATTTCACTAGTTGGCCCAAGCTTTGTGAATCTGTTTCAAAGCCATCATTGGTGTTCTCACAAAAAAGTTACAAACCATCAGGCTTTAAGCATATTAGCATTATTCAAACTAATGATCATGATAGATTATATAGAATAAAGGAATTAATACTCTATGAATAGTAAAATTTCAATGTGAAGCTGATTAAAATCACAAGCGAATTTTCAGTCACTATGACAGTCTTAAACTCTTTAAGTTTAGGATCAACTAATATCTATTCTACATAACCTCATAATATGTGCTGCTTACTTTCTCCTTTCTCTCCTTTAAATCCTTAGAACAATCTCAGTCAGTAACCCTCTACCTTGAATGGCTCAGAGGCATTTTATTTTGTGAACTATAGTAAAAAAAGAAAATGATTTGCCTCCAAATGAAAGGGATTTAATACTGTATGAATGCTTGTAAAATCAGGTCATCCAAGTGAAATTTCAATGTGAAGCTGATTAAAAATCACAAGAGAATTTTCAGTTAGCCTGGAAACAAGTGTAAAGGATATCCAAAATACTCTAAAGAACACTGCTCCAGATGTACTCAACTCAATAATTTGTATGATTTTGAAATGACATGGATTTCATGGATGGATTGCACAAAAAAGCCACTACTGAAGAAAAACGCATAAAAAGGCTCATTTAACATTTGCTAAAAAGTTTCTGAATCATTCAGATGATTACTGAAAATAGTTAATTGGTCAGATGAAACAAAAATTGAAATTTTAGGACATAATCAGCAACATTATATTTGGAGAAAAACCCTGCACACAATAACATGCAAACAGTGAAGCATTGTAGGGGATGCATCATTTAATGGGGTTGCTTTAGCATATTAGGGAATGGAAAACTAACCAAGATTCAAGAGAAAATGGATTTGCATAAATAGTTGGTTCATTAAAAAAAAAAACTTTTACTCTCTGCTAATCAGCTTAGACTTAGAAGGTGATACATTTCCCAACAAGAGAGCAACTCAAAGCATAAAACTATCTCAAAATGTTTTAAGAAGAATTAGTTCAGAGTAATGGAATAGTTTTCTGACACACAAGGCAATATTTGTGGCATGAACTGCAAAACTGAATCTGAAGAATTTGGAATGATTCTGTATAGATGAGTAGCTGAAAATACAAATTGAGAGATACACAGAAGTTTTAGCAAAGATGGAAGAAATTTCCTATAATGTATAATGAAGACAAATGGGTAAAGATATTTTGACATTCATAAGACATATTGAAGGCAAGTGGCATTAGGGGAAACTATTAAACAAGATTATGTAAAAATATAGCCTAACAGGAAATAGAAGGAATGGAAAAAAGGCAAAAAGTTAAGAAGTTGTGGGGAGTTATGATTGCCAATGTCTTGAAGAGACAGAACAGATGAAAGATGTAATGCCAAAGGAGACCTATCTATGGTTTCAGGGGTTTGAATATTTATGTAAAAGTCAGTGTCATAAAGTGTTGATAATTATGGAAATAAAAAAATATTCTGTTTTATTTATTATCAATTTACATATTAAACCATTTTACTAATTGAGTCAATATCATTAAATCAAATTTAAAATGATCAATCTGTAAAAATTGGAGAATGTTTTAGATGTTAAATACTTCAGTGTACAACATCACACACACACACACAAATCTATCTATCTATCTATCTATCTATCTTGCTTTATTTTCCATAATTTTGCAACACGTGTTTTGGGTTTCATGACCTTCTTCAGTCAAAGAGTGGATATTTCCACATATTATTAAAATGAATTAATTTTCCTTATGTTTTTCAATGTTAAACATTCTTGATGTTAAACATTCTCTTTCAAAAGAGAATTTAACACCCAGCAAGGCAAGAATGCCACTAATAACACAGGGGATTACAGTGAGTGAAAATGAGAAAAAAGACAGGGTATGGGGTGATTGAGAAAAGGATAAAAAATGAATGAGGTTCAAGTCAACAGAAGATGGTGATTGATGCTGCATTTAAAATATTGAAGATTGTAGTTTTCAGTGAAGCAAGTAAGCAGAAGCAAGTTCCACTCTCAGGAAGTTCAAGAAAAAAAAACTCAGTAGAAGTGTTGGATATATTTAACTATTTCAACAGTAAAAGGGTGGGGCCTAGGTGCCAATCAAGTAGCACACATAAATTCATGTAGGTGGGCACAAGGGAGTAAAAAAAGCTCATCAGAGCAGCTTCCATGAAAATATTTGTAGAAAAGACAGAGGAATGCTACATCACATTGGTGAAAAAATGACTGAAGTTGTGATACCAAGTCAGGATCAATTACATTGCAGATCTTACTTTGGATTTTATCAAGAACCACATGATGACTAGCAGGGACAGCAGACCATATATGACAGCAGTATTCAATGCACAGAAAAATGGTAGATTTGTAAATATGCAAGATGGAGTTCTGGCATGACACAATGAACCAACTTTCCTTTCAGTAGATGCAGCTATTGATTCAATGTAGTTGTTCCACTTCAAGTCAATTGAAAACATGAGGCCAAGAAGGTGCAGTGACATGCTCTCCTGGATTTGAGCATCAGCCATGCTGATGGCAAGCAGGGAAATTTCTTTATAGTGGCTAAATGAGACCAGTTTAGTTTTGGAGGCATTACATTTACAAGCCATTTCCTGCCTGAGTTAACCACTGATTGGAGGTACTTTTCTAGAGCAGCGGCCACATTAACTTTGTTAGCTCTGACAGATTTGCTCTTGAGACAGGAGTAAATAGTAGTGTCATCTGCTTAAATGCCTACTTGGGAACTGATGACATCAGGAAGATCATTGATGAAGATCAGAAACAGCATAGGACCCAGTATAGAGCCTTGAGGGGTACCTGTGCCAAACCCTGTCAAATGCCTTTGAGATATCTAGAGTCACAGCTCGAGCTTTGCCATTATTATCAAGAGCTTGATATACATATTTAGTCATGGCTCTAAGCAGATCAGTGGTAGACCAGGCAAAACAGAATCCATATTGTTTGTCAGAGAGTAGGTTGTGAGTGGTAAGACACTTAACCTCTTCAGCACTGATTAAAGCCTCGAATAGTTTGCTGAAAAGCAGTAGGAGAATAATAGGGTGATAGTTAGACAGGTCAGAAGGTTCTCAAGAGTTCTTAAAAACAGGGAGTACAGAGGAGGACTTCCAACAAGCTGGAAAGCAGGAAGCAGCAAGGCAATAGTTGTAGAGTTTGGAGAGGCCAGCTGGGGAGCACATTTTTTAGGATGACAGCTGGTATCTTGTTACCTTCACTTGCCTTATGGGATTCTAACTTAGAAATGATGTCCAAGACTGGTATAGCCACAGTTCTAATGGGGAAATCAAGTGGGGGTACTCCAGATGAGTCGAGTGCTGAGTTGGAAGAGAATTTCCAGACAAAGCATTCCACCTTATCTGCTGTAGATGTCAGGATTTGAAATTGATTGAATAGGGGTGTGATTGAGGATTTGCTGTTTTTTAGCACATATTTGCAGAGACACCAACAATCTTATATAATATGAACACACACCAAAATTGATAATCAATTAAAAACTATGTGATATCCACTGCTCAGATTAGAGCAAATATGGCCACAGGAGTGTCAACACAGGTTATTGGGGATCATTTGTTTACTTAAGGACTACAGATACATGTGCTTTGTAACCTGTAACATATTAAACCATAACACTGACATGCATATCTCCAATGTTGTTATGAGAGGAACACCTATTAGTCTTTAATGTTCAGTGATGAGAGCAGGATTTGTCTTCATGCAAATGAGGCTTGTGTGCATGCCATAGAACTGCATAACAAACAGTAGCAGCAACATTCATTGGCAGCAAGGTTAAGTTTAAAGCTCCATGTTTTCCACAGAGAATTGTTCTATGGTTCATGAATTTGATAACATAGTAATGGTATATTCCATCCCTAGACTAGTGGAAAGAGGGCAAGCAATGAGCAGTATTAAAAATAAGAACTAGATGAGATATCTCTAGACATGGGCAGTGGAACAAGAACAATCTACCCCCCACAGATTATATAATGGGCTCAGAATTCTCTATAGGTAACATAAATTGATATACACCTCATTAAAGCCAGAGAGCACAATGGCTGAAACAACAACAAAGATGAGTATAGTAGTTTAAATTTAAATAGCATAAATAATAAAGAGTTCAGTTAGAAATTCACTGGAGTTTATCTGGATCAACATATAAGGTGGGTACAACAGCCAAAATGTTATAATAATAGTAATAATATATAATATATAATATATTTGTTACAATAGCAACAAAGATGAGGACAATAGTCCACATGTCAATAAGATAGATAATGATAACTGCTCATCCCAGGAATTCAATTTGGTAAATTGAAACATGTACTCAAAGTTTCATAAATTTAATTTTCATCAATGCATATATTTCTCATTTCTACTGATGATGAATATATATATATATATATATATATATATATATATATATATATATATGGTATAGGTGTAGGAAGAGTTTTTAAGAATGATGCCACTAAACGTTATACATATCTTTATAATCTGGCTCATCAGGATGATGTACAAATACTGCTGGACCATGTGAACTTTGTAAAACTGTCCTGATCATTTCAAACTGAAAAAGAAAGTGAATGATAAACAATCTTTCCTGGATGTGCTAATAACATACACAGAACATAGACTCAAGGAAGCCACATATCATAAACCAACATTCAATAGCCATACTTGAACTTTGATTCCCACAATCTATATAGCATTAAAATTGTAAAACTCAAAAATGATACATTCCAACTGGATTTTTTTATTGATTAATTTTCTATTGCAGGCTATTTACAGCCAGAAAATATTTTTAGATTATATGAATTTTAAAATTTTTTTGAGGTAATTACCCATAGATAGGGGTGAAAAGTTAGATTCATACCTTTACATAAATGATATTCAATTGAATTTGGAACTCCGCTCTTGGATTAATAATTCTGAGCCATTATCCATTACACCACCAAGCTTACAGCATCTGGTGTTCCCAAACAGTTACTCATCTAGCTACTGACAAGACTCAATGTTGCTTAACATTGTGATAATATTAGAACCAGTGTTTCAATGTGATATGGTCATAAGCCCATACCAAAAGGAGATGGTCAGAATTATATATGCCATTCTAAGGACTGATGCTGTGGTTTCCATAACAAGTGATTTTTTATGGGGTAGAGATGTCAGCCCTACACACAACCAGTATTAAATTCAGAATTGTCTTTCTTGTAGACTGGTTGCCATCCAAGGCTAGAGATCCCAGCCTGCCTTGCAAAGGTGGAAGGAGAAGAGATGGATTCATACCTTTTGTAAGTGTATTTTTGCCAAAGTGAGTGCCATGAATTCACTTTTTGCATTGATACATACTATGCAACATGTCCATCTTTTTATACCAAAGAAATAGATTTACAAAAAAAAACATTGTTATTTCAGTGGTACCATTTTATTAACCGTTTTATTAATTTTTTTCTCACTTTCAACATAAATATTTCCACATTTTATTACAAAAACAATTTTTCTAAATTGCAAGTGTGGATGAGAAAAAAATATTCAACCATAAACTCCTGCTGATCATGTTGCTCAACTGCTTTCTTGAGAGCCTGTACTTTATAATGCTCCATAAGTTTTCTATGTGGTTGAGGTCAGAAGATTGGGGCGTCCATGTCATAACACTCACCTGCTTCTCATCAAAGTATTCCTTCATCAATTTTGATTTGTGACAGGGAACATTATCCTGCATAAAAATGACCTTGGTGAGGTTGATTTGCACCCTTTCAGCAGAAGAGAGCAGACAAGACTCTAAAATTCTCTTGTACTGCTCGCTCATCAGGGTCTTTTCAATAGGTTTTAAGAAACCAGTTCCATGAAAAGAAAAGCATCCCCAGAACATTATACTGAACAGATGCTTGACAGTACTTACTGCTAAATTCAAAGCACTTTCAAAGCTTCTTCTTCGGATTTTAGATCGCTTATCCTTTAAATTTAGCTCAACTTTCATTTCATCGGAGAAGAGAACATTTATTAAAAAAAATCAGGTGAGTCACTTTTATTGAATAGCATTGTATATGATAGGATAAGGAACAAATAGGAAGCGTTTATAAATTTAACATGTTTCACTTTATTTAATTTTCATTAGAATTATGGAATAGAATGTTCCGGTACTTTTAGTTCTGTGTTCTATATTTTTCATTGATCAGGTCGACCTCCGATATTTTTGTCTTGTAGGTTTGGATTCTAGTTGGTATTTTTTGTTGGTCTGGTAGTTTCCATATGTATAACTTTTTATGGTATTAACATATTATATATAATAAGCAAAGTGCCTTTGTATATATTTTGTTTTTAATGTCTGTAAATTTAAAAAAAACAAACAAATGTTTGTACTACTGACACCAGGTAGCAGAGTTATTGTTCTTACAATAGCTGTCTTTTCTGCAATGTTTGCAAAGTAGGGATGTGAAAAAAAAAGAGTCTGTGAAAGAATAGAGAACAAAACTTTACTTCTGTGATACCTGCTTTCCAGCCATGTTATCTAAGTAAGTGAAAGTGGTAAGCAGTTGATAGCACAATTTTCATTCCATTATTAATTCATTGCTCTTACCTTACCTTTTATATAATTATTTTCAAAATTCAGCATCAGATCATTTTATCAACTGCAAGATAACAGAATGCATTGTTGTTAGCAAAAGCATGAGCCCAAAGTGTAAATAGTATATTGGAGATACCGAAATCAAATAAGTGCAGAAATTTAAATATCTGGAAAGTGTTTTAACAGGCAACAGAAAGTGTGAGGCTGAAATCTGTAGGCATATTTGCGATAGTTAAAGATGAATTCCAAAACCTACATAGAGTACTAAGAAATAGAAAAAAAAATTGCCTGAAACGAAGAAAAGAGTACTAAAATGTTGTATTATATCTGTCTTCCTATGTGGCAATGAGTGCTGGACAATCTCTTCAGAGCTGAATAAGAGACTAGAAGCAACAGAAATGTGGTTTTACCAAAAGATTCCGAGTATATCATGGATTGAACATGTGAGCAACGATGAAGTCTTAGAGAAAATGGAAATAAAAAAGGAACTTATATTTAACATCACAAGAGACGGTTGAGATTTCTAGGGCACATAATGAGGAAAGAAGGCTTGGAAAAACTAATACTCAGAGGTCAGACTGATGGCAAGAGAGACAGAGGAAAACAATGCATGATATAGTGAGCTTGAGTAAATGGATAGTGGAAGAGGGTTTAGGAGAAATAACAGAAAGACAGAGTTTATTAAGAGCTACAAGGAACAGAACAGCTACAATGATCACCGACATTCTAGCATTTTTATCTATGCATTTAACTTCAGAATTCTCATTTCATTAATTCATTAATAGTAAAATATATCAAAATAAAAAACATGAACCAAAATAAATAAAAAAAATAATGAACTCCCTTATTTGCTAATGAGATATTCCATCGTTAGGGTAACATTAAACAAAATCACTTAGTGTCAAATAATGCTTTCCTTAACAACAGAATATCTCATTACCAAAAAGGGAAAATCAGCTTGCATGGTTGATAAATATATAAAGTCACTTTGTATTTGATATAGAGGAGATAGTTTGAGGCAAACATTTTTAACATTATTCAGCTTTGCTTTTCAAACTTTTATTATTGAAAAAAATTATCATTACTAGTTATTCTTAAAATCTGGGTGTTTTCCTTTGTGTGCGCTTTATGTCCTGGAATTTTGGCACTGTTTATTGATTCAGGCCTCAATGGAACTACATTTGCCATGACAGAATCTTGAGTATCTTCTGATTCTGTGCTAAAATTCATAAAATTCTTCAGTTAAGCACTTCCTGCAGTAACAGTTTTAGTTATTCAAATCTTTTGTTAAAGCTAACATAATGCAGGAATATTTTATTTTAAAAAATACATCTCTGAAATATTTATTATTCTTTTTTATAATTAATTCTGTGACTGAAGGACTTTGTATCTGCTGTTTCATTTGAATGCACCTTAATATGTGTTTTTTTATTTTCTCTCTCTTTATTTACAAAGGAAAAATATAATAATATATTGATAAAGCAAAAATAATTTTTCTTTTCTAGATTAGGCTAGATAGATACGAAACATTAATTTTTCCAGTTAAAATACTCAGAATCTCAAGGGATAAAATTAGAAAACTATTAAATGCACAATAGATTGTTTTGATGATGAATAAAACAAGACAAATTAGATGAAAATAAATAAAGAACAAAGAGTGAATCTGAATTCAAAATTAAAATTTCTATATTATTTTCCATGCCGGAAACAAATTAAATTTTGGAGTTTTTACTTTTGCTTTCATTTTTTTTATTATATATTAAGCAGTGCTAATAATGGAAATAAAGAATCTTTCTTTTTTTTTCAGTTATTTTAATTCTTTTTTAATATTTTTGTCCACTCTTTTAATTTTGTTCTATTTTCACAATGTTCTATTTTTGCCTGCTACTTGTGGAATTTATTAATTTTCTCTGGGATTTCATTCCTTGGTTCCTTAGAGATCTGTTTGCCTCAGAATATTTTTTATTCAAATTACAATTGTGTACTTATATTTGATTTAATTGCTGATTTTACCAGAAGATATGTGAAGTTAATAAAATATTCTAAGGGAGTTAAGTCTCTATTTCAAGTCCCCATATTCAGGGAAGCAAATTATTTTTAAATTTCCAATTGGCATATTAGTGAGTTACATGTAAAGATAAGCCTGAAATTATTCATACCCCTGTAAAATTTGTGAATTTTAAAAATATTTTCATTAAAAGAACAGTTTTCTGTCACCCATATTGGCATATGAAGAAAAAAAAGAAAATGAAAGCTACATGAGGACTATAGAAAAAAAATTTGGACAAAAAGGTACAATGAATGAAAGCTCAATAGAACAGATTCCACATCCAGAGCCTCCTCACTTTCCTGACTGAACATGTCTTCAGACATGTAGCCATACTCATCATGATTGGCTAATTACATGCTGATGAGACTATTTAACTCATAGTTGGTGTATCTGCCTATATTTCTGAGATGAGTTATAGTAACTATTTATATTGTTCAAACTGTTGTCCTCATCTTTATTGTCATATTCACAATATTTTGGCTGGTGTATGCTCCATCCCTTTTCAGGTGATTGGAATTTTGAATTAAAACCTTTATTTCATCCACTGAGCTACATTATTCTACTTCCACGTGCCATGCCTCTAACAGATGCCTCAGTTTCAGTTATTTCCCTTTAGTAACTCAACTCTCCAAGTTTTTGTTCACCTCTGCAGTGGCCAGGTATTGAACTCACAACTCTGTGGGTCAAGCTACTGGATTACTTCAACCAATGCATTTATTCCAGTGGATAAAAGTGTTAATTGAATGCCAGAGTGTACAACAGCCGAAATGTGAATATGTAAACAAAGATGAGGACAACAATCTGAACAATGTAAATAGTGTTGCAGTTGGAGGTTTTGAATTCAAAGTTGTTCTGAGAAAAAAAATCACAAATTATATATATAAACAATTTCAGCTTTAATTGTATAAGGTACTATTTTAGACCTTCCTTAGTCAATATGTATTCATTGTTATTTACTGTTGTTGTAATTCTTCTGTACCAGATTATTATTTCTCCATGTTTATAAATCCCAAAACATTGCTGAAATGAAGGTAACTTGACTATAAAACATGTTTCTTAAAGAACTTTTGAATTAGATCAATGTATCCAAAATAATAACATTTCCAGAGATGATTATTTAGATTTAATTTTAACTGATGTTTTTGAAGAATTTTCAGATTTCAATGTTGCCTTTTATTCTTAGAGATTCGATAACATTCCGTTTAGACTGTGCTAAAGATAATTTTACCCAACACTGTAAATTAATACAAAGTTTGGCTAACCTAAAAATTTGATTCATATTCTTAAATAGGCTTGCCAAATCAGGATTTTAATATGGATGTCATGCATGTCACTAAACCCCTTTCAGAAATATTTAAAGTATCAGCTGCTTTCTAAAATCAATCATTATTAATGACTTTGAGCAAGTGAAGCCTGTAGATTATGGTGAAGACTATCCTTCTTTGAACCTTGTGGACTGGCACTACAGAATACAAATAAACTGTGCCTAATAAGAGAAACCACATTACTTGAAGACTATGAACAGCAGCAACAGTTAAAATGGATAGCACATGTAATGTTAAGAGTGATTTAATCAAGATGTTGACATTCCACATTATTTCAAATAAAAGTTTAGGAAGGAAATATTAGAAAGAGCAATAACAGCTACTGGACTTGAGCAACCTATTTTCCTGAAAAATTGTTTGAAGAGAAAGATTTTATAAATTTCAACCAGCAGTAGCACAGGCGGCATGGTTAATCAATGCCAAATATTTCCGTATAAGGAAACGGTTAATATTACCATTACAATTAGAAATATTAATGACTGTGTGAATATTTACTCACCTAAACAGCAGAATTGGAAAGATAAGGAATTAAATTTATACCTGCCATGGAAATATTAATTCAATTTTGTTATAAGCCTAAAAAAAAGCACATCATTAATACTTGGTGGAAATTGTGCTGGTTCAAGACATTTAAGAATTCCAACCTGGCTGGTGTTGTAACAATAGACGTTTTTTTTTCTTCTGTTTCTCCATCAGTCTGATGTACTTCATCATGATTGAGCTCAGGGACTGAAATAATTCAATTCTAGGGAAGATTTAATTTGAACAAATTAGAATTTTTATCAGAATTTTTAAGATGAGGAATTACCATTATTATATAGTTTGCTATTCAGACCAGCAATTCCCAAAATACAAAAGTCCCCAAATACAAAGAAATTCTCCAAAAGAAGTCCAGAGAGTACCACATTTGAAATATTGTGAGTATAACACCCTAGATACGCATACTAGTTCATGCAACAAAGCATATAATAAACTAAAAAATACTTTGTTGTAATTGTTATGTCAGAAGCAATTCATACAATAACAATATGATTACTTTCTGCCATCATATTGAAGTCACATACATTTTGAAGAGAAATTAATGATGTAATCAAGGTGTTGACATTCCATATTATTTCAAATAAAAAGTTAGGAAGGAAACCTTCATTAATATGAGAAAGAACAATAATAGTTACTGGATTTGAGAAACCAATTTTCCTGAAAAATTATTTTAAGGGAAAGATTCTATAAATTTCATCCATCAGTAACACAGGCTACTTTGTCAATGAATGCCGAACGATCTTACAAGGGAATATAGCAGATATCCTATTATAATGCTGCTTACCCCTCCTTTCGTTAGTTTACATGCCGTTACACCTAGCCAACACCTCATAAATAATGCATTATTCTGCATTTTGATTGCGTGAAAAGAGGAGAAAAGACATTACTTGGTTTCAGTAAGAAAATGAAAGAAGGAAGGGAAGATAGAAATGGAGAGAGAGAGAGAGAAAGAAAAAGAATCAGGTTAAGCTAATAAGAACAGATACTACATTTTGATCTCAGCCAGCAGCCAGAAATGATAGCAACCATAATGAAAGTATAAATTTTCAGGTGCACAGTAAGGTAATTGCCAAAAAACCAGTAACCATAAAAAAATAAGTGTCTGATAAAATATTTTAAAATTATTTTTAAGAGAAATGTTTGTGAGGTGGATATTTGGCTAGAAAGAAGGGAAGATGGAAGTGTTTAACATCTTCATAAATAATATATTCAGTTTTGATCATGTAGAAAGAGATTAAAGGACACTACTTGGTTTCACTGAGAAAATGAAAGAAGGGAAGATACAAGTGTTTAACGTCTTCTGCTAATACTTCATAAATAATAGACTATTCTGTTTTGATCATGTAGAAAGAGATTAAAGGACACTACTTGGTTTCACTGAGAAAATGAAAGAAAGTGAGATAGAAGTATTTAATATCTCCTGCCAATGTCTCATAAATAATGGACAATTTTGTTTTGATTGCCTATGAAAACTAGATGTATGAATGAAAGAAAAACGGAAAAGAAAGATAGAAGTGTTTAAATTCTGTTTCAGTGAAATTGTAAAAGTTGTTAATTTCAAATCTTTTCATTTACATCCACTTCTTAAAGTAATGACTAGCATTGATAGTTATGATTGTTACTGCAGTATTTTGTTAAAATTGTTAAGCTCAAATATTTAACAATGTTACTGGAAAATTCTATGGATATTTTATTATCATAGAACTGATCATAATTAATTTAAGATTAAGAATCATCAGAATTTTAAAATAGGAAAACTGAAATTTTCATGGGCCTTTCTTTTTTTGGATACATTATGTACTAGTGAGCCAGTCCAAATGACTTGACTCATTTTATAGTCCACCAATAGAGGGTTAACCTATCAGAAGACGTAGAATATACAATCCGTCGTGTATAAAGGCAGCCATTTTGTTTACTCTGTCTGAATGTCCAGTGCCAGCTTGTCAGGCGAAGAGGAACAGAAGGAAGAACTACGCTCTGCTACTTTACTGGGATATCCATTGCTAACCTGACTACGCTTCCCTACTGTCTTCGAAATATTCACTGCTAACCTCTGGATTCTATACTCAAAGACGACCATCATCATGAACAACATTTACCATTAATATTGGCAATGTGAAGAACAGATACTACTCTTTGATCCCAGCTCAATGGCCAGGAAGTGAATAAAACCATTGCTCAATGAATATGAAATGTTTTCTTATAAGGAAACAGTTAATATTTGAAACTATCAATATTAAACTTTTATTAGTAATCAGAAATTTTATAGCAAAAAAAAATTATATACATATATCAAGAGTCCTGTAACCAATTTATGTTGAAGGGGCACCATATGTACTGCAGCTGTAGCACCAGTGTCTTCAGCAAGATAGCCTGATGGAGCTCGACCCACTCCAGGTTGGTTTGAATTCAAAGTTTTCTTTTCCTAGACTAGATGCCAAACAAGGGAATAGAACGCAACCTGTTTTGCTATTTGCCCATAGTTGGGGGAGAAGATATTGATTCATATCTTTCTCAAATATAGTAGTTGAATTGTACTGATGACCCATGAAGCTATTATAACCTGTGAAGCACTGACCAGGGTCATCTGATTCTAAATATAGCAACATCCATATTTTGTTTATCTTAGCAGAAGTATAAGTTATCTGTATGCAGTGCTTGGTGTAATTCCAAACAGCTCATTAAAATTCTCTTTTCTATCATGGAAAATAGTTATTAAATGATAATACTTTTAGGAAAATTCCACACCACTTTCATTTCTCTTATTGAAAAATTTGAAAGAATCTAAGCAAAGCGACATTGTTCATTTCAGTGGAAGTGAATCGAAAGAGGCTCTGCTAGCAGGAGGTTTACATCTTGCAGCTGGTCTATTGTTTTGTTCATGCTCATGTCATCAGCAAAAATGCCCAAATGCTGTGTATGACACCTTCATCAATGTCCTTAGTCATGAATAGGCCTCCTGCTGGTTCAGCCATTGTTGCAGAAGCCAGGATTGGAGATTGCCAGTCAACTGCTGATTATTGTTATAGGCATTCTGGAGCCATTAGCTTCTAGTAGCCATATAAGCTACGTGGTAAATGTGAGGTCATATTCAGTCTCACCTCTCATTTATTTGAATAGTGTGTAGATCAACCATTGCATATACTTGTCAAACTAATAAAACTATTGTTTAAGTAGTATATATTGTACAAATACCCATTGAGAGACTTGTAGCCCTTAGCTTCAGTGAATTTTCCGGTACTTTATGGTTAATTCTTATTTTCACTTAGTATGTTTACACTTTAAAAGTTTTTAAAATAGTTGATGACCTTTAGTGTTATCAAATGAAATATTTATCCTAAAACATATTTGTTTATTATTCCTTTCTGATATTTCTAATTTTCTATTGCTTGTTTTCCACAACTTATCAACCCATTGCAGGTTATTTAAAACAAGAAAATATTTTTTAGGTTTTAAGATTTTTTTCTTTTGGCAATGATAATGGTTTAGTGATACAAATTTTACTAATTAACCTATAGCTATAGGAGTAGAAGAGGTGAGGTTTATACGTAAGTAAATATGACAAACCCAGTCTGAATTGAAACTGAATTGCCCGGTTAACAATTCTGAGCCATTATCCTTGACACCACCCACACATCCAAGCTTAAAGCACCAAGTGGTCACACATCTAGGTAGTGACAAGTTTTGACATTGCTTAACTTCAGTGATTGTACAAGAACTGGTGTTTGAATGCTATTGGGAGAGCAGGTAGTATTTGTGTGCAAGTGAACATAACAAGCCTAACAGGATTCAGCTCTCTGACTAATGATTCCAAGCCATTATCCATGATACCACCTCCCCATCCAAGCTTAATTCACCTGGTATTTCCAAGGGGTCATCCATCTAGGTACTGACCAGGTTTGACATTGCTTAACTAAGTGATCCTTCTGTAGAACCACATTACTGTGACTTCAAGTCTCTTCTTCATCTGCAAGGAGATTGTTCAGCATTCACTGCCATATAGGATGACTGATATTACATAATAGTTAAATCCTGTTTTCTTTGTTCCTGAAAAAAATTTTGTTTCTTAATTACTTTGCTTAGCTTTTGAAAGGCATCTTTCACTATTCTAATGTGGATACCCAGGGCTGCACTTTTTGTCACCTGTTAAAACACTTTGCAGATATTTAAATTGTTGCAATTGTTTGATTTAATCTGCACATTGGGTTGTTCCTTTTGCTAACAAGTATGCATTATATCTTCTTGCAATTGACTTGTCCTTTCTTCATACTTTCCTTCACTACCTTATCTAGGAATTCCTTTAGCTACCATTTTCAATTTTACTTTAATTAGAACTTGTTATGAGGCAAAGATCTTTGCAGTCAGAATCAGCATCCATAAGAGTTTTGTATAAATTTCTTAGTTCCTTAATTAGGCTTCAATTTTCATCTTTAATTACATTGTTTTTTCCCACATATTTTATGTCATTCATTATCATAAAGTTTTTTTCTTAAGATTTAATCTTTGAAACATTTCAGTGTCAGTTCTTATTCCTTTTTACCCATCCATTTGCATTTTCATTTAATTTTCTAAATTATTCATTAATTTTTTATCAGAATTAATTGAACTTGTGTTTTCCATTGTATAGATTCTTTTAGTTTTAAAGAGTATTATCTATTTTTGGAAAAAAAAAATTTATTTGTTGTAGCTCTGATTATAAATTTATCTTTGTGTTTTATAACAAATTAAAATTACCTATTAATATCAAAAGGATTAAAAAAAATATTGATGAAATCTGATCAGCTTTGATGTTGTGGTAGGTCAGTGGAGCACCTTCAATGATCATTCAATAATATTTATTGTCTATCTGAAAAAATCCTTGGAAGTTTTACAACATGGAAGCAGGACACTACTAAATAAAAAGTAAAAGAGCTAAGTCAGATGTGAAAAGTTGGAGGTGGGGAATAAAATAAAATAAAAATTCAGGACATAGACGATCATGGCTCTCCATAATTTCCTATACTTTGTAGCTCTTAACAAATTTTGTCTTTTTGTTATCTGTCCTAAACCTTGTTGTGCCATCCATTTACTCAAGCTCTCTAGGTAGGTTATGCATGGTTTTCCTCTGTCCCTCTTGCCTTCAGTCTGTTATGTGAGCATCAAATTTTCCAAGTTTTAAAAATACCTGATTCATATATTTTATCTGATTTTCTCATAAAATAAACCCTTTTTTAGATTTAAAAAATCTGCTGTAAACATGTTTTTCTTTGTTTTTTTTTTAAGTAGACAATCAGTTTGCCTTTTGCATGCACTTATTTTCTAGAATGAAATTGTAAGCTCTAATATGTTCCACATATTAAAGCTTACAGTCTAATCACACTAAAAGCACCAGTTCTCATTCAATCACCAGAATTAACCTATGTCAAGTCTGGTCAGTACTTACATGGGAGGGCCGCTTCGGAACACCAGGTACTGTAAGCTACTTCCTACAATCTGAAATATGTTTCAGATTTAAATAACTTGCAAAGGGTTGATAAGCCTGAAAAAAACAAATCAATCAATCCACACATAGGACTTATACAAATTTTTTAAAGAAAATATTTAAAAATATGATAAAATTTAATTATTTACTTTGAAAATTAATGGCCATAATGATTTTAGACCAATGATAAAGCTTGGCTGTGCAAGTGGTGTAATACACAATGGCTTGGAATTGTTAATTCAAAAGCAGAGTTCCTATTCCTGTTGGATTCATTAAATTCACTTACATGCAAATACCCTAGGGAAAGGTATGAATCCACCTCTTCTTCCCCCATCCATGGGTTAATTAGTAAGACATGTATCACTAAACCATTATTATCTTGAAAAAAAATTCTTACAATCCAATAATATTTTCTGGCTTTAAATAAAACGTGAAAGGGGTTAATAAGCTGTAGAAAAGGAATCAGTCAGTTAATAAAATACTGATTAGCTACACAGGCATGTCATTTAGATTGATTTACATTCTCTGGATTAAAAAGGTATAGAAACTACTGTGCTACAAAGTGAGGGATCAATTTACATATTGATTGTAATATAGAATTGATCCCCCACTTTATATTCATATTATAATTCCTTGTTTATCAAACTCTGATGAGGTATGAATCCACCACTTGTCCCAACCAGCTATGGGTTAATTAGTAATACTTGTATACTCAATTAGTTATAATTGTTGAATTAATAATTGTAACAATTATTATTTCCCTGCCCCCACTCACACCAAAAATACATTTTAACAGTCTAAAAATATTTTCTGGGGTTAAATAACCTGCAAAGCGATAGAAAATGAATCATTCGCCCAATAATTTCAGCTTAATAGTATTATCATAGACTGAGGCTAAGAAAAAATTTAGTTGTCTAGTTCTCCATTCAAACAAAAGTGGGGAGGATGACTATATGTAAAACTTTTTTTAAATACTTAAGGCTTGTAAGGCAAAACTATTCCTTTCAAATCTGTACTGAAGCCTAAATCATCTTTTTGTTTTATCTGTTCATTAAGAGGCATGTAAAGAATTTTTGCATATGTCTGTATAGTGCAGTTGTTATTGTGGGAAGTGGGATGGGCATCCCAAGTTCAACTTCTGGCTGAGGTAGTATTCACTTTCACACTAATATCCTTGAGAAAGGTAGAAATCTATTTTTCTTCTTCCAGGTATGTGTTAAATATCCAAGCAAACTGGGTTATCTAGCATTGGTTGGTAACCAGTCTACGAGAAGGATAACTCTGAATTCAATACTGGTTGATTGTAGCACTGGTAACTCAGTCCTATAAAAAAACTACTTGAGCTGAAAATTAGAGCAACAACACTAGTTCTGCACAACATAGGAGTCAACTGGTGCAGAGGAGGAAGTGGGGGAGGTAATATTTTTACATATAAATGAGACACAAATACCTTAGTGTTTTCTTTGTTGTTTTAAAGAATGGACTTAATAAAGCATATGATCTCAAGGTATTTATTTGTCTCCAGCAACTGATGTTGAAAGCATGTAACAATAATGAAAAAGCCTTCAAAAATCTTCATTTGTGAAGTTAAGTTATAATATTCTTCAGCATTGAAGCTTTTACAAGTATATATTGGTCTGGGGTTATTTATTATGCACAGGATTTAACATCTATTCTCTCAGCTTATTCATTTCAATATAGGCTTAAACTGATAAAGACAATTATTTCAGAAGAATATAATTCAAGTAATAGAATGGCTTTCATGATTGTTAGATTGAAATCCTATCAACAATTTGTGATAGGAATTGAAAATTCTACTTCATAAAAGGAAGTCCTTGAATCTGAAGAATTTGGAATGAACTAGAATAGAACAATAGTCAAAAATACCAATACAAAATAGAAACATATATCAGAAGTATGAGAAGGAGTAAATGAAAGACCCAATCTATTTAATATCTTCCGAAACTATGCTATGTGCATATATGTGAAGAGATGGGCGCTGGACCCTTAAATATTCAATACCATATCCCAAATGAATTTACTAATAGAAAACAGTATTTCTGCTTCCCCTAAAGAGGATCAAGGAGACTCTGTTGATGATATAAGCATACATAGTTGGGATATGTTCTTGAACAAAAATATCTACATCCTCTACAAAGTGTTCCAAGAAGTGTTCAAAATGAACCTTTCCAAAAATATAAACTATGATCTGGAATTTAAATGAAAGCAGTGATGGCATATACCCTGAATCCAGGATGTGGAATTAGTAAATAATAAATACTTTAAATGTCTTGACATATGGATCAGTTACAACAAATTTAGTATAGGTGAAAAGGAAATTGAATATAGAATACGCTGCACCCAAGTTAGTTTCACCTAACACCTTAAAATACTATAAAATTGAAGAATCAACTTAAAAACTTAAGTCATTTTCTTAAACAGCCTCATCAGATTAAGACTTTTTTTTATAAATGTCATGCCTATTATCAAACCCATTAAAAAAAAAACTAAATTTTCAACTGCATACAACTGCTTTCTAAGATAAATGGTTAACAATGGTTTTGAGTGAGTGAGGCTTGAGGGTCAGCAAAGACCATCTTTCTTTGACCCTTGCGGACTGTCACTACAAAATCGCCAAAAAAGAACTGTACTAAATAACAGAAACCACATCACTTGATGACTTTTAGCAACAGAAACAACTAAAATGGATATAACCTGAAGAGAAAATAATGATATAATCAAGATGCTAAAATTTCACACTATTTCAAATAAAAGGTTAGGAAGGAAAGCCCCCATCAATACTAGAAAGACTGATAACAGCTACTGGACATAGAGATTTAATAAATTTCAACTGAAAGCAGTTCTAGCTGCTTGGTCAATGAATGCCAGTACTGTTTTCAATTGGAAAAAAATGCTTTGTTATTTTGAGGTGCCATTATCATTATCTTAAGAATAACATTTTTATGTAATGGAGAGCAACACATTTTCTATGGATGAATGCAAATAAGAATTAATATTGCATAAATTTCTGAAATTTTGTTGGGATACATAATTTATAAACTTTAGAATGACTTTATAGATGAAGAAGTGACTAGAGGTAATGTAGATTCAGAAGAATACTGAGAATACCATGGATGAAACATGTGATTAATGTGGAAGTTTTTAGGAAAATTAGAATGAAAGGATACTTTTGCATAGAACCAGAACATACAGTTGAAATTTCTTGGGCATATAATGAGGAAAAAGGGCTAGGAGAATTTGACACTGACAAGACATATTGAAGGCAAACACCACAAAGAGAATAACAAGAAACATACCTAACAAGCTTGTGTAAATGCATAGCAGAACATGAATATTGGGGTATAGTAAGGGCGTTAAACATTACTTCTTGCAACAGGGTATAGGAATTTATAGAAAACCATGATTTCCCAGATCGTGAAAGAACACAACACATAAAAGAAGAAAAAGTGTCTAATTTGAAGCATTTACCACCCAGCTTCATCAACATGCATCGTTATACAATATTACAGTATTTATGGTAGAGAGATTTGTTCTTACTTAATGATGATGGGTTTTTAAATAAGGTTATCTAAGGATGTGTTATCAACTCAGAACATGAAATCAGTGAACTGAGTTCAAATTCCAGTTGATTTTGTTACATTTACTTTTGTGAAAATACCCATTGGAATGATATGAATCTATATTTTCTTCCCTGTAGCTATTGGTTAAATAATAGGGCAGGGTTAAGGTTAGGCAATTGGTTAAATAGTAGGACAGTGTTAGGGTATTGGTTAAATAATAGGGCAGGATTAGGCTATTGGTTAATAAATAGGGCAAGGTTAGGGTTAGGCTATTGCTTAAATAATAGGGTAGGGTTAGAGTTAGGCTATTGGTCAAATAATAAGGCAGGGTTAGGGTTAGGCTGTTGGTTAAATAATAGGACAGGGTTAGGGTTAGGCTATTGGTTAAATAATAGGGTAGGGTTAGAGTTAGGCTATTGGTCCAATAATGGGCTAGGGTTAGACTATTGGTTAAATAATAGGGCAGGGTTAGGGTTAGGCTATTGGTTAAATAATAGGTCAGCGGCAGGGTTAGGCTATTGGTTAAATAATGGGGCAGAGTTAGGTTATGGTTAGGGTATTGGTTAAATAGTAGGGCAGGGTTACAGTATTGGTTAAATAATAAGACAGGGTTAAGCTATTGGTTAAATAATAGGGCAGGGTTAGGGCTAGGCTATTAGTTAAATAATAGGGCAAACAGGACTCTAGGTGTCAACCAGTCTAGAAGAGGAACAACTTTGAAGTCAAAACTGTATGTATCCCTGCCATAGTGCATAATTTGTAGCCATTAACAAGATCATGAGATTCTGATTAGCTCTATAATCTTGGCTGCAGTCAACCTACAACTCTGTGTATGTATTTATGTATGTATGTATTATTACTATTCATTGAAGGTGAATGGCTCAGGCATGCTCAGATCAAGTATGATCAAAGAGGCATTAACTCTTATTTGCTAACTAATATACTGTCTTGGAAATGTGGTGTGTGTAAGTGCATGTTGTTTTTGAGAAGATATATATAAACCAACAGAAAGGTCATCATAACAACCAGAAACAAGCCAGCTATATTAGCCTGCCTCATCGTCTTGCTGACAATACCCATGTTGGTTGTAGCAAAGTTTTCAGATCACCATCTGGACTAAGAAGTACATAGAAGACTTATAGGACATGCAGATCCAATGAACCCAATCAAGGATACAAAGTTTAATTGTCATGTATGCATGATACCTGTGAAATCAAATGCTAGTCTCAAGTGTCATCTTAGGGGCCATGGACTCTAAAACAAAACAGGAGCCATTATAAGTAATAGGAGAGGTGAGGAGGCAGTTCTCATCTAAGTAAAATGTGGCAATCACCACGTATCGTTATTATCATCATCATCATAAGAATAAGAATAATGTCATTACTATTAGGTTGGTTCAAAAATAATGTCGGTTTTTGATGTAAAAAAATACGTCAAAAACCGACATTATTTTTCCACCAACCTAATATCATCTTTAAACAATTCCTTTACATGATAATAGTCATTTTCTTTTACTTGTAAAATCAATAATACTGTGAAGGTATGATTCATAAGAATTTAAACTAGATATCAGATTTAAGACTATGAATGATCAGGTTTTATAAATTATTCTCTCATTTTCCCTCATTTTCCACTCTTCACCTTCATCAGGTATAAATAATATCGTAGAGGAAGAAATTAATAATGAGACAAATCGAAGGTGAATATTATTCTGTGTATCTCAGAGACATGAGAATAATTGTAAACTTGATGAAATTGTAATTTACAAATTTTTAAAACAAAAAAAAAATGAAGATTACAAAGGAGATTCATGTGCAAATTGGAAAATTTCAATTCAGAGTCGGAATCAAATTTACCGAATCTTCTGAATGTTTCAATATTCATTTCTTAAGTTTCTTTTCACTGGGAAAACAACAGGACTTTAATTAAATTTGCAACATTAAAATTGTATTTGGTAATTCAGGAGAACTTATTTACTGTCTCCTCTGAGATATCTCAAATTTAACTATTAAATTATTACAAAAGTATCCTTGAATAGATCTTGGTTGTAGTGAGACAAAGTTTTGCTTTTTTTTTTCTTTTGAACTATCCGTTAATCTTTATCAAAAGTTTCTCTTGATTCCTTGTGGTCTATAAATCAGAATTGATTAACTTGGTATGTACTTTGCTTGTTTTTAAGATTTTAGAATTTCAAGAGGAATCATCCTTTTGTCCAAATTTGAAATGCTTTATTTAGATTAACTTTTGCTAAATAAATTAACCAGTTTTGCTCTTAGCATATAGTTATAATCTTTTCTATTGTTTAAGCTAAATTTGTTTGTGCATATTACTACATACAAATTTTAATTCTAACAGAAATGATCCACAAAGGATTCCATATGTTGGGGATATTTTTCATTCTCTTACTGATTTTGCGTTCATGAAAATATTTATAACTGAAGACGTATTGCTAACAGAATTAAGGTTTTTGCATTATAATATAGGTTACAAACACTTGAAAATATGTTTTCATAAATGATCTATAAATGATTTTATACATTGGAGATATTTTCCTGCTTTTGATGGTCTTCAGTGCGGTTTTTTTGTAATCATTTTTCACAAGCAAGGCAATATGTAAGTGGATACTGAATGTCAAGGAATATGAGAAAGAGAAAAATATTATTGAGGAGTGAGAGCAATAAAAGAATGAATTAAAAAACCAAAAGATAACAATTGCCATTACATTTTAAGATCAAAGTTAACTGGAAAGCAAGAAGCAAGAAGATAATTCCACCAGAAGAAACTGTAAGCATTGAAGTTACTGAGTTAACTAAAATGCTTATTATAACTGAATATGTTTGCCAACATAATTATGATTTTTGCAAACATTTGGTAATATCTTTCCTTCTTAAATGATCTTTTGTTTTTGCTAATGTTCACCCAATATAAAGCCCAAGAGCCACTCAAGATAGAGGGTTCCAGTGTGGTGTTGCGAGAAAGGGCTAGAATTGAAGTTCTAGGTGATATACAGGAAAAAGATCAAGATTTAATTAGGGAATAACATTTCAGAGTTAAGTTGGAGGTGTTAGGAGTATAGTGTAGAAGTAGACTTTAGAAGGAACCGGAAACCCAGTCCTAAACAGGAAACAAGGGATAAACATATAATCCTTTTCAAATGACCAGAGAAAAGCATGAACAACCAAATAATTCCGTACTTTTTTCTTCTTTTAATGGTGTTGAGTTAATGAAAATGCTTATAACTGAAAGAAGTATTGTCAGAATTATAGTTTTTGTATTTTAATATAGATTACAACCATTTATTTCCATTTGGTATTAATTTGTTTTTTTTTTTCTCTCCAACTATGGTGATCTTTATATAGAGTAAAAATTTTCAGACTTTTTTAATGATAAAATTCACAGAACATATATGTTAGTATTTGGTCACTCTGCTGCTTTCAGTGTATTTGAAAATAATTTCTGAATATAATAAAACACAAGGGTTTAAAATCGCTAACTTAATGCAAATAAATTTACCTGCTTTATGTTAGATATCTTTTGCAAACATTTAGGTTTGTGTTTATTGGGAGATATATTTAATAATTAAACAGATATTCACATATTTCATCTTTCTTGACATTAGTTATTTTTAATATAAAAATCACTATTAACCTTAAAACCTTAGATAAAAATTAGTGTATTTTCTCGGTTTAATTATTTTTATTCTACCAATATTTCCATAAATAAATAAATTTAAAAAAAAGGAAAAACTATTCATAGAAAGGATGTTGGAATAATCCAGAACTTGCATTTGGAGCAAATCACTTGCATATAGACAGAAAATGATTTGAGTAACTATAGAAAAATAGAAAGGGGTATGAGACAAGGTTGTATCTTTTTCCCCAGATTTAAACAATCTCTACAGTGAGATTATTCTAAGGGAGCTAGAAACCCAACCAGGATTTATTATAATCTTAACAATATAAGATACACATTCAGCATATGAACAATCATGGCTCTTCACAACTTCCTATCTTTTATAAATCAAGTAATGTTTATCCCCTTAATATCCCTCTCACCCCTTCTTCTGCACTCCATTTAAACAAACTTGTTAGGTAGGTTACTTGCTGTTTGCTCTGTTCCTCATGCCTATATGTTTTGTGAGTCTCCAGGTTTCCAAGCCATCATTCCTCAACCAGAAATTTCAACTGATTCTAAATACATGTGACCTTTTTGTTTTCAATTTCCTTAAATCATCTTTGCTGCTCATACAGCCTGTACAGGTTATTCTCAGCATCCTCCTGAAGAGGCCTATCTCTTGTCTCGTCTCCTCTTCATCTGTGACGAAATTGTTCAACATTCACTTCCATATTACAGTTCAGAAATCTTTTCTTTGTTTCTAATGAAAATTTCCTCTTTCTTAGTACTTTGTTAAGATTTTTGAAGGCATTTTTTTCTGTTCTTATTTGCCTTTAGATTTCATATTTATTATTGATGGGTGTAATCTTAACATTATAAGATATGTAGATGACACTGAGTTGATGACTGAGATGGAAAGAAAACTACAGGACATGATAGACAGGGTAGTAAAAGAAAGCAAGAAAAATAGACTATCAACTGCAAGAAGACAGAAAGTATAGTCATCAGCCAGAGGAAAAGCCTAAGATGTGAGTTACAATTTGGAGATGTCAACATCAAACAGGTGTAAAAGTTTGAATATCTGGGAAAACATTTTAACATAGGATGCAAAATATGACACTGAAATATGAATACCCATTGTGCTAGTGAAAGAAGCATTCAAAAAGTTAAGCAAAGTATTAAGAAACAGAAAAATTTCTTTAGAAACAAAGAAAAGAGTGTTGGATTGCTATGTGATATCCACCCTCTTATATAGTGAATTCACCCATAGATGAGGAGAAAACTGGAGGCAACAGAAATGTGATTCTACAGAATGATACTGAGAATTCCATGTAAAGCATGAGTAAGCAATGAGGAGGTATTGAAGAGGATGGCAACAAAAAAAAACATTTGTTCTCAGAATTGGTCAGTTTTTCAGTCAGCTTTTTTCACTATACCTGGATGCATAGTGAGAAAAGGGGGCTTAGAAAACTTAATCCTCACAAGGCATATTGAGGGCAAGAGAGATAGAAGAAAACAGCAAGCCATCAATCTGACAGGTTGTGTGAATGGATGGCAGAACAGGTTTTGAACTTAGCAAAGGGAAAACTACTGTTAAAGGCCAAAAGAAGTTATGGAGAGTCATGATCCCCCACGTCCTGAAGGTTATTATAGAAGAAGAGGATTCAAATAATTTGTTTCCATCATTTACAATTTTAAAAACTCAATTTTTTTTTCTAAAATTTGAACCAGATTTAAGATAGATTTTGATTTGTTTTTTATGGCTTATCTATCCTTACCAGGTTATTTAAAGCTAGAAAATATTTTTAGATTGTAAAAATTGTTTTGATATAATAATCATTTACTGATTCAAGTCTTTCTAATTAACCCAAAGCTGAGGAGAAGAGATAGGCTCATACCTTTCCCAAAAGTATTTGAACATAAGTGAGTGAATCTAACTGGAATTGGAACATAACTATCTGATCTCCAATTCTGAGTCATTATCCATTAGATCATATGCACATCTAAACTTAGAGCATCTGGTATTTCCAGGCAGTCACCCATTACTTGTGAATGTATGGGAACTGGTGTTTAAACCTGATATATAAGTAAACCTTAAAATATAAAAGATAAAAAACTGAAAATGGAAACTGAACAATTTATGCTCGTATCCTGATAGCAAAAATATACACCAGAAGTGTTAAGAGAAGTTTAGGAATTATATAAATTCACATGTATTATATATAAAATGTTTAACTATTTTCGATGCATTGACTGTAGATTAACTGTAATCCAGTCTGTATAAGATGCAGATTTTTTTCACCCAAAACTGTGCTCAATTTTTCCAGGACTCAAAACAGACAAAATCAGGTCAGATTGGATTTATTTGTTTACTGAAAATATAATATCTATCTAATGGCATATTGCAATAAAGAGAGATAAATCTTTCATAAATGTTTCTCTAAGTCACATGCTGCTCCATACATTTTCCAGATTTTCTCAAGTTTAAACGCATGCGTGAATTTGGAAAACATTCAAAGGTAAAAATATTTAATTTACAATAAAAAAAGATACAAAATACCTCAGAAAAGAATTAGAACCTAACAAAAAAATTAACATTTATTCAGTTTTATTTTGATTTATTTTCTCAATGTGTATTGGTAATTTAGTGGTCTTATACCCTAAAGAGTCATTATCATGTATTGCTTACGAATCACAAAAGTAAACAAAATGTCCCATTTTCTTTTTGATTTTTTCTTTTTCTTTTTCTTTTTCACAAGGTTTGGTCATTTTCTTTGATCTAAAATCAGGTGAGATTTATACATGAAAACAAACTTTTTTCACCTGGAAGTTCACTGATGTTTTAACTGCATCTTATACTCCCTTGTGATTTATGCACAAAGGTTTTTTATTGACTGATTCATTTTCTACAGACTATTAATCTTTTGCAGTTTATTTAAAGCAAGAAAATATTTTGAGATTGTAAGAATTTTGTGGGGAGAGATGATAATGATTCAGTGATACAAATACTAATTAACCCATAGCTTTTGGGAGAAGATGTGGTGTCATACCTTTCCCAAGAGTATTTGTGTGCAAGGGAATAAAATAAACCAAACTGGAATTGGAACTCAGCTCTCTGATTAACAACTCCAAGCCATTATCCATTACACTGCCACATATCCAAGCTTACAGCAGTTGATATTCGCAAGTGTGTAAATAGAACTAACCCAACTAGAATTGGAACCTGTCTCTCTGATTAACAAATCCAGGCACTTGATATTCCCAAGTGGTCAACCATCGAGGTAGTAACCAGGCTTGACATTGCTTAACTTCAACAATTGTCTTAGAACTGATGTTTCAACATGATATGGCCACAAGCCTTGTAAACAAAGGATTATGGTATGCTGAAAGTAATAATGAAACTAATATTTCAGCATCTGATCTTCATACTTAAATTATTACACATAAAGGCTTATTATACATAAAGGCATATTAATGTTTAAGAAATGTAATGAAAAAATTTTCAGTAAAGAAAATCAAGATCAATTATATAATCAGAATTTTAAGAAGGTACATTTTTAGCCATGTTTTCTTATGTAAAGATTGTTAAAGAAGTCTTTTAGAATTCTAACATCATAAGCATGATATGTTATTAAATTCTAGAAGTCAAAGAGAGAAAATGTTCCTAAAATGGAGTAAAAAGTTAAAAGTAGATTTTGAATTGTTCACAATAAGCAATGACTTGTATGTCAGGCAAGATATGCAAAAGGGTAAATTTTAAATAAATCTTCTATTTATATTTTATTATTATTTCTATCATTTACATTGTTCTTTATCTATGTTACCAAAGCTTTAAGCCATCAAATATAGCCGGTAAGTCTTATTTGGGAACAGTAGAAATAATTATAGCAGCAATTAGATTGATATATGAGAACCTGAAAGAATATAGTAAATGCTTTTTTAAGTTCAGCTAATGTAGGATCTGATAATGCTCTATGGCACACGCTGAGAGCTCACTGGAGAAAAAGATAAAAATATAACCCTTGTCTGGACTATAGAATTATAATAAATGAAAATAGGGAAATTAATTAATTTATATTAAAGAAAAAATCTAAAATTTTCTGTAAATCATTGATCACAGAAAAAAGATTTTTTTACCATTAAAGGCGTTAATTTTGTAACTAAATATTCACTCAATATAAGGCCCAAGATCCATTCAAGGTAGAAAATTGCTAAGTGATGTTCTATGGATGTAAGAGGAGTAAGTTAAGTGAAAATTATCAGGATATGTAGGATAGATAACTGTTGACTTGAAGAAATTAAGATTATAACAGTCAAAGAAGCATTCTCTCAGGAGTCTGTTCCACAAAATAGCAATTCTCCAGAAGAAGCTGAGTTGAACTTCCTTCTTACCAATAAAATACAAAGGGAATAGGGATGATTCAATCCTGTGTACATGGCAGTTTCTAGCTGTGAAGGTGTGAATTGATGGAACTAAGAAATGTAGCTCATCTGAACATTTGTCATCAAAGCAGAGAAAGAATAGTAATACGTTTGGAATGTTTCGTCTGGGGTAAGAGGCTGCAGAGTTGAAGATAATTCATCAGCTACAAAGCCGCTTTTAAACTCTGAATTCAATGCTAGAATAATAAACCATTCAGTATGAGAAAGATATTGGCATAAATGTATCCAAATATATATATATCTATTAAGATATTTGCATACAAAGTGCCATGCAAAAGTTTGAGGACTATCTCTTTTATTCTTTTTTGTGCCATATTCATTTAACCTGGAGAGGGATGTGCTCTGTAGGGTTACCTTGCCCAAGACACACTTGCTATTGCAATGGCTGCAGTACATGTGGTACTCCAATAACCTTAATCAGGACTTGTATATGTGTGTGCCTCTTCAGGGCATTGTCAATCATATCTCTCCACAACTTCCTATTCTTTTTAGCTCTAAGCAATATTTGTCTCTTCACTATCCCTCTCAATCACTGTTCTACCATCCATTTGCAAAAATGCATTAGATAGTTTATTCGATGTTTCCCTCTGACTATTTGACTCCAATATATCTTGTGAGTGTCAAATTCTCCAAGTCATCCTACCTCATTATGCTTCCCAGAATTTTCATCTATCTCTTTCTGAATCTAATTACAAGTCATTTATGTTCCCATTTTCCTTAAGATTTCTTTGTTTTGAAATGATTTTTCCATGGTATTCTCAATATGATTCTGTAGAAGACATCTCTGTTGTCTCAAATCTCCTCTTTATCTTTGAGGAAATTGTCTAGCATTAAATAACATATAGGAGGACTGATATTACATAGCAGTTCATCACTCCATGAAAAAATTACTAACCCTCATATATTTTCCCCCCATTCTTGAAATAGTCACCTACAGTAATCTCATTTAGGGTACTGCTCATAAAGGGTAATGACAAAAGTCTATACTACATTCAATTCATGCATGATGTTCAAATTTTAGGAAATTTTGTGTATCACTTTGTATACCTTCATACAATAATGAATCAGTAAATCCAAAGATCGCCAAACATTCCTTGGTTCCATCAGTTCAGACCATCACATCTAAGATCTGCTAGGCTATGTACACTAAGTTAACTTATCCTCATTTCCCTCACATTCCATTAGTGAGGAGGAAGTTCCACTCAGCTTCTCTGCTAGAACTATTGCATTATGGAATAAAGGATGCTTCCCTGACCACTATAATCCTCTTCAAGTCTAGTGTCAACAATTATCAATTCTACATATAACTATAATATTCATCTCTTGCACCCTCTTTAAAACAATCATTTAACCCTCTATTTTGAATGGCTCTTGGACCTTATATTGAGTGAACAATAGTAATAAAAATAGGTTGAGTTGGATTTTGATTTTTAAATTTTCACTGTATAAGAATCTGCAATGTTAATTGTCCTGACCTGGCATCTCAGTTTCAGTTGCATTCCCATCACCATAATGTAGCTTCCCTGTACCTTTTCCACAAATACTTTTATGGTAATTGTTTGGATGAATATGCTATAGTACCTAGACTTCATGAATTTAAGTGCAGTTCTAGATTGGCAACAAGTTATCATCAATTTACAGTTGAATTGGTGAGATGCAAACCATAAGTTCTATGCTAATAGTTTCTTCTCTTGCACTTCTCTCTTGTAGAAAGCTTTTGGCCTACTTTGATCTTCAAAAATTTCAATGCAATGTTAATCATTATCTACTGTCTTGATTCCTCTTCATGCATTTTTCTTATTCTTTCACACTCAATGACCCTTTATGACTTAGAGGCTTTACTGTCTTACTTGGGGTTAAATGATTAAAAAAATTGGTTGTATAAGATTTTACTTTATATTTGCTGAAATTTGTCATAAGGTTGTATAAAAACCAGGAAAAATATCTTGACAACTCAAAGTGCAGTGCTTGAACAGCAACACGATTTCATTTTTTTTACTGTTGAAATGGCTAGATGCAACCTAGATATATAAAGTTATATGCTAATAGTTTCTTTTCTCACACTTCTCACTTGTGGAATGGTCTTCTGAGTTCTTGGTTTTCTTCTTTGATCTTCAAAAATTTAAATTGTTAACTTCTGTCTTCTTGATTCCTTTATTTGTGTTGATCTTGCTTTTTAATAATGTTTGTGTGTAAAATAAATGATTTATTCATATATTTAGGCTATAGACTTCCTGATTTATCTACTGATATTCATGCATAGATATGCATCTATTGAATATATGCAGAAGTTATTATGTGGACATAGGGGCCTCTGGAAAAAGGTAGTAGCTTTGATGTCTGGCACGCTTTGGGTGGACAGGCCTCAGTGGTCCTCAACTCTCTCCTAAATTTCTCACATGATAGCTCCAAGTTGGCATACCCTGGTAAACTGTTTCAGCTGGCAGGCTAAACTCATGTGAGGAGGAAGTGTTAACGTGACACCAGTGGGAAAAATATCTCTTCAATTCAGGTCACTGGCCAAGCTTTAAGGGTTCCTCAGATGAAATACAATGGCCACATGGTCATGACAAAGGCAAGCCACCTAGTTGGAGGACATCAGCTGGGGTTTAACCTAGAGAAGGATGGGCTTTGCTAGGTTAAAATGTCTAAGATATGATAAATATTGAGCACACCAAGAAACCATTTGCAGAGATTCAAGCTCTGGCACACAACCACAGCAGATGAAAGAGAATGGTGGACAGCTCAGCATGTCAGTGCTCCAACAACTCCTTCTGGGGTTAAGGGCAATAAAGAAGTTTCCAGAATCTTTTTTTTATTAAAACTAGAGCCTGAATATACATTAGAACATTGTTTTTTTTTTATTTCTTAAAACTTTTCCACATATGTAACAGATTGTTTTGATAGTGAACCATTGATAAAAACTGTGCAATATAGAAAAATACAATTAAAATAACCATTGTACTATTTTTAAATGACAGCTTCACAAGAGATAATTATCTGAGAAATCATTAGGCTTCTCATTTTGTTAAATAAGATGCCATTCCAACACATTATTTCTCTTAAAATAACAATCTATTTTCTCTTGTTTTTTATCCCAGAGATAAGAAGAAAACTTGAAATATGATATGTTTACACTATTGGTTCAGTCTTCAAGCAGAACATAGAATGGTTTATATGTCAAGGATTCTAAGAACTAATACACAATATAGGAGGGAGTGCTGAAAAGTTCATAGCCTAACTCACTTCCCCAAATCTGTCCATATGATCAAACATCAAAATATTTCCTAATCCTTTCTAGGTTTCAACACTCTGACTCATATTTATGATTTACAACTTTTGTAAATGTTTGACTATAAGAAGAAGCAAAAAGATAAATTTTACTCACAGCTACAAAAGGCAGGAAGTTGTGGAGAGCCATAATCACCCACATCCTGAAGGGATATAGCACATTGTGAATTTACTTTGTGTAAAAAGTGCTAGATTTTGTTGAAGATTTAGGAGTATAGTCAATACTGGATAATGTGAATCGTTAATTAACCCAAGAAGAACTATAATTTTTTACACCCACTAAGGATGTTGGCAATAATGGCTCTCCACAGCTTCTTATCTTTTGTTTTTCTAAATAATTTTGTACCTTTATTTCTCCTTGCTTCTCTTGCCTTTAGTTATATCCTGTGAGCATTAACTTTTCTAGGCCCACTTTCCTCATTATACCTCCCAGAAATTTTAAGTCTAAGAATGGCTGATGCTAACCTCTATCTGATTGCAAGTATAATTTTTCTTCTTGTTCCTATTTTCATTAAAACTTCTTTATTACTCACATGTTCAGTCCAAGTTATTATGAATATTTGTTGTTAGAATATCATCTCTGTCACTTTAATTCTCATCTAATTATATGTTGTAACCTAGGGAAGGTTACTGAATAGAATAATCACACAAAGGTTGGTAATGAATGATAATACTTAAGAGAAGAACAACACATATAAGATTCGCCAGTGGCGCATAGAAGAAGTAGTCAACTGATAGAAGTGAGTTAAGTGAATTCCACAATGAATCTCTAACTGCAGACTGACATACAGTGTTCACTACTGTATTTATGGAAATGGGGGCATACCCAATATCATCCGTAGGCATGCTACAACATTATGTGAAGAAATTGTCTATTATCCAGCGCCATTATTGGAAATTAGATTATATAACAATTCAGCACTCTTTTTTTAGTTTCTAATGAAATTTTCCTATATATTAATACTTTGTTTAGATTTTCTATTACAATCCTATCAAATCCTGCAGCTTTCTTTCGTTTCCTCATGGTTAGTGTTGATCTTACATCATATTTTAATTTTTATGTTTTATTTTAATTCTAGGACTAGAAACATTCTGAAAGGGTTTAATTTTGACACTGTTATTAATACTATTGGATTATTCTGATATTATAGATATATAATAACCTGATCACTTGTAATAAAGAGAGCAATCTATAAAATAAAATAAGAAGAAAGGACTAACTCTTAACTATTAAGAAGATGGAATATATGATTGCCAGCAGAAAGAGACAGTTCCAGGTGTGAGCTACATAATGGGGACAACAAAATCAAATATGCACAGACATGTAACTATTTGGCTAGTGAAGTAAAAGATGATATAAAATCTGATACAAAACTTTTAATGTTCAAAGGAATAGTGCAAAAACAATGATTAAATCAAGAGAAGTAGTAGGGTATAAGTAAAGTCTGTGGGCAATGATAAAAAGTTTGAATTCTTGATTTTATGCTGAGAGAACCCTTCTGCCTCTCCTCAGAATGACTGATGCTAACCTCAATGGGAGTAACTCATTGCACCTTCTTGGGCTAATGTTTTCAGCTGATATGATGTGGAAAGACTATACTGAATTCATTTCTAGATCAACTGCTAAGAAAGTTGTTTCACTATGTTATGCTAGACAATTTTTCTTTCTAGAAGCTATCTTGTATATCTTTAATTCTACCGTCCGCACTTACTTAGAATATTGCTAGAACTCTTGCTATATATCTAGAGAACCTTGATAAAATCCAAAGAAGAATCAGTAATATTGCTGGCCCTGATCTGGCAGCTTGGCTTCAGTCATTTACCCATCACCATAAAGTTGCTTCCGTGTGTCTTTTACATAAATACTTTTAAATCTTAATTGTTCAGATGAACTCTTCGCTATAGTACCTAGACTTTATGAATGTAATTGGAGTACTAGACTGGCAATTGTGTTGGTTAAATGTAACTATATTTCTATACTAACAGTTTCTTTTCTCACAGTTCTTAACTCTTCTGGTTTCATACTTTTTTTGGTCTTGAAAAATTTAAATGCAATGTTAGTAGTTATCTTCTGCTTTCTTGATTCCTCTTCTTTTATTTTTCTTGCTTCTTAGATGTGTTTCTGTTTTTTAATTCTTCCATATCAAGTAACCCCTTGTCTTAATGGCTTTACTGACTTGCTTGGGGGGAAATTGCTTAAAAAATATTCAAATTTAGTCAGCAGTAAAACCATATTTTGGTATCATTTTTTCATTATGACCAGAATATTCAATGCCATAATATAAATAATCATTAAAGGTAAAATTCATCTAATTATGGAAGCTTCTTACTTACTGTTTCCTTCTGCTTCTTTTGTCTTTTGCTCCTTTTGTCTTTTGCTCTTTTTGTCTTCTGCAAAGTTTTTTTTAACAGAGGATGGAAAGTGTGACACTGGAATCCAAAGACCTATTAGAATGGCCAAAGATGCATTCCAAAAGCAAAGCAGAGGATTAAGAAACAAAAAACTTTGTTAAAAAACAAAGAAAAGAGCAATGAATGGCAGTGAATGCCAAAACATTTCTTCAAAGATGAAGTGAGAGACTTCAAACTACAGAAATGTGGTTTACAGAAGGATGCTGAGAACATAATGGACCAAATATGTGAGCAACAATGAAATTTTAAAGAAAATGAAATCAAAAAGGAAACTTACACATAAAATCATGAAGGAACAGTTGAAATTTCTAGGGCATATAATGAGGGAAGAGAGCTTGTAAAATCTGCTATTACAGGACAGATTGAAGGAAAGAGGGACTACAGAAACAATGCAAATATTCCATGACAGAATTCCTCATCATATGTTGCAGAAATTTCAATTTCATCTTTCTAATTCTAAGTTCGAGTATCCTTTTTGTTTCCATTGTCCTCAAAATTTCCTTTTTGCTGATATATTCCACCCATGGTATTCTCAACATCCTTCTGAAGAAACATATTCTCTTTTGTTTCATCTTCTTTTCATCTATGAGGAATTTGTCTGGCATTTTAAATATTTATTCGATAAATGTAACCTATATTATAAAGTGTAGACAAATAAAAAGAATAAAATTGCATTTCTTTAGAATATTGTTTTATAAAGACAACATTAAAAACAGATCTATAAGCAATATATATTTTCATCATTGTTTGCTTAGCTTATTATTCCCAAAGATATAAATATTATTAAGGACATGTATAAGTTTTGGAGAATTTGTGAGAACTGTGAACTTATAAATTGACATATACTAGCATTATAAATAATTACATTGAACATGGAACCTCTGAACAATTATGCATTTAAATGATAATTATCACAGTGATAATGGTTAATCTATTTCAATAGATGACTATAATTTTCACTTAAGTGTTGAGATTATGAATAAAGATGTCCAATCTAAAAAGAATAGTATTTAGTTAAAATAAAACAATTATTCTATATATTTTGCTTCTTGATAGTCATTGTTAATGTAATTCTTATCATTCAGTTTTGATTCAGAACTTGCTATTCTTCACTGCTTTTTTTCTCCTACATGTTGTGTCCCTTCAAGATGTGAAAGGTCATGGCTCTCTGCAATCTCCTATCCTTGTAGCTCTTAGTAATATTTGTTTTCACATAAGCTCATCAGGTAGGTGGCCTGCTGTTTACCCCTGCACCCTTTTCCGTTTGATGAATCCAATGTGTGTCAAATTTTCCAAGACCCCTTTCCTTGAGTGTCTCAGAAATTTCAGTTATCTCTTTCTCATTCTTTATATTTACATTTTTCTTAAGACTTCCTTTGCTGCTTACATGCTTCGTTTATAATATTCTTAGCTTCCTTCTGCAGAACCACATTTCTCTTGACTCTGATTTTCTCTTCATCAGCGAAGAGATTATCCAGCATTCACTGCCATATAGGATTGATATTACATAGCAGTTCAGCACTTTTTTCTTTGTTTCTAACAAAATTTTCCTTTTTCTTAATACTTTGCTTAGTTTTTAGAAGGTACTTTCCAATATACATTCAGATTTCATTGTCCCATCCTAGGCTAATCTCTCCTTAACCTTGCTCTGCCATCCCTTTACTCAAGATCATTCTTCTTCTTCTTCAGGACGTTAGGGATCATGGCACTCCATAATTTCCTGTCCTTTGTAGTTCTTAGCAAATTATCTCTTCGAAACATTGTTTGTTATGGTTTATTTTGTTTTATGGCATATCAACCTCAGTGGGTTATTTAATGCCAACAAGATTTTTAGGATAAGTTTGTATGAATAGAATATGTAATTTTTCTAGTTTGTAGATCACGTTTCATTGACATATTTTTGTAAAGTGTTTTTTTGTCAAGAGTCTTACCAGTAATTTTCTTTTTTTTTGTGAGGGGGGAGGTATTGCTGGTAATATTTTTTTCAAGGGCCAGGGTGGACCTGAAAACAAGGAGGTGATTCCATACTCCTGAAAACCTCCCAAACCTTGCTGCTGGATGTAGATGATCGGCATATTCAGGATGCCCTAAACCTTCCATTTACTCAAGCTCATTAGGTAGGTTATGTGTTGCTTTCCTCTGTCACCCTTGCCTTAATCTTAAATAACTACCAGTTTACAAATGACCAAATAGAATATTGCTTATCTATTTTGATTAAACTTGAATTAATATTACTACAATGCTTAATGTATACAATGCAATGTATAAACAGATACATTTAACTATAAAAAGAAGATTGCCAACAGATCTTAGTTTGAAAGTCAAGAATAAAATTGAAACTGAACTATAAACAGATTCATGTGTACAAAGTCTCTCTTAGACACATATTCCTGTAGCTATACAGACAATAACAGGACAAAATTTAAAAGAAAAAAAATAGACCAACTTCCCCCCAGGAGAATCTACTTTGTTTAGTGAATCAGTCAGAAATCCTACAATCGGTTGACATCATTTGGCTTAACTCTTTAAATAGAGCAACCTCGTCTTTGTTTTTACAGGAAAGTGAGAAGATTTCTCAAAAAAAAAAAAAAAAAAAAAAACTAATCCCGCCACAACCAGCATCTCTGCTTTTCTCAAACAAACAAAGCAAAATTGTTTTTCACATCTAGATGAAAAACTGCCTATTAAGTACATTTTCACAATCGGATTGAATAGACCTGATCAGTCGCTTATAACTAACTCTGACTGATGCTCACACACCTTGCGAATCAGACAGGATATCTATCGCTCAAATTCCTCTTGAAATCAATTTCCTGCTGAATGCTATGCTGTTATACTCTTGTCAATGTTTTTTTTTCCTTTGCAGTACAGTCCTTTCTTCTTGATCCAACTTGATAACATTTAATACTTGACATATCACTCTTGTGCAAGGCACCTTTTGATCATTTTGAAACAATCTGAGTTCCTATTGTCTGTGGCTTCAAGTAGATATACTTTTCACTGTCTCCTAATAGAGAATGTAGCACTATCAGAGCATAAGAATTCTATCCATAAAGAAATTGCTATTCTTAAATAAGTTTTGGCAAGCAATGACTGAAAATATCAATGGGCTAATTTCTGGGTTAAGTTGTCTGATTGGATATTTTTGAAGTGCTGAGTGGAAAAATAAATTTTATTTAAACTGTGACAACATTATGGTAATGGTAACCTCCTATTTATAATAATATATATGATAAATTTCTTTTCAAAAGTAAATATAGTTGTAGCATCATAGTTTACTACTAAAACTGGTATGGATAACAATTTCTCTCTCTTATTATTACAATAGAAAATTCATCATATTTTAGAATGGGATATCAGAAGATATCAGTGTCACTAATTTGTAATTTTTATTCTTCCTTCTATTTTCACTTTTTTTCTTCCTATCTGAATCAGTTTGTGTATATGTATATATATATATATATATATATATATATATATATATATATATATATATTAAAGAAAAAACAACTACGTTGATGTGACCAACAGACAACTTGTCAGAAGATCTAAGACTTTAGACAAGAAAAAGAGAAAGAAAGACAAAAAATGAAACACCTACCTACCCAGTAAAGTGCTCAATGTTCAGATTACCTAGACAGAGCAAAACATACTTCACAACATCAACATTTAACAAAAGATAGACCAAGTTATTACTCAAGTTTCAGATGACTTGGAATTCTAGTCACATGAAGAGTATGAAAATCAATTAATGACTCAGGCTGTCCTTTGGTATATATATATATATATATATATATATATATATATATATATGAAAATATTGTGGAAAATAGAAAAGAAACTGGTTTGGTAAATAATCCAAAGTTCCTTAGTATTTTTGTAATTATTTTTAAAAATAGTGCTCGATACGAAAGTAGAGCATAAATATAATTATTTATTTAAAAATATGATTCCAACTCGCTATATAAGAGGTCTCATGTTTCAAAACAAGGGCCGAAAACTTCAAAATAATATTTGAATTAACTTGAGTTAAAGTAGGCTCTGAAGATGGAACAGAGCCTACTTTAACTCAAGTTAATTCAAATATTATTTTGAAGTTTTCGGCCCTTGTTTTGAAACATGTGACCTCTTATATAGCGAGTTGGAATTATATTTTTAAATAAATAATTATACATATATATATATATATATATATATATATATATATATATATATATATGTATAGATGGTTTATTAGACCGAAATGTCCGATATTGACATATTAACATTAAAACAGCATAATTGCATATAAGGATTTTTGTTTGTTTTTTCCATATATTTTTCTTCATATATATATATGTGTAAATTTTTATATATATATATATCATTGAGTATTTGGTCAGTAATCTTTGTTTTATATAAGTTTTATTAAAGACTAACAAAGTTCTGTGATTAAGATTTTTATTCAAATTTTCTTGTTTACTTATTTACTTGTCTGGATATAAAGTGTGTAAAACTGTTCAAATGTTTTATATATCCAAATGCTTTTGGATATTCCATTAGCCATTATCACAGATAAATGTATATGCATTTTCTATTCTATTAGCCATTATCACATTATTGTTCTAATAAGCCATAATAAAACATTTTTAAAATTTTAAGCATTTTTATGAACACAGAAACACAAAGTAATATTAAAGTAATATTACCTTGCTTGTTTCCTATTTAAAAATTCATAGATTATTTAAGAGAACTGGTATATTTAAATTATAGTGATATTTAAAGGCATTCAACAGTTGTAAATGTGTATTATATACAGTGTAACCCGGATATAAGAGAAACCCGGATATAAGAGAAACCCGGATATAAGAGACTTCCTATCCTGTCCCAACAACTCTCTTATATCCGGGTTACACTGTATATTAAAACTAATATTTTGTTAAATTAAAGAAATATTTTTATTTTTATTCATTTTGACAGTGAGGTATTCTGTTCAAAATTGTGCACCTATAGCTGTTTGAATAGACCTCTGAAAAAAGTTTCTTTTATGTTCTCTGTCCCTGCTGAATGTGAGTGATCATGGCTCTCCATAAGTTCCTGTCCTTTGTAATTCTAAGCAATATTTGTCCTCTGACTATTCCTCCCACTTCCTGTTTTTTCATTTATTTAACTAGCTCATTAGATAAGTTATTGTTTCCTTCTACCTCTTTTGTCTTCAGTATGTACTGTGAATGTCAAATTTTCCAAACCCTCATTCCTCAATATATGTTGATGAAATTTCAACTGTTGCTTTCTGATTCTATGAGTATTCTTTTCATTTCTATTTTTCTTAAAATTTCCTTGTTACTTATATACTCCAACTATGGTATTCTTAGCATCTTTCTGTAGAATCATATCTCTATTTCCTCAAGTCTTCTCTTCATCTATAATTGTCTATCATTCACAGCCATGTCTGGGGATTGATTATTATATAGAAGTTCAGGACTGTTGTTTTTGTGTCTAAAAAAATTTTTCTTTGTTTAGTTTTTGAAAGGTATCTTTCTCTATTCCATTTGCTAGATATTTTGTTTCTATTCAATTTTCTTTGCTGAAAATAGAAACTGAAATGGAATGTTTAGTTATAATATAGATTGATTATAAAGTAAATTCTTTTATGACTTGAAACATACCAATGCCCATTTGAATATTATCAAGTTGTATTGCCCTGAGAATCTAAAACAGTAACTTATGTTTAAATGAATAAAATTATTTATCCATTAAATTTTCAGCCTTTCTGTAACAAAGATCTTTCTTTTATCATTCCATGAATGTAAACTGTTTAATATATTACAGGGATAATTCCTATCATCACTGTATTCATTTGAATTTTTCAATTGCTCATAATCCACATGTGTACAATTTCGATATTCTGTTTTTAAATGCAGTTTAATGGCAAGCAAAATGATAAATTCTATTCAAAGGCCCTGAAGAAGAAGAAAGTCTCTTTTAATGTACACAGGAATTTATTTAAAATAGAAAACTTACAGTATCATTGCAAAAGTAAAGTTCTTGTCAGTTTAAAGATAATGGGCTTAAACCATCTTACCATTAATAAACTAAATTTAAATATTTTGTTCTTAATACTTGATTTTAATAGAAACACCTTATATCTAAAAATTTTAAGTGTATAATCTCAGTGCGTCAACATTTTCAGTATTACTTATCTATGCATAATTATAACCAATGTCTGTGTTTTTATATTCCTTTACTCTTCGTGTGCATCAAAAGAAACATCATGTTAGTTCAATGAAGCCCTAAAGGACATAATGCATCACACAAAAAAATGTTTTCTACATTTTTACGCATTTATATGTCTGCCATTTGTTCAAGCATTAGATACGTTTGGTTTAGTGTTTCTGCTATCTATTTAGAGATTCTTGATAAAATCAAAAGATGAATGTTATTGGTCCTGGTATTGACCTGGCATCTCAGTTTCAGTTTCTAGGGTTCATAATAAGGAGAGAGAGATTGGAAAATCTGATACTCACAGGAAATATTGAAGGCAATAGAGAGGAAATCAATGCATTACCTATCTAGTGTGCTTGAGTAAATGGATGGAGTAGTAAGGTTTAGAAGAAATAACAAAAAGAAAAAAATTATTAAGATCTACAAAAAACAAATTGTGGAGAGTCATGATCGCCTACATCCTGAAGGAACAAGGCACATAAAGAATAATTATGCACAAATATTCTAATTTTCCTGAGTTACATTTGAAAATAACTTTTGTCTTTTTACTATGCATGGTTTCAATTAAATATTATTAAAAGTTATCGACTGCTCAACATTTTTTGCTTTGAATTTCTGGGATGAGAAGTTATTGTTATTTACATTATTAATCCACAAGGCTATTGCCCCACAGATATGAACATTGCAATGAGAAAAATCAACTGCTGTAGATTAAACAGAGTTCAGTTCAAAATTCTTTAAAGATTATGCAGATCAACAGACACCTGAAGAAGGCTGGAAGGCATAATATCGAAAATGTCATGAGAATAACAATAAAGATGAAGACAATAGTCTGAATATAAATAATGTGCAAAATTTTATTTGATCTTGACAAATTTTAATTTAAAATTATAAAATTTAAATTGGCATGCGTGGATTGCAAAGTATAAATTTGTAAATTCTCCTGCATTATACTCAGTCCAATCAAAACACCAATTTGATACAAGAAAAAAATTATTATATTAGGTTGGTGCAAAAATAATGACGTAACAATGTCGTTTGTTGACGTATTTTTTAACGTCAAAAAACGACATTATTACGTCATTATTTTTGCACCAACCTAATACAACTGGAAAGAGTGCAGACAATTCTGAGCAAAGTACGAGTGAAGTATATCAGTAGCAGTTTATACTGACAACCGTCATTAGTCAGTTAATGTCCAGTAGGTCAACAATCAATGTGAGGTTATGGTTTACAATTGTGGACAATCCCAACAAGTGCTAGTAGCTATGAATGCCCTGGGCTGAATAATAGGACCTTCGTTTAAGAAATGGCAGTAAAAGGTGGATAAGTTAATTCTTCTGAATTAACTAGGGTCATCATAATATCCACTCATTAGAACCTTAGTGTCTGGACACCCTTAGGGATTACTAGTGAAAGATGGACACAGACATAGAGAAATACTGGCAACCTACCCTGTGGATATCTTATGGAACAGTTTTATTTGATTTGATCAATGATAATAAGTGAATGTACAAATCATTGTCTTTGTGTATTTTAAATCCTCATTTTAACAAGTGGAATTTACAATTTGTATATTATAGATGTTTTGTTAGTGGGAAAATTTACATATTGGCCTATTTTGAGAGAAAACCATTCGTTTTATTATGAAGAATTTAATGGCAAATCACAAGAGAAAGCTATATTGATTTAGTTATAAATTGATATTTTGAATAAATTTGTCTGCAAAAGGAGTCTGAAAAAATATTAGATTTCCTTATAAATGATTCCTGTAGTGCTGAATTTCATAAAATATACAGAAATTATTACTGGTTAATCACTGTTAATCAGTATTTTTTTAAAATTGTTAACACTCCATGCAAGGCAGTAAAGCCACTAAGACACAAGGGGTTACAGGGTGTAGAAGAATTAAGAAAAAAAATTAATAATGAGCAGAAAGAGAAAAAAGTAATCAGGAGGACAGTAGATAGCAATTGACATTGTATTTAAATTTTTTCAGATTAAAGTTGGTTAGAAAGCCTGGATCCAGAATAGAGTTCCACAAGTGAGAAGTATGAGAAAAGAAAATGTTAGCATAAAATTTATGGCTACATCTAGTCAGATCAACTCTAAATTAATGAGATCTTGACACTAGTCTAATACTGTGCTTAAATTTTAAAAATCTTGGTATCATAGTGAAGAGCTCATCCAAACAATTACCATGAAAGTAGTTATAGAAAAGGCAGAGGGAGGCAATCTTATATGGGTGAGAGAGTAACTGAAACCGAGCTGCCAGATCAGGCCTGATAATACTACTGATTTTTCATTGGATTTTATCAAGGTACTGAAAATAAATAGAGCATGAAACAAGGAATTAGACCATATGTGGCATCAATATTCTAAGCATGGACAAATAGTAGATTTATAGATATGTACGATAGATTCTGGAAAGAAAAATTGTCTCACATGACACAGTTAGCAGCTGACCTAACAATGGATTCAATTTGGTCTTTCAACTTCATGTCAGCTGAGAATGTTATCCCAAGAAGGTGCAACACATTACTTTCATTAAAGTTTGTTATTGAAATGTGTAAATAATGCTGAATATTTTGTTTGTTTTACTTCTTATTTTCTTACCTTTAACTGTTTCTAATATAATCATGTGAAAATCCCCTTTCTGCCTTCCATCAGCACAACTGATGCTAACATCCAGGAGAGTGATTGGTTTCACTTTCTCTGGCTAACGTTCTCAGCTGATATGAAGTGAAAAGACTATATTGAATCTATTGCTAGGTCAGCTGCTAAGAAAATTGCTTCATTGTGTAGTGCAAGACAATTTTTCTCTCCTGAATCTATCCTACATATATGTAAGTCTACCATTGGCCCATCCTTAGAATATTGCATATGGTCTGGTTCTCCTGCTATATAGTTAGAGATTCTTGATAAAATCCAAAGAAGAATCAAGAATATTATTGGTTCTGACTTGGCATCTTGAATTCAGTCATTTTCCTACCACAATAAAGTTGCTTTCCTGTGCCTTTTCTCTAAATAATTTTGTGGTAATTGTTTGGAAGAGCTCTCCTCACTATTGTACCTAGAATTTATGAATTTAAGTGCAGTGACCTGAGTGGCTGAGTGACCTAAGCACACCTAAGCTAGTGTTCCTATATAGGAAGAACACAAGTGAGTTTCCTACCAAAAGGCACATTTTCTTTATTAAGAATATATCTCCAAGACCCATATATTTTATCATATTTTTCTTTGGTTTTCATAAATTTTTTCTGTTTTTCTTAATACTTTGCTTGACTTTTGGGAGTCTATCAAGACAAAATACCAAGGAATACTGATGAAAATGATCTTATATCATCAGGATAATGTTCCAGCACACAAGTTCTTGGTTTTAATAGCTGCTGTGCATGACTTTGGATTTGAACTGGTTGATTACAATCCAAATTCTCCTGATTTGACTATGACCTGCTCACCAATATGAGATAACACTTAGCTGAGAGTCAGTATCTTAGTGATGATGACATCATATCTGTTTTTGATGACTTTTTTGATCAACAGGATTAACAAACCTCTTTGAACAATCAGATGTCAGTTTACCTGGAAAGAAACAATGCAATTATTAATAAGAAGAGTTGAAATTGAAGTAGAAAAGTATCCAAAGCCACGGTTTAACACATCAAGGGAATTTTGATTTGAAATTTCCATTGTATTATATTCAATCTTTGGGTTTTGCAAGGAAGGAAATTACTTTCAAACATAAATATTTGTTGCATAGAAAGAATGCTTTTATCATTAGGCAATGTATTTATTGATACATTTATCTTTCTGCACACACACACACACACATATATATATATATATATATATATATATATATATATATATATATATATATATATATATATATATATACTTGGATAGAAGAAGTGTTTTTATCTACTGATTTTACAAGGAAGAATTTTCACTCAGTTACCACTGTTTGATAAAACATTGGTTACATTCCTGGCTATAAGTTGATATTAATAAAATTCAGCTATGTTGTAAATACAAGTGTCATCACTAAAAAAATACTTCTTACTTGGTTTAAATTTAAAGTTATTTTGGTGGGAGTGGTGATAAATTATGATTCAACTGAGAATTATTTTAGCCCAATTCTTCAAAAATTAAGTTATCATTAATTAAGGATTTTCATGCTTATTTTTCAAATGATACTTTTTTTTCATTACAAACAACAAAATTGATGGCATTGTTCCTCTTAAAAAGGTTTTCTTAATGAAAGTTCAGTTAAGAAGCAAATTTCAAGTCAAGTGTAATTTTCATTTTGAAAATAATGAAATCAGATAACAAATCCTTATCTTAATTTTGAGAACTTTTTTTTCAAACAGTTGTTTTCCAAGATAACACCAGTTTTTAATGCCATGACTTATATTGTTTATATTTTTTATCCTAGCAGACTCTTTGTGGAGCATAGCACTGCAAACAAACCAAATGAGATTGCTGTAGTTTTCAGTAGAAAGTGACTTTTTTATGAGGCGGGATACTTGCCTGACATTTAAATTGATCTGTCTAACGAGGAGATCTCTGCTGCTTTTTACCTATTAGGAAAGAAGCTGATTCATTCCTTTCCAAAAAGCATTAGTGTGAAATGAATGTATTTATAAGGATAAATCTACCATTCATCCCTACTTCCAATATTGCTGCCATAACTGGTCTAATAATAATTGTCCCAACTCCAGTTTGAATATAGTTTAATGCTTTTATTTTTAATCCATTTCACCCTAAGCAAGGCAGTAAAGCCACTAAGACACGTTAGTGGGTGTGGAAGAATTAGGAACAGAAACATTATTAATGAGCAAGAAGAGAAAAGAGAAGGACATTAGATGACGATTGTCATTGCATTTAAATTTTTGAAGATTAAGCTTGGCTGGAAAGTAACTAGCCAGAATAGAGTTCCATAAGTGAGAAGTATGAGAAGAGAAACTGTTAGCATATAATTTACAGCTACAAATAGCCAGCTCAGCTGTAATTTGATGAAATCTTGACACCAGTCTAATACAGTGCTTAAATAAAAAAAAAAATCTCGTTACCATAGTGAAGAGCATATCCAAACAATTACCATGAAAGTATTTATAGAAAAGGCACAGGAAGGCAACCTTACAGTGGTGGGAACGTAACTGGAGCCAAGGTGCCAGATCAGTGACGTTAATATTACTGATTCTTCTTTGGATTTTATCTAGGAGCTCAATGTAAATAGCCACTCCACTGTTAAGTGATCCATTAAATCTGAAGTATTTTTTTTCTAAATTATGACTGTTATTTTTTATTCTTCCAATAAACTAACAAACTTAATAGTGTTAACCGTATATGATTGATATTATAATTTCCTTGCTGGTTTTGCTGGAATTCTTTACCATGTTCAAATATCTTTTTCAGAATTTCTTTATCTTTCAATAAATCTTATACATGATTAAATATTTTTATGGATCCTATTTAAAGAATTGCCAATTAATAAGCAGGGATGATAATTAATATGAAATTCTCTTGAAAGTCTTTTTTATATAAAAAGTAAAATGCAGTTTCTTTTTTAGATTGACTGAAAAAACTTCATCTAGTTTGAAAGGAAAGAATAAATGATTGACAAGTTAAAAAAAAAAAACTGGTTCTTATCTAAAATTTCCTCCTAAATCATTTTTAAATAAGTAATTTTTTTACAAGTTTTTTCTTTACCTTTTTGATGTTCATTAAAAAATGATGAAGTGTTTCGAACATAAAAGAAGTTTTAGACAACTTTTTTCTATATGTCTTTGTATTCTTTGTTGAAATGGTGGAGAAAAATAAAGAAAGCAAAGCAAAATAAAAAAAATGAAAGATTTCTTTCATTTTCGAAGTGAAATTAATTTCATATATATATATATATATATATATATATATATATATATATATATATATATATATATATATCATTCACATACAGCCTACAATGTATTTTTTGATAATTAATAGTGCTTAGAAATTGTTACTGTAGCAGCAATTAAACAATTTGATTGATTTTTGTCTGGTTTAGCTTATCAAGGACAGACATTGTCAGTTATCAATTAACACAATTACCTAATTAGCTCTATAGCAGGAGTATGTATTCTTCATATATGAAAATAATTAATCAATACTACTCCACTGGATAAAAAATAGCTTCAAGAATTTTTTCTTTTTCATTATTATATTCCTCTTTTCGTTGTTTTGTACTTCCAGGCAAAGATGACATTTCTGATGGGAAAATCACAATTTATTTAGCTTTCATTTCTTATCACTGAAATTTGAAGCATTAATAACATCCGTTTCACTTAATCTTGATTTGTAATTGTTCAAGTTAGCATTTTTTTTTTTTTTAAATAACATAAATCATGTTCATGACATTAATTATATCTACTTGTCATTATTAGAAGAGTATTGTGGAAAATCATGAATAGATTCACTTTTTGAAACAAACAGTACAAAGATATAGCATTTTTAACATTTTCAAAAATTTTTTAATCAAATTCACCCCATGAAAGGCAGTGAACCCCTAAGACAGAAGGGGTTACTGAGTGTGAAAGAATTAGAAAACAGAAACATTATTAAAGAGTGCGAACAATAGCAGAGTAATCAGGAAGATAATAGATAACAACTAACATAGTATTTAAATTTTTTTAAAAAAAAGGTAGTTGGAAAGCATGGAACCAGAAGAGGGTTCCAGAAATTGGACTAATGTTCTCATCTTTGTTGCTGTTACCAAGAAATTCCTGTGTGATCTTTAAGTAAAGAACATGATGAGATATCCCTAGACAAGAACAATCTATTTCCTTAGATTAAATAAAGACTTCAGTCTAAAATTCCCTGAAGATTACATAGATCAGACAAATGAAGAAAATTGGAGGGAACAATGACTGAATTGTTGAGATAATAACAACAAAGATAAAGAAAGTACAACTGTAAATAATAGATCAAATTTTATTTACAAAAAATCCCAAAGATATAGGCATTAATAGAATGTACATATATTTTCCTGCCTCAGGTAATGTACAAATAGACTCAGTCAAAACAGAATAAGCAATAAGTGAGTAGTTCTAAAAGGACAGTTAATCAAAGAAAAGATATCCATAGAATAATCTACCACCCCCATATTAAATAAAGGGTACGGTTTGAAATTCCTTGAATGTTACCCAGATTAGAAGGCACCTGAAGAAGGCCAGATGGCACAATGTTTGAAACATTGTGATAAGCATAAGAGTAATAAGAGACTATATACTTTGTTTATCTATTTACTCTTAATGCTTTATTTTTTTTTTAATATTGAGCACTTTGTTTAGAAAAATCTGCTCACCTTAAACACATATCCTCCCATAAGTGGATATGCGGAAGGTGCAATTGATAGAAGCTCAGAATGAGAAACTGGAGAACTGAGTTTGATTTTTTGTTGGGTTTGTTATATTTTCTTAAATACCCTTGGAAAAGGTATGAATCCATAATCTCCACCAGCTATGGGTTGAATAGAAGTATATGTACCTGGAAAAGGTATTGTAATTCCCAGAAAATTGTTAATGCAATATTCACTTGCAAAAAAAAAAAAATTATTCTTATGATAATTTTTCAGCTTTAATATTTTCCTGCTTTAAAAGACCAACAAAGGGTTGAAAATCCATAAAAAACAAATCAATCCTCCAATAATTTACTAACCAACAGGATTTGTCAGGTTTCAAGTTGTATTAAATTCAGCTGACAAGATTTGTCTGTTTCATTTTTTATTGTATTTTCCACTTTTCAAATAAGATGTCTATTAGAATCAAAATTGTGGATAAACTTTCTGAAGCTCATATTTGTTCTTTTGTTTTTGTTCAAGTACTTTTGACCATTTCAGTGCTGTCAGTGTTACAGGCAAAAGAATTTCACTCATTTCCTTATTATATGATAGTATTGGTCAAGTGGTTAGAGTGTTAAATTTCTGATGATGAGGCCCAAGTTCAAATCTTAGCATGGTTATTTGTTTTGGGAAGTACCTAAAAACCATTCTACAGGTTAATCCAAACTTTTTGAACAAAAAGGGGTAGACAAAACTATAAGTCATAAATGGTTGTATTAGCATGAAGTCACAAGGGTTTGATAATATTCGGTTTATTCAAACTGGTGATGCCAGATTATTAATTCTCTATCAGAATATGTAACTAAAGTCTAATCATCACAGTTCCAGCATAAAGCACAGGTTGAATAAATGCAAATGTGCTTGGGCAGACCTCTACAAAAGGGGTCAGTTAACCACCCTAGCAGATAGGCATACTTGGAAATGAGCAGTCAGACATTATTGTTATTAGTAGTAGTATTAGTATCATTATTATTATTAGTATTAGAAATAGTAGTATTATATAAGGTTTGTTTAAAGTTTTTTGAAAGACATAATTCCTGACTGAGGGTTTGAGCACACTGTCTTTGTTCAGAATGTTGGTACAATTTCTGGGAGAGAATGCATTATCTGGTGTGATCAACAGTCTTTTAACAAGCCTAGTGTGCACAAACTCTTGATCATGATGACTTGTGTCTTCATGCTAGCTCAACCATCGGTGACTCTTAAATTGTTCTATATACCAAATTTCACTCACCAGGCTTCCAAAAGTGCTACATTCTCGCATCACCTCTACAGGCCAATAACATCAAAAGGTTACCTTCCAGACATATCGACCATGATTAGATTCGAACCTCGGTCTCATGGTCAGAAAGCACATGGTCTAACTACTCGACCATGTGCCTATAACATTTATAGTAATAAGTATATCAATAGTTAGCATTATTATCATTCTTTTATTTTAATTAACCATGTATATAAACCTATATTTATTGTCATTCAGAAAACTACAGAAAAGTTTGATGCTAATGTCAATTAATTCCCTCATGCTTATGTTTGTTTTGTCAGGTTTTTTACAGTGTTATTTATATTTCTTTTGTCTGTGACTATATCTAAATGTGTTGTTAATACTGGTTTGTATGCCAAGCTGTCTATTTTAGCCACAGCTTATGTATTTGGATGTCTTTGCTAAGTGGCACCTGATATGTCTCAGCTCTTAATATATGCTTTTAGTCACTATTTGCATGTCTAAATATAAGTCACTGACAACACTTACATTAGGTTTTGTTACTGCAAAGGATATTCTAGGATATCTCTCTTTTATGACTGTCAGCCAGTCCAAGAGTTAGGATTTCCTTTTTTATCTACTCATATATATTAATGTTTGTCTTTTATTATCGTGTGAGGTTTTTAGTTAATATATTCTCTACAGCAATTGGTAGGCTTAGTTTTTTTTCCTTTACAGTATGATGTGTCAATATTTAGCTATTGGCACATATGTTATTAGTTATGTTATAATGTTTATATTTTATAGTTTGCTGCTTGTTTACATGTTTATTCTGGTTATTTAATCTTTTTTTACTTTGTTCACATACATTCATTAAAACTTTCTTTTGATCCCAAAGTACATCTTATTCAGAAATTATAGAAATATAATATTGGGTTGGTGCAAAAATAATGACGTAATAATGTCGTTTTTTGACGTTAAAAATACATCAAAAAACGACATTATTACGTCATTATTTTTGCACCAACCTAATAAAAGATTAAACAGACAGACTTTGTTGGTTAAATTTAACAAAACATGTTTAAATGGATTCTTACTGACTAAATATAATTTCTTTATAGATAAGTACAGTTTTCATTCTTCAGTAGGTTTAGAATTGGCATGATGTCTGCATTGGAGGCAGAACTGTTTCCTAAACTCATTTCTGGATATTCAGGAATTAATTTGTATAAAATTCCTGCTGTACCACTCGAGGTAGAAGGTTACATAGTAAGATGCTCAGTTTATGCAAATATGTAGGAGAAGATAGCAGTTAACTCTAGACTTGAACAGATTAAGACTGTTGTGATTGGGAAAGCATCCTCTTGGGAGTTGGTTCCACAAAGCAGTTGTTCATAGGAAGAAACTGCTTGAGAGGAAGTTACATTTCACCAATGGAATACGAAGGGAATGAGGGTGGTCAGCAGTGTGCAAAAGGGTGGGGCAGAATTTATGATGGGCCCAGGCACCTACATTAAGTATAAACTCAAATAAAAATTTAGTTTATATTTAATTTGAATAAAGTGTTTATTTAATGTTTCATCTGTTTTTACATATTTAAAATGTCTTTCTTTCTCATATTTCTCAGCACTAGGCCTTATCAGCACTCCCTACTTCAGTCTTAGCTGCATACGATCAAGGAGTTGGCTCTGGGCATTACCAAACCTCAGCATGTCACTGAGGGTGGTTTACTAGAATGTGTGGCATGGCGGGTCTTAGCCATGATGGTTAGAACTGGTGGAACTAAAGAATGTAATTTGTTTGAACATTTGCCATGGAAATAGCAATAGAGCAGTGAGAAGCTTGCGATGTTTCACTTGTAGAAAAGGGGTCATAGGGTGGAAACTAATTTGTCACCCACAAGCATGCAGTGATGCTTGTATCATTTTATCACCATTGGTCATAACTTGTGTTTTCTCCAGTCCTGATGGACAATCACATTCTCAATGAGGCTCCATGCTTTGAACATCTGTTGGATGTCTTGCTAGATCAATTATGGCTGACAAGTGAGTTCGATCTTCACTGGGTGCTCCACAATTTCAGCTTTGTACCACATCTAAGCTATGCTTAGAAAATCATTTAGGGCACCTCGACATTGTCTAATTGGTTAGCAAGCTAGTCTTGCTAGAGCAATTATAACTGAACAGTGAGTTCGATCCTCACTGGGTGCCTCATACATTCGGCCTTGTGCGACATCTAAACTATGCTTTGAAAATCACCATTGCTAAAGATGATGGAAAAATGTTTGGTTTATTCTATCATTCCAGAAAGTACCTGACTTTTCCTATCATGGTCTATCTTTACAAGAGTCAGCTCAGACCAAAAATACAGTACTGTTGCCATATCTGGTCTGGAGCTACACAATCTTCCCTTTCCTGTTTTGACACAGTTCAAAATCTTTTACGTGGACTTGTAGGTGAGGAATTACTTTCTACACTGCATCCTCTTTCTCCCAGACATATTTTTGCAATCCTGTTGCATTATTTCCAGGGCAAATAATCAGATGATCTTTATTCATTAATTCCACCAATTCAGACCTACTAAGACATTCCTGTTGCTCTCTGAGGAGATGAATCATCCTCATTTCCCCATGTTCAAATGTAAGAAAGTTCCACCCAGATTTTTCCAAAGAACTGCCACTTTGTAGAACAGACTCCTGTATGGATATTTACCTGAACACTACAATCTTGACCATTTCAAGTCATTAATCAACCATTATCTATCCTCTTTATACTCATAAATTTCACTTCCTACTGCCTACTCTTTCATTCATATAACATACCTTAATCATTATAACCTTTTTAACAGTAACTCTATTTTGAGTGGCTCTTGAGACTTGTATTGGGAGAATTTTAATTTAAAAACTGTTTTATTTAAAATGCAACCGATTTCTTTCAAATTTAACTGAGATATTTTTTACTTCATAAATTGGCATTTACAAGAAATAATTATTAGAATGTTACTTATGGAATTTAACATATGTAAAAGACTTTTTTATTTTATTGCTTCAAAACATAAAATTATTCTAAATAATTAAATTAATTGTAAGATTTCAGATTTTCAATAATTTATATCTGAAACTCAAATAACAAAACTACTTTCACAAACAATTAAACCTAAAGGCCTATTTTCATGATCAACATACATTGTGATACAACTTGGCCATGAATATATATTGTGTGACTAAGCTGTCTAAAGTAGAAGGGGTCTGATGATGGTTTCCCCTTTAAAACCTTTAACATATTAGTGATGATTTTGCTTAAAAAGTAACATTTTTATCCTGCCATTGCAAGTAACTCAGATGAATGAATAATAGTGTGTTTGAATTTTGTAGTTGTGTTGTCATATCCTGCTATGGCAACAGAAAATAACCAAGACTGAAATTAATTAGTGTGGTAGAGGAATCTTGAAAAACAATGCAGTGGAAAGGAAAGTAGTGAATAATGGAGATTGTTAAAGGTTAAGGAGGAAACAGTAGTTCAAATCCAGCTGGAATCATATGTTGTTTAAGACTCTCAAATGCACAGGCTGATAGATATAAATTGATTCTGTTTAAAAATTAGTGAGGTTTACTCAAACATGTATATCCACTTGATAATATAATGTTTAAAGTAATAAGTCACTTTCAATAACATTTTATTTTAAATCTTGTAAATATTCATATCTCGTTAAAAGAATTCTGCAAATTTGAATGATGCTTGGTGTATTATTGTAGAATACTGATATCTTGAATTGACTTAAATGTGACCTTCAAATAGAATTTTTTTGACTCCTAGATAATTTAATTTTGATATTTAAAATTTAAATAAATTTGATGCATCAAGCTATTTAATATATTTAAAGTTTTTTTTTTTTATCATTCCCCCTCTTCCCAGGACTTCAGTATATTAGAAATAATCACTGACAGTATAGAAAAGGCACTCACTCTCTCTCTCTCTATCTTCATCCATCTGTGAATATCTTTGTCTTTGGTCATTTTAATGCACACCACAACATGTGGCTTAAACATTCTAAATTTACTGATATTAAATTTTTCCATTGCGCAATCCTTCACTCAAATTGTAGATCTTCCTTGTTTCCCTAGTAAAACTGAGCAACAAACTTCTCTATTTATTTTGTACCTCCTCTTTTCACTCTTGCTGAGCTTTGCAACACTGTACTCTTGGTAATTTGGATCACTCTGCAGTATCTATTGATATTTGGTTCCAATCATCCATTAAACAGGAACCCCCTACTCATAAGACCTCTTTCTGTTACCCTCATGTTGATTGGGACTCACTCCATGATTTTCTTTATGATGTCCCTGGGACTGACATCTTTAACCTTCAAATTAAGAATTGCACCACTGAGGTTTCTTCTTAGGTCAAAGCCTGCATGGATGCTTTCATGCCTTCTCAGAATTACCAGGTGCAACATCACTCATCTCTCTGGTTCAAACCAACATGGTTGAATGCTATAGACTACAGGAAACACTATTTTTGGTTATACGAGCTTGACAGGTCTTGTCACAACAGATGTCTATATGTTGCCACTTGTAATAAATGTAAATGAGTCTTCAAAGGAGCTAAATCTTTGTCTGCTGAGAGAATGAGGCACTACATTGCATCTAACAACTTTGGCTCTCACGATTACTTGCAGCAAGTGTAAGATTCCAATTCCTCCTTTCTTCAATCAATTTGAAGTGTTGAACTGATAAAGCTGAATGCTTCATCCATAAATTCTTATTGACTCATCTGGAGTATCCCTGCCTAAATTCCCACTTAGAACAGAGTCTCTATTGAGTGATATGCATATAACCCATTCTGTGGTCTCTGTTCTCATCTAGATACCTACAAAGTATGTGGACCAGATGGTATCCCTGTAATAATCATTAAGAGGTGTGCTCCTGAGCTGGATTCTGTTCTGTCTTAACTGTATAGTAAATGCCTTGCTGCCTCCTGCTTTCCTGTATGTTGGAAGTCATCATATGTTGTTCCAGTTTTTAAGAAGATCTAACCCTTCTGACTATCAGCTTATTAGCCTTCTACAACTTTTTGGGAAACTCCTAGAAACCCTAGTCAATACTGATTTGGTTAAGCATCTATCATTGTATGGCCTTTTATCAGACAAGCAATATGGCTTTTGTTTTTTCAGGTCAACTGCTGATGTACAGACAATAATTGCAGTAAGAGTCTATCATGCTCTAGATAAAACAGTGAAGTCTGGACTGTAGCTTTGGACATCTCAGAAGCTTTTGACAGGATTTGGTATACAAGTCCTCTCCACAAGCTCAAAACATATGGTGTCTCTGAGAAAATTTTGAATTGATCCAGACTTTTCTATCAAATCATATAATGAATGTTATCCTGAAGGCCACTCCTCTAAATCCTTTCATATTAATGAGGGTGTACCACAGGGCTCCATCCTGAGTCTTACTCTTTCATTAATGATCTTCTGGATGGTATCAGCTCTCAGCTTGGTATCTGTGCTGATGACACAACCATTTACTCCAGTCTCAATAATAAATCTGATCAGTTTAATAAGGTGAAAATGGCAGCTGGTCCAAAACAACCCCAGTCTGTTGGTAACTGGGGCAAAATATGGCTTGTTAATTTTAACACCTCCAAAACTAAACTTTTTGTCATTAATCATCTGAGAGACTCCTCTCTGCCTTCCATCAGCATGGCTGATGCTAACCTCCAAGAAAATGACTCATTGTGCCTACTGAGGCTAATGTACTCAGCTGACATAGTCGAACAACTATATTGAATCCATTGCTAGGTCAGCTGCTAAGAATGTTGCCTCACTGTGTTGTGCTAGACAGATTTTCTCTCCAGAATCTATCTTACATATCTATGTCTACTATTCATCCATGCTTAGAATATTGCTGCCGCATATGGTCCAGTGCCATTGCTATTTACCTCGAGCTTCTTGATAAAATTCAAAGAAGAATCAGCAATATTATTGGTCCTGAACTGGCAGCTCAGCTTTAGTCATTTTCCCACCACTTGTAAGGTTGCCTCTCTGTGGCTTTTTTATGAATACTTTCATGGTAATTGTTCAGATGAGCTCTTCGCTATGGCACCTAGATTTTTTTAAATTTAAGCTTAGTACTAGACTGGCATCAAGATCTCATCAGTTGACAGATGTAGCCATAAGTTCTATGCTAACAGTTTCTTTTCTTGCACTTCTCACTTGTGGAACTTCCTTTTGGCTCCGTGCTTTCCAGCCAACTTTAATTTTTAAAAATTGAAATTCAATGTCAATTGCTATCTACTGTCCTCCTGATTATTCTTTTCTCTTCCCACTCCTTAGTAATGTTTCTGTTTTCTAATTCTTCCACACCTGGTAACCCCTTGTGTCTTAGTGTTTTAAAAAAAAACTGCCTTGCTTGAGGTGAAATCGATATAAAAACCAAAAAAAAAACAAACCTTTTTCTTATTATGACTTACAATTTATTTATATGTCATTGACAGCTCTAAGTTTATATATAAAATAGAGAAGCTGAAAATAAATTGATGAGAATTATACTTTGCTTTAAGACAAAAGCAGGAAAATTAAGCAATAATGGAATTATTATACTGTGTAAAATTGATTAACACTTGCAAGTATACACGACTGTGACTACGTGTGATAAACAGAGTGGGGTGAGAATAAAATGGTTGCTTTTATTTTTAATATCATCCAAAAAGAAGAAGAAATTAATAACATTTTTTTCAAAATTAACTACAAGTTAAAAACATAAATTGGTTTTAGGGTTAATTTAGCTCTTCTAAATGTAAAACAGATATGACACTTTAAAGTTATCTCGAATTTATATGGACTTTTTACAGCCTGGGAAAACAGTTTTGAAAATTAGAAAATAAAAGATGGTATACAAATAACAATATAACTGGAATAGAGATTGTACAATTTTTATTTATTATTAGGTTGGTGCAAAAATAATGTCGTTTTCTCACATGGTGACGTATGTGAGAAAACGACATTATTTTTGCACCAACCTACTATTTCAAGTATTAAAATACAGTAGTATATAAATTATGACAACTATAAGTTAAAATGTGAAAGATATTTTGTTACTCTCACTTTGTCATCAGTGATCCTACAATCACCAAAGTTAAGCAGATAAGTTAATGTCAATCCTGGATAGTAGCTAGATGGGTGACCACCTGGCAATACCAGGTGCTGTAAGCTTGGATGTGCAGCTAGTGTAATGGATAATGGTTTGGAATTGGAACTTGGATAACCAATTTCAAATTCCAGTTTGGTTTGTTAGATTCCCTTACATGCAAAAGGTATAAATCCACCTCTTCTCCCCCTAGCTATGGCTTAATTATCCAGACATATAATTAAAACCATTATAATCTCTAAAAACTTCTTACAATCTGGAAGTGTTTTCTGGCTTTAAATAACCTGCAAAAGGTTGATAAACCATAAAAACAAATTAATAAATCTTGCATAGATGTGATGCATAACATCCTACTCATTCAGAAATGTCTCAACTGTCAGCTATATTCAACAATTTTCTCAGATCAATGATTAAAATGGCATCAAATGAATGAAGCTAACAAGTCTTAGAGAAAACTTTCCTTCATCATATCACATAGACTAGCACTATAGAATCACATGTAAAGAAGTTTATCAAATAACAGAAAACATGTCACTTGAAAACTTTCAGCAGTGGCAACAACTAAAATGGATAGCATTTGACATTAACTTTATTCAACAACATATTCACCATTTTCTTCTATAATCTGCTGTTTTCATAATTCTATCTTTCCAGAACATTTTATCTTTCTTGACAAAGAATTGCTCTTTGTACTTTTTGAAGTATTTCAGAAAAGAGAAGTTTTTCCATTAAGAGAAAATAATGACATGATCAAAATGTTGACATTCCACACTGTTTCAAACAAAAAGTTAGGAAGGAAATCTCCACCAATACTAAAAAGAATGATGTGAGTTAGTAGACATGATGCTATTTTCAACTGAGAGTCATGCTAACTATTTAGTCAACAAAACTTGAATGTTGACTTATAAGGAAATGACAAATCATGCCATTACCATTCAGATTAGTATGAATATTAAATTTTGCTGAAGAAGTGACATGAAGCAACAGAAATATGGTTCTACAGAAGGATACTGAGGATACCATAGACCAAACATTTGAGCAATGACAAAACTTTAGAGAAAAAAGAAAGAAAAAAAGGAACTTAGATTTGACATCAGGAAGATATAGTTGAAATTACTATGACACATAATGAGAAAAGAGGGCTTGCAAAATTTGATACTCATAGGTGAAATTGAATGTAAAAGGAACAAAGGAAAACAATGCATAATCTACTGAGTAAAAGGATGGCAGAGTATGCTTTAGGAGAGATAAGAAAAAGAAAAAATAATTATTAAGAGTTACAAAGGACAGAAAGCTGTGGAGAGCCATGATCACTTATTTCCTGAAGGGATACAGCACATAGAAAAATAATGAGCTTGATTAAAAGGATAACAGGGCATGGTTTAGGAGAGATAACAAAAAAAAACAGAATTCATTAAGAGTCACAAGGGACATGAAATTGTGGAGAGCCATGATCGCTTACATCCTGAAGGGTCATGGCACATACAAGAAGAATGAGCTCTAATTGCAGAATAAAAAATGTAGGGTGCGATGGATAAATTGTCATGCAAATTATGCAAAAATCAAAATAACAATGACATCTCATTTTAACAGATATATTTATCAAAATTAAACAAAAATATCTTGAAATACTAAAGACTAAAGGTATTCAATAAAATTGCCATTGGCTTCAACCACGGACTCCAGATGACTTTGGAATCTCCTACAACTCTTTTGGATGGTCTCCTTGTTTGAGGTGGTGTATGCTACCATAATCCTTGCCTTCAGTTCATCTTTCGTGCTACAAGGAGTTTTGTTGGTCTCTCTCTCAACTGTGATCCACACATAATAATCAAGGGGTTTGCAGTCTGAGGATTTAGGTGGTCATATATAAGGGGTGATGTGGTTTCAGAATCTGTCTGATAGCCATGACTGGGTGCTCCTGCTTGAGTAGCATGGTGCAGAGTCCTGTTGCCAGACATAGAGTCTTCCAGAAGACACCCTCTTGATCCAAAGCAGCACTACCTCTTCAATTCACTTAATGTAGGCCTTTGAGTTGTTTTCTTATCAGAACAAAGTGAGTTTTCTGAGCTTCATACCTTTTTAATCACAATTAGACTCATCCAACTTTTTTCAAATCTTTTGCACTGTCCTCAAATTGACACCCAAACACTCTGAAATGTTTGTATCGGAACTTTTGGCATGAATGCATGCCGTTTCCAAATTTCTGACTGAGTGAATTGTGTCATGATGTTCTTTTTCTCACAGACAATGCCCAACTAAGCCAACTATACTGTGCAGTTGACAAAATCATAAACGAACCGCAGACATGTTTGAAATTAAAAATAAAAAATGACAAAAATTTACCCAATGCTACATGTAAGCATTAATTTTTAGATGATAAAATTAAAAGCTTATAACATTTAAATATCTAAGACAACTCTGCATGAGAAATGAAATTTTAGTGATACTGTTTTTCTTTTTAATTGCATTATACTATATAGATTTAACAAAAATACTAATGGGATAACCAGTACATTGTATTGAGAGTGTGAAGTACCAACTAAAGTTATTACTTATTCATTTATTCCAATTTGAATACTGAGATTGTAAAAAACATCACACAGAAAGTCATGACCAAAAGTATGATACTTTAAAATTTATTTGCTCTTGATTGAATTTAATTGGCTGTTGAATGATAACAACAGTCAAAAGGAAATTTCTGTTGTTAGTCAATAAGATTGGATTTACAATTGGATAATGTAAAAGTCTCTGTTCAGTTTATTAAGTAAAAAATCAATTTTGAACAAAGTTATTTGACATTAACTTTATTCAACAACATATTCACCATTTTCTTCTATAATCTGCTGTTTTCATAATTCTATCTTTCCAGAACATTTTATCTTTCTTGACAAAGAATTGCTCTTTGTACTTTTTGAAGTATTTCAGAAAAGAGAAGTTTTTCCATTAAGACAATTCTCTAAAGACTTGAATAAATGCCAATTCAAAGATGCAATATCTAGTGAATATGGCAGATTGAAAACTTCCCAATCAAACTGTAGCAGTTTTTGTTTGGCCACCAACAAAAGAAGAAGTCTAGTGTCATCATCATCATATTATTCTTTTATGTGATTTCTCCTAATTCAGAACAGACTGTTTATCAAAGTTAAGCCTTTAAAGGTTTGATTTAAATGAGCAATATTCATTTAAATTACTTGCTGGAAGAAGCTCTTCGTTGACGTCTTCCTTATGATCCATTAATATACACAAATAACTCTTTTAGATAAATGTCTGAATTTGTTATGGTTCCTGTTGATTTATTTTGTATATATACTTCTACATTCCATATTATTGTAAAGCATCCACTCTTCAATGCTCAGCACAATTGTTTAAAAACAGAATTTTTAAGTATTACTCATTTGTTTTGTTTTTTTTTTTCATTTATATGGAAGCTACTCATCATAGTGGCAAATATAACCAAGATATTGAAAATGATTTTCAAATGTCAATTTGAATAATTTAGCTATGTAGAGAAACTAAAAAATATTAAGACATAGGAAATTTGCATTTGAAATAAAGAAACGATTACTGAAATACTATTCAGTGGCAGAATGGGTTGAAAATTTCTACCAGGAAAACCTGTAAAAAGGCCCAGTCTAAAAGACCCATTTAATCACAAAATGTAGTCAAAGGAATCAAATAAAAGAAAAGGTTTTAGGCAAATAAAATGTTACATCTATTCCATATAGTCTTATATATTCATGTTAGACAAGTATGTTTTATATGTTAACCAAAACAAAATTAAAAAATATCCTTAAAAATGAATAAAAATCTTCATCAAAGAAGTAACTGAGGATATCTATTATCTAACGAAAGAAATCATAGCATCAAAAAAGTCTTATTTAAATCTTCCCAGTATTTTTCTTTTTCTCTTAGTTTTTACATTTACCGGTTATTTCTAAAGTGATAGACCATCACTTTTGGGCCCACTGGGAAATTTCCCAGTATCCCAGTGGATCAGTGCACCACTGGTCATATCTCTCTTTCAATATGACAGTGAATACTGGATAATTTCTTCACAGAGAAAGAAGAAACTTTAAGTAATGTAGATATGGTTCTACTAATGGATGCTGATAATAACATTGATTGAACATATAAACAAGGAGGAAGGTTTAATGAAACTTATGCATAAATTCAGAAAGAAACATCAAATTTTGGTAGCGCATAATGAGAAAAGAGAGATTGGACAATTTAACACTTACAGAACATATTGAAAGCAGGAGTGGCATAGGGAAAGAGCAAGTAAACTATGTTATGCATTTATGTGTATTTTAATTTTTTATTGTAAGGTTATTGTTTTAATACACACTCATACTTGGTATAACGTAATTTGTTAAGTATTCTCTATATGTAATACTTAGGCTATTGTCATAACACCTGTATAGTTAGTATGAAAACTGACTCCAATACAAGTAAATACTTAAAAAAACTCATGATCTCATATCATGGAACTCTTTATAGTATTGGATAAGTTTACAGATTCACCAGGGCAATACTCTTTACTCCACAACATCCCCCTTTTGAGATTACTACTTTATTAAATAAATATATTTTTTATTTCATATTAATATCTCTTTCTCTCTCCTCTTTCTGGAGAGTTCACCAATGTACTTTAATTTGTAGTGTTTCCATTATTTTTTTTTTTTGTTTTGGTACTAGCACATTAAAAATGTCATACAGTATTTTAATCAGTTCTTCAGGTTTTTCATCAGTTAATCTTTTCTTCAGCTGATTTTGGTGCCTTTTATGTTGGAATGTTTTTCCTTTCTCCATGTAGACCAATTTTTTGATTCTATCTGCTATTATGCTTTCTTCCCATTTTTTCCTTTCCATCTCTGTATGCTCGAAAGGATACTTTATTGCTGACCTTAAAAGTATTGGATGTTGCTTTTATTAACCATTCATGATTTTCAACTTGGAAATAACTTGTCGAACACCAATTTTACCCTTTTGGCAAACATTAATTCCAGCAGAACCATGATGGTGTGTTAGGGTTAGATGTTAACTGGTACACTCTCAAAAAATGTTGAAGTGCCTCCACATTTAATTTGTCCAGACTTACTTTTTTTTAATGCTCTTTTGAATGTTCCTACAAATTGTTCTACTTGTCTGTTAGACTTTGGGTGATACGATGGGGTCGTAATATGTTCTATAGAGAACAACTTGCAAAAGTCTTGAAATTCTTTTCCAGTGAATTGTGTTCCATTATGCAATAATACCATATCTTGTATGCCATATCTCACAAACAGTTCATGGGAGAAATTCACTGTCACTGAGAATGTAGGATTTTTGATCATGGAGTGTCTGTCATTGGCCAAGGTTCTATCTTTGTGATAGGTAGTTTTGCTGCTAGAACACAACTTCTGCATGCTTTTACTGTTTTTAGATACCTTGGTCCATTCTGGTCAAATATACAAAATCTGGTTACCCACTATTATATTATTTATCGTGCACTTGTGTTTGAGTATGCGTGTTGTCAACTGTTATAACTTCCTATTGTAAGGTTATTGTTATAACAAACACTCGTACTTGGTATAACATAATTCAATAAGTATCTTCTATATGTAATGCTTAGGTTATTGCCATAACACCAGTATAGTTAGTATGAAGACTGACTCCAATATGACTACTCACAATCTCATAACGTGGAACTCTTTATAGTATTGGATGAGTTTCTAGAATCACCAGGAGGGGTGTACTTTTTATTCTAAAGCAATGTGAACTGATGGCAGAGCAGGGACAAAAAGAATGGTAAAGCATCAAAGATCACTTTAAGCGCTATAAAAGACAGGAAGTTGTGGAAGGCCACAAGTGAATGGACTTGATACATGAATGAACAAGCTTATCTAGATTTAATTTTCCTACTTTCACAAAGAACTGTTGGAACTGCTTGTTAACTATACCATAATAATAGTAATCTAGAACCTATACTGATAGTAAAACACCTTCATAGAGATAGAAAAGGAATCAGTAAATGTACAACAGTAAAAAGGGGTGCAAGACAAGGATGTGTTTCTTCACTAGACCTTTTAACCTATTCAGTGGGGTGATTCTGAGAGAATTCAAAGTCCTACCAGGATTATTTGATGGCCACCATCTTAATAACATAACATATGCTGATGACACAGTTTTGATAGTAGATAGAGAAAAGATACTAAAAGAACTCCTACAGAACATCATGAAGGAAAGTGAGAAGAAGGGACTAAACGTCAATTGCAAGAAGATAGAATTGTTGTCAGCAAAAGGAACGGCCCAACATGCAAATTACAAACTGAAGATACAAAAATGAAACAAGTAAAACAATTCAAATATCTGTGAAGTGTTTTAACAGAGGATGGAAATTGTGACATTTATATCTGAAGGCACATTGGGATACTGAAAGATGCCTTCCAAAAACTAAAGCAAGTATTAAGAAACAGAAAAATTTTGTTAGAAACAAAGAAAACAGTACTGAACTGTTATCTAATATCAATCCTTCTATATGGCAGTGAATACTAGACAATCTCTGTGAAGATGTAGAAGAGACTTGAAGGGACAGAAATATAGTTCTATAGAAGGATGTGAGAATACCATGGATTGAACATGTGAACAACAATGAGGTTTTAGAGAAAAAGACATTTATATTAACATCAAGAAGAGATAGTTGAAATTACTAGGATACATAATGGAGAAAGAGGGCTTGGAAAATGCTATGCTCACTGGTGAGATTTAAAGCAAGAGAAACAGAGGAAAACGATGCATGACCTATCTAGTTGGCTTGAGTAAATGGATGGCAAAACAAATTTAGAAAGATGAAAAGAAGACAAAATTTATTATGAGCTACAAAGGACAGTAAATTGTAGAGAGCAATGATTGCCAACATCCTGGAGGGACACAGCACATAGTAAAAGAATATTTGGTAAATTTAATTTAACATTAGCAAAGCGTCATCACCATCTTGTTTTGTATCTGTTCTTTTTTCTAAAGATTTGCAGAAGTATCAAATAATTGATTTTGGTATTTAAAATTCCTGCTAAATAACGATTGAGATTAAAAACATTATATCACTGAATCAAGTTCATGAATTTTGTTCAAATACCTAGTAAGCAAGCATCTACCTTGAGTGGCTCTTAGGTCTTGTATTGGGCAAACAAATTGTTGAAAGATAAATAAGTAAAATAGGTACAGGTCATCATTGACTTACAAACTTTGACTTGAAGACCACGACTGCAAATTGGTATGTCTGGCTGTCTGGGCACAACTGCTCCACATCTAGTAGCATGGATGTCTCCCAGCTTAGTGTATGACAATTTCTACCCCAGCTCCTGACAATGCTAACATTTCCTCATGTACCTCAAGATCTGTATTAGGGCAGCCTTGACACAACACATTGTCCCTTGAGTCCTGTTTGAGTTTTTAGAATTTTTCTTTAAAACCCCAAAATATCTACCAAGAGAAAAATTTTCTTTATTGACTCTCAGTGTGCTAAGAATCAGCAACTAATAAGATGTTTTATATTTGTATGTATTTTGGTATATTTTAGATATATGTATTTAGTTTTCTGCGGCTGTATTTTGTGTTTTTCTTTGTATCTTTAGCAAATATTAAAGCAACTGTTCCGTAGTATGCAGTGTTTTTTTAAACCTGACAAACATAAAAATAAGAAACAAAACAATTGTGTAGAGAGATAAAATAAAGCATAAAAATTATAAAAAAATAAAACAATGCCTAAGGAAACATAAAAATTGCAAAATTAATTACCAGTCAAATTATGACCTAATCGATTTACGACTTATGAATTATAAACAATCATGAAACCAAAAACTCAATCCTAAACAGAAAACAAGGGATAAACCTCTACTCCTGTTTGAAAGATTTGGAATGAGGGTTAATCAGATGATGACCAGTTAAATATTTTAATTAGAGTTGGTAAAAATGAACAATTAATACTTTCTCTTTGGAACATTTTCCTATTATTATCATTCATTCTTTAATTGGTAGGGAATTGTTATCAAGAGAAATCATGGATTAAGTTATTAATCTAAGGATTATCAGTATCTGAAAATGTTGCAAAATTCTGGGGATTGTTAAACATTACTCTAAAAGAAAACTTGAGAGCAGAAATATACTTTCTAGATCTGTACTTGTAAAATTCTCACCAGCAACGAAGTTATTATCAAGATACAGTAGATTTTATTACAACTTTTGGAAGGAAAGCAAAATCCTAATGAGTGTTATCAGTGTGTATATATTCCGGGTCTGACTTAATACATACAAGCTAAGTAAGCTGTGTTAACTCACTTGTAAAGATGATTAATTTTGAGTAAAAAGACTGTCTGCTGCTGATAGACAGAAATGAACTGTTATTCCAGTTAACTGCCCTGCTCTGTGAGAAACGTACAAGTGCCCACTTTTAAATTTGTTTCTTATTTTGATTCCTGGGGTGGTCTAGCTTGCTTCTTGGTTTGCCTAGGGTGCTTGATGCTAACAAAGTGCACCGGCTCACAGAAAAGCAAGATATTTGACCCTGGAGAATTATAACAGGCAGGCACTGAACAGGAAGGGTGGCTGCGGCAGCAAGGGTCTATATTTCCAACCAGGAGATGATGTAAGCATGACTAAAATAGATTATTTAAAATGATGTTTCAACCCACAGTTGACACATGGCAGCTGGAAAAGAAATGAATAACTTTTATTTTAGTTTTACTAATACAGTGATAAAATCTTCTCCTGAGCTTATCTATATCCTTAAAGAATAAAAAGTGATTCAGAAAAACATACCTGTAAGTAATCAATGTATGGTCCAAAAACAAGGTGCTGTGGTAGGTTTGGCTTATTTACTTTTATCGTCCAAGGTGTTCTTCTTTCAGAAGTAATATAAATAAAACATAATAAAAAAAAAAGATGAATGAAGAATAATTATTAAAGTAAAAATATATTAGAAAAGATAAGAAATAAATATCAAAAACTAAAGCCACTAGAAATTACCTTAAATTATATGAGATATAAAATAATAACAAAAAAAAAAAAATTTATCCAAGCAATGTAGCTCTCTTTTTATAACACTTTTTAATAATGTTCACACAATACAAGGCTTAAGAGCAACTCAAGGTAGAGTTTAATTAATTATGTAATAGGAATATAAGAGTAGGAAGTGAAGATTATATGGATATACAGGATAGATAAAGATTGACCCTTAACTTAGTTGTGATTGTAACTTTTGGTAATCATTCAAGTAGAGTTTCTTCCACAAAGCAGTGGTTCTTGGTAAAAAGCTGTGTGAGTGGAACTTTATACTTGCAATTGGAATAAGGAGTGTGTAATGGTACAGAGAAGTGATGTAATGGTATAATCTGTCACCGCCATGAGTGACTACACTATGGGTAGTAACTAACTTTAAGTATCTGTAAGTCAACAGACTACAGAGACTAGATGGGATCTGTTCCAGCTAAACAGTCGAACCCAAACGAGACTCTGCCCTTCGGTGGAGCCTCGTTTGAGGAGGTAGAGTGCCTCTGAACCCATTTATATGGGTATGAAAGGGAATATTTTTAGCCAAGCCTATGGGCTCGGAGAACCCATGTTAAACTGGCCTTGTGCCACATGCAACCTTCGTCGGGGAAGTGGCTAAATATACTACATGGGATCTGTCCCAGCTAGACAGTCGAACTCTCTGCCTTTGGGCATAGAGGAACCCAGACGAGGCTCTGCCGAAGGGCAGAGTGGAACATGCCAAAGGGTAGAGTCATGTCTGGGGAGGTAGACAGACCAGAACCCATTTATGCAGGGTTTATGGAGAATTTTTGGCTGAGCCTACAGGCTCAGATTGCCCCACATTAAATTCGACCTTGTGCCACATCTTACCCTGTGGGAAGGTTGGTAAATATTACTAGGTGGGATCTAGTGAGTGCGACTCTGGCTTATCCGAGAACTACCGACCTCCCAATAGTAGTACTTACAACTGGATTGACTTGTGACGACCTTGTGCATAACTGTTGCCTTTATTCTTATTGTACTGTTTTTTTTACAATAAACCTTTACTTATTTTATCCACCTTGTATTTCAAGTATATATTCCTATTAGCATGGAATATAACAAGAAGAAAAATACATGAATCACATCTTATCTCTTTATGGTCAAACAAATTTAAGTTACTACTGATTTGCATTATGAAACTATCAATGTTTATCTAATCACCGATGCAATAATTTGCTTTTACCAATCACGAAGTCATGCAGCTCATATCTAAGCATAGAAAAACATTCAGGCTCAATTACAGGTTACATAAATGGGATGAAATAAGTTTTAATATTACAATAGTGTAGGTTACCTGTTGGCAAAATCTTTTGTTGGATTAGCAGTGACTGGCATCAAAAGGATTGAAGCATTTATGTGTTATCTAGATTACTACATCAAGAGTTAAAAATTTAACAGTTTCTTTCATAGCAACATTTGTAATTTTAACATCTAGCTACAAGGGTATTTTCTCAGTCGATATAATTTTCAAGACTCAAATATTGATCAACTGTATTCTTTTTAACTGACCTTTCTCTCTCTCTCTATCACTCACTCACTCACTCACTCACTCACTCACTCTCTCTCTCTCTCTCTCTATCTATCTATCTACCTATCTATCTATATATAGATACTGAAAGTAATTTGTGAGGAAAACTGTGAATCACAGTACACATTTCCAATAAAAAAATGAATCAGTAAAAATTAAAAACAATAGTATATTTTCTCAATATAGATAACAGATTGGCTTCAAGAAAGAAGATCATACTGAGAAGCCATTGGCATCAATCAACCTTGGCATATATATATATATATATATATATATATATATATATATATATATATAATGAAATGGATTAAGTTTGACTATTTAATATATTTTCTGTTTACACATTAAATAAATTGTATCTATAAAAATAACATATAAACAGTAAATATATATATATATATATATATAGATAGATAGATAGATAGATAGATATAGATAGATAGATAGATAATCATTATTTCAATTCCAGCAAGGTAACAAATCCATGCAAGAGAGAAATCTGAGGAAAAAAAAAAACTGTTAGCAAAAAACATAAAGTTCCATCTTTGCCATTTTAACTTTAAAATGATGAGACCTTGTTGTCAATCTAGTATTGTGCTTAAATTGATAAAGTATAGGGTACAAAAGAGGAAAGATCATCAGAACGATTACCATGAAAATATTTATAGAAAAGATACAGAAATATTGTGGTTAGTCAGCAATGATAAGAATATTTTTTGTTCTTACTGTAATATTCATGACAAAAAGATATATATTTTATAAGTAAATGGAAGAAACACCCATACTACTTAGATTAATTGGACCACTTGTAAAAAACTGGGAAAAAGTTTATGGGGAATAATTTTTGTAGATTATTTTCCATTAGACTTTCTTTTACCCTCTACATTTGTCAGAATAAAAAAAATATTGATTTTTTATCATTTTAGAAGGTGGGTCCTGCTCCTAATATGGATACAGTATTAAATCATACCTTAAAGCTTTAACTGCGTTTTGTTTTTATTTACAAAGTGTCAATATTGAAACTATACTTATGCTAACTGTCTATATTTCTGAGATTAGGTATTGTAATTATTTACACTATTTACATTGCTTCAACTGTTGTCCTCATCTTTGTTGCCATTTCATGTTTTGGATGTTGCACACTCCAGCCTTCTTCAGGTGAGTGGAAATTTGAACTGAACCCTTTATTTTGTCCACCAGAGTAGATTGTTCTAGTTCCACATGCCATGCCATTTCCGGATGTCTCAATAGCAGTTATCTCCATTTAGCTCAACTAATCAAGTTTATTTTGTTCACCTCAACAAAAATTCATGCATGGATATCCTCGGGGATACATGGTCCAGTGGCAAATGTGTTGGTTGAATCCAATGACTTGATCCAAAGAGTTGTGTGTTCAATAAATGGCTACAGTTGCGGTGAACAAAGCAAACTAGGAGAGCTGAGTTAAAGGGAGAAAGCTGATAGTGAAAAATAATCAAGGAGGCATGGTATGTGGAACTAGAAAAATCTAATGAACAAAATAAAGGGTTAAGTTGGAAATTCCACTCACCTGAAGAAGGCCAGAGTATACAACGGAAACATCATGAATATAGCAATGAAGATGAGGACAATAATCTGAACAATGTAAATAGTGTAAATGTACTTATGCTATTTATAACTGTGTACTTTAATGAACTGGGAAGCATTGATAGTATTCAGTTATGAAAGATGTAAACACTGTTTCAAACTTGATATTTGTAAATAAAAACGAAGTATAGATAACTCAGTCAGAGATTGATTTCATACTGTATTTATATTATGAACAAGAGCACCCTTCTAAATAGATAGAAAATTAATATTTTTTCAATTCTGACAAATGTTGTGGGTAGAAAGTCTAATGAATGCTAATCCATAAAAATTGCTCAGAAAGATTTTTCTCTTTTTTCTTTAGAAGTGGACCAGTTAAATTAAGTAGTACTGAAATACCCATCTTGAAATAAGTTTTTCCCTTCTGTTATATTGCTTTGTGGAAGTAAAACTAAGCAGTTTAACACTTGGAATTGAATTACAGGCCTCTCACTCTTTTGCCTCACTTTTTTCCTATGATTCTTTAAATAACTTCACTGAACACAGATTTACTTAATGTTTCAGTGCCTAAAATCAATGACCTAAAGCTACAAGTGTTTTAGTGAAAAATTTCATACACAGATTAAATTATCAGACATTTTTACAATCATAAATCTATTTAACACACTGAACAAAAGACCTACCCAAATTCACATTATATAAAATTTGTTCCAAGCCTAAATCTTTACAATAAAATTCAAAATCTTTCTTAGATTCATCACAATACCACTAAATGAAGAAATAATGTAAAATTAAAAATTCTTTAATATTTAAAGAATAACATTCATTTAGACTATTTACATCAAGTTAAAGATCAAATGCAGATCAGAATTTGACAGGATGATACAATAAATGACAGATAGGGAACAAATATCAATCTGTCATTTCACTTTTATTAAAGTTTCATCAGAGATTCAATAAATTTAATAAAAGTGAAACATGTTAGATTGATATACATTCGCTATATGTTCTTTATTTTATCATCCTCTCAGATTCCAATCCATATTTGATCTGTATTTGATTTTTAACTCATTTTGTCTGAACATGGAAACCACTTCAAAGAGATAGCAACAACACTATTTACATTGTTTGTCATATTCACGATGTTGCAGCTGTTGTATGCTCCAGCCTTATTCAGGTGATATAAGTCGGAATTTCAAACTGAACCCTTTATTTAGTCCACTGGGATAGATTGTTCTAATTCCACATGCCATGCCTTTTCTGGATATCTCAGAATCAGTTAATTCCTTTTAGTAACTCAAGATCTTGTTCACCTCTGCTGTGGCCAAGTATTGAACTCACAACTCAAGTCACTGAATTACTTTGACCAATGCTTTTATCCAGTGGGCCATGTGTTGTTGGGGATAAAAGCATTGGTTGAAGTAATTCTAAAGCGATTTGACCCAAGGATTTGTGAGCCACAGCAGGAGAACAAAATCTTGAAGTGTTTAGTTACTAAAGGGAATTAACTGAAACTGAGATATTCAGAAAAGGCATGGCATGTGGAACTAGAACAATCTAGATGAAATAAAGTGTTCAGTTCAAAATTTCAGCATATATCACCTGAAGAAGGGTGGAGTGTACAATAGCCGAAATGTCATGAATATGACAATAAAGATGGGGACAACAGTCTGAATAGTGTAAATAATTACAATACCTCACGACAGAAATATAGACAAATAACATTCAGGTTTATGGATTTATCTCTTCATTATTTTTCTTAAAACTACTGCTTTAAACTCATTGAGTGTGCTTTTTATTTAAATTACTCTTGAAATTCCAAAGACTGACATCGTTGTTGGTATCTTGTTATATTCACGAGAAATATTTTTATTCTCAAAACAATTAGGCTTATGTCCCCATTATATGATTTTGGTAATTATTATTTATTATTCTTTTCTTTGGCTTTTGTATTGCTTTTTCATTTGCATCATAATTAGTTTCAGATTTTTTTGTTGCCCCATTTTTCCTTCTCTGCCATTTGAACACAATGGTCAAACCACATTTCACAGACATAATGCAATGGAAATCATTATTTTTATATGAAAAATATAACTCATTAAACATTTTTGAACGAAAATTAGTGATTGTTCTTTAGAAGGTCTTATGTCTCTTTGTATTCACTATCTTTGAGAACTTCATAAAATTATTACCAAAGATAATTAATTTTTCTTTGAAAGCATGTTGAATTGAATAAGGAGAACATTATTTCAGTTTGGGGTTTGATGGAAAGTTGATTAGATGGTCATATTTCTGTGCTAATTATCTATTAATTATGTATTAATAATGTTATGTATGTTGACAAAAAACAACTATCATTGAGAAAGGAACAGGAACTATTATTATCATGTATAGATTATTTATGCTTTTATTTTAGATGAAACTGAATAGATAATACTTAGATTACTAATGCAGAATATTTCATTAAAATTTCTAAATAAATTGATCTATTTTTTAATTAAATTCCTTCAACTTTAGGAGCTGTGAGTTTTTTTCAATATATGAGGTGTGTTCAAAAAGTATCTAACATTTAGGCATAAAAAATCGATGCTGTGTGTTTCACAAGTTTTATTTAATTATTTTCAAAATACTCTACTTGGGAGTTACCACACTTCTCCCAGAAGTTCTACCACTGCTGGTAAAAGACCTCTAGGACATCTTCTCTGGAATACTATGGAACTCTGCTGTTGCTTTTCGCATAATTCCCACTTGGGATTCAAGTCACTTCAATTTCAGCATAGTTTCAAACTGGGAAAGAGCCAGAAGTCACAGTGTCAAATCAGGAGTGTAGGAGCCTGTCAAACAAGTAGTTCATTTTTGACCAGGGACGCTTGGAATGTATGGTTTAGTTTGGTTTGTTTTGTTTTACGGCATATCAACCTCAATGGGTCATTTAATGCCGACAACTTTTGTTTGTTTTCCTGGTAATATTTTTGTTTTGTCAAAAATGTATAGCTGGTAATATTATTTTAAAAAAAACGTATAGCAGGAAATAAAAACGTATAGCTGGTAATATTTTATAATGCTTTTTACCTCAGTTTCAAGGTTAACTATTTGCCCATAGCTGGGACCCTAACAGGTGCTACCACTCTGGGTCAGGGTAGACCTGGGAACACCATCAATTAAGAGGTGGTTCCATGCTCCTCAAAGACTCCTGATCAGAGGCCTTGCTGCTGGACATAGTTTATCATCATACCCAGGATGCGGATGTAGTTTATTATCAGGACGATGGAATGTATGGGCAGACTGAGCAGGCAAATTTATCCAACATGCACCACATACACAAATCCCCCATTAAAATTGAATGCACTGAACCTGTGCTTATCCTCACTTAATGAACAATTTCCTAGATTGTTACATGATGAACCCCCATGACAATTCCCTGAACCTTCTCAATCAGCCCCTTGTTTCAGATTGTGGATGGCTCTTTTCTGAGGTATGACTATGTTTGAAGCAGTTGTACCACTTCTTACTCTGAGTTTTGCCCATAACACCATCACCAAAGGCCTGATAAATCTTCTGTATGGTTTGGGCTTGAGTATCACAAAGCTTTTGGCAACAATTGATGTGTTCAGTCATCTAGCATGGAAACAAAAGTCTGATGAGTGTACACTACATGTCTGTACTCTAGGTGTAACAGCCAGGAACTGACAGAACATACCAGTATAAAAAAATTTCATGCATATGCAAGAAGCATGGCATTAGCTCCCACCCAAAGGATTTTTCCACAGAGCATGACAGCATTAGTTTTGGTGGGAAAAACTAGTCATATAATTTTTGAATGCCCTTTGTATATATGTATATATATATATATATATATATATATATATGTGTGTGTGTGTGTGTGTGTATGTGTGTTTGTGTGTGTAAGGAAATATAGTTTTAAGGTGTGCTATATTTATGGGATGGTCAATATCAGAGATAGATTATATGTAAATATGTAAATTATATATATATATATATATATATATATATATATATATATATATATTTATCTTATTCTCCATATTTTTCATTTATTACTGATGGTATAAAGTTGTTAGTTCTTGTTCTATTTGCACATTTAATTAATCAGTAAATGATATCTCTTCTTATGTTTTAGGTTGCATAATAAATCATATCTGTTTTTATTTGTCAACTTTATTCTTCAAAAAGTAAAGTAAAATTCCATTTTATTCCATTATATATTCATCATTATTTGCACTGACTTGTTGCTACTTATCAGGCAACTCTTTGATAACTTTTGAGTAAAATTTCACAGGTTTTGAAATGAAAAACTTTTCAATGAAATCTTGAATCTAGTTTTCATTAAAGAAAATTGTCTTCATCTAAGCATTTTTGAATGAATGAAAAATAGATTAATCAGTTGGTGTAAAGTCAAGTGAATATGGCAGTCTAAGTATAACAGACCCAAATTTTTCCAGTGTTATTCTTGCTATGTGTGACCCCGTATTGTCAAAGAGGTGAACAAGATATTCCATTTAATCCACTGTGTACATTGACATGCAAAAGCTAAGATATGTTTGTGTAGTCCAATTATTTTTAACTAGACCTATTATGTTTCTAAAGTCTCCAGTTCAATACTAAATGCTAGGAAGATACTTTTAAGATTGGAAATCAAGAAAGCTATAATTTCTTGTAATTATTAACAGTATGTTAGCATGAATGTTATACTAAATATAAACTCAGAGATATTATTCAGGTTAGTGATATCTACATTTGTGAAACTAATAAGTTTTAGACTGTCAAAGCATTTATTTTTCACAGATTTGATTTGGATTTCATCAGTTGGTACAAGGTCAGGTGAATATGGGTGAGATAGAACAGACCAACTGAGTTGCAAAGTTTTTTCTTGTGTTATTCTTGCCGTATGCTACTTTGTATTGTTATGGAGGAAAAGAGAATCTTTCCTTTATGCTGTCATTACTGTGTGTCATATAGGAATAAAGTGTCACTACCAACACTGGAGTTTGAACACATATCACCAGAGAGCAAAGACAGGTGATTCCATTTTGAATAGGTAGAACATGTGATGGCAAAGGAAATGCATCAATGGGAATTAACATGAAATCTAAATGATCACTCTTTCTATTCTACCAGCTATTTCTATATGGATCACTTTTTCTATTCTATCATTTATTACTATATGGATCACTCTTTCTATTCTACCAGCTATTTCTATATGGATCCCTCTTTCTATTCTATCATTTATTACTATATGGATCACTCTTTCTATTCCATCAGCTATTACTATATGGATCACTCTTTCTATTCTATCAACTATTACCTATGGATCGCTCTTTCTATTCCATCAGCTATTACTATATGGATCACTCTTTCTATTCTATCAGCTATTACTATATGGATCGCTCTTTCTGTTCTGTCAGCTATTAATATATGGATCCCTGTTTCTATTCTATCATCTATTACTATATGGATCACTCTTTCTATTCTACCAGCTATTACTATATGGATCACTCTTTCTATTCTATCATTTATTATCCTATGGAACACTCTTTCTATTCTATCAGCTATTACTATATGGATCACTCTTTATATTCTATCATTTATTACCCTATGGATCACTCTTTCTATTCTATCAGCTATTACTATATGGATCACTCTTTCTATTCTATTAACTATTACTATGTGGATCACTCTTTCTATTCTGTCAGCCATTACTATATGGCTTACTCTTTCTGTTCTGTCATATGGATCACTGTTTCTATTCTATCAGCTATTTCTATATGGATCACTCTTTCTATCCTATCATTTATTACTATATGGATCGCTGTATTCTATCAGCTATTACTATATGGATCACACTTTCTACACTATCCTCTATCTCTAGACTATTCACTATACTATTTTTCTTTATGGATCACTATATGGATTACTTTTGAGCGAGTATTATTGAACAAGTACTATTAGTGCAAGTTATTTGAAGGCATCTCACTCCAGTATTGTTCAACAGTGTTACTATAGTTGTAATCTGCGATTACAAAGTTTCTACTACAATGAGCATTATGAAAGTGAAAACGACTATTTGTTAACATTACAAAAGTGGCAACGAGTGCTCGTTGAGCATCACAAAACTGTGCAAAAACTTTTTACAATGATGTTTGTTAGTATACTTCAAATTTATTTTTAACAGCCATGCACAATTTATTTAGGATGATGTATTATTCATAATTACTATCAGTTCCCAAAAAAATGGAAATTATTTATGACTCAACCTCATATTTGAAATGACCAATTTTAGGGATCAATATTCTTTTCTTCTTAAATTAAACATGCTTAGTTATTGTACTATGTTACAATGAAGCTAATCATATAAACTTCTTAAAATATTCTTGAAGAGGCTTTTGGGAATTTTAAAAGCCATAAGGTAGTATAAAATTGGATTAGCATTGCATGCACAAACATATCTAAAAAATAATGTTTAATTTGATAAAGAGTGAAGCATTATTTGAGTAGTTTTATTCAATAAAACCCCAAATCTAACAAGTACATAAATTTCAAGCCCTCTTATACTCTAAATTCCAACTCAAAGTATTTTACTGATACCCTTTCCTCAGAGGCCTTTCATACAATCAGGGATCTGACATGGTGAATACAATACTCTTAAAATTTTCATTATAATCTAATTAAGCTTGATGTCATTCTATGGTTGCTGTGAAAAACAAATGATCACAATAGAAATTATCAACCAGATCTCTGCATTCTTTATACTAAGCTGCAATGAAAAGTTTGAATCTCACATCACCTGATTTTTTTGAAGATAACATGATTTCTTTTTTTTTTCTTTTTTTTTTTTGCATAGGGAATGTCTTCTAGTCATTTTGGTAAGTATTGTTATTTTGGAAGGCTTATCACCTCAGACAAGTAATCAGTATAAATATCAATAGCTAATTTTTTTAAATAATTGTATCTTATTGTATTAGCATTGTGTGCAAAACATAAAAATTATAATAATAATTATATTTATTATTTATTATTAAAATAATGTTAATAACAGCAACTATATTATAATGGGATTGATAATGGTGTTTGTAATAACATCAGCTTATATTAAAATTTTATTTATTTAATTTATAAGTCTATAATAATAGACTTATGAAAATTAATAAAAGTTTACCATTTGTTCATTCATCAATTATTGCTGTCACATCAGATCTGGTGCTTCTGTTAATTATTAAGTGTTCCTTGATAAAATCCGAAGAAGAATCTGCAATGTGCTGACCTGGTATTTCAGTCACAGTAACCTTCCCAGCACCATAACATAACTTCCCTGTTCGGCCTTTTTATAAATACTTTCATGGTAAATGTCCAGATGAATTTTCCTCTTTGGTACCTAGACTTTATGAATTTAAGTGTGGTACTAGATTGGCAGCAAGGTCTCATCATTATACAGTTGAAATAGATAGATGTAATTGGAAGTTCTATGTTAACAGTTTCTTCTCTCACACTTCTTGAATATGGAACTTTCTTCTGGTGTCTTGCTTTCCAGCCAGTTTTCATCTTCTAAAATTTAAATGCAATCTTCTTAATTCCTGTTCTTTTATTGTTCTCTCTCCTTAATAACGTTTGTTTTTTCTCATATTCTCTAACACTCTCACAACCCCTTGTGTTTTAATGGCATTATTACCTTGCTTGTTTTGAAATGATTAAAAAAAATATTTTGTCAAAAACCAAAAATTAATAAATTATACTCCAGGCTGCATTTTATATTTTCAAAAAATATATTTTCTTATTAGTTGAGAGTCTTTATAATTTTATTATATCCAAATTAAAAATATTTTTAATTAAGCCAAATGTCATTTTCAAAGATGACAGTGTGAAACAAGAAAAAAAAAAAATCAAAATACAAATCAAAAAGTCTGTTTGCTTTCATAGTCAATTTTATTCATTGTTTATATTTCTTGTTAACTTTTCTTTAAACATCTATGAAAATATTAAACACTACAAATTGTTTGATGCCATTAAAACCAGCATTATTCATAACTCTGATTTATAAATCCCTTCTCTCTTTAGAATTAGTTAGCTGCATTGCTGAAATGATAAATCTAAAATGATTATATTCTGCCCACATCAAATCAATAAGATTATTTCTCTCAGGAGTGCAGAAAATTTTATGGCAATCCCGCTTTTTCAGATATGATGGCCATATAAACAAACAAATAAACAAATGTGGGCGAAAAATGTAACCTCCTTCCTATATGGAAATAATTAATTAAATTATTAATTAATTTTACCTTGCAATACCCAAAGGAACAGTTTTAGAAGGTAAAATTATTAAATGTTAATATAAGCTGTTGTTGTTATTACAATCACCTATATCAGTCCCATTCTATTGTAGTTGCTGTTATTATTATCATTATTCTAGTAATAAAATGTTAGGAGTGTCAACCTAATTTTATTATTGGAGCATCATTGTTATCATTTTAAGAGTCAACATCATAGCAATGTTAACACAAACTTAATCATTACCCAGGCATAGTAACTATCATAATGAATATCAATATTATAATATTGATGCAAATTTTTCCAGAAGTACATTTGTATAATGTTAGTAAAATCTTAGAAGTGTAAGCTCTTTATTGTTTCTCTAGGAGCATACTCTTGAAGAACTCTTTTGGGAAACTAAATGCACATTTGATATTGTTTACATTTTATGTTTATTCTAAGAAAAAGTGCAGTCAAAACTAGTTAATGGATGACTGAAGCTCATTATAATGAAGTAGTAGGTACAAGCATGTGTCTAGAATGGTTTCTTCTTCTATGTGTCACATCCCTTCAAGATATCGCTCTCCACAACTTTCTATCTCCTGTGGCTGTTCATTCCACTCATTCTGCCATCTAATCATACAAGCTTATCAGATAAGCAGCATGCTGTCTTCCCCTATTTCTCTTGCTCTCAGTATAAGCTGTGAAGGTTATATTTTCCAAGCCATCCTTTCTCATTATGTGTCCAACGAACTTCAGTTTTCTTTTTCTGATTTTGAGTAGGAGTGTTCTTTCTGTTGCTATTTTCTTTAATACTTCCTTGTTTCTTACTTGTTCCATCCATAGATTATTTAGTATCCTTCTGTAGAATCACACAATTGTTTACAAGGTTCAAATAGGGGATTTTGAGCTTATGACATCCTGACTAATTATTTTTTTCTAAATTTTGACAATTTAAAGGTAATTAAAATTTAAATGAAATTTGTGAACCATGTACACAATTCATTTCCTCTATAAAATAAATATTCCAGCAGGATTGATGGTCACGGTCTTCTTAATCATAAACATCTGGTTTGGGCGATTTTCATGGAAATCAAATGCACTGACATAACTGTCAAATGAAATACATAAACATGACCTGCTGTCAGTCAAAAAACTTTAGGGTGTCATTAGAACTAAATTAATTTATTTCTCCTTCTCCAAACTTGTCATCAGATTCAACAATGGCTTGTAAGGTTTCTTGAATATCTGTCTATATTTCTGAAAGGTATTGTAATTATTTACACTATTTACCTTGTTCAGGCTGTTGTTCTCATCTTTGTTGCCATATTCATGACATGGAACGAGAACAATCTACACCAGTGAACAAAATAGAGTGTTCAGTTCAAAATTCCAATCGCCTGAACAAGGCCAGAGTGTACTGTACTGATAAATCATCAGTTACCTCCCCTTACGATCTACGGGTTATAAAAAACACCCTGTAATATCCGTAGTAGATGAGTAGTCAGAGTAAAGTGCAATGAAGCTTTGGTAAAAGTTTATTCACTGGTTCTGTTTTTACTACATGTACAACATCTGAAACATCATGGATATGGCAACAAAGATGAGGATAAGATTCGAAACAAGATAAATAGTATAGGTTTACTAGGATATTCATAAGTTTCTACCTGCCTATCTTAAGATAGAAATTTATTCATCTGTTTGTAAAATAAATCATTAATTTCAAATCATGCCACTACTTTTTTTAAATCATTTCACCCCAAGTAAGACAATAAAGCCACTAGGATGCAAGGGGGATACTGAGTGTGAAAGAATAAGAAAAAAACGAGAAACATTATTAAGGAGTGGGTACAATACAAGAGTAATCAAGAAGAGAGTAGATCATAAATGACATTGCATTTAAATTTTTGAAGATCAAATTTGGCTGAAAAGAATGGCACCAGAAGAGAGTTCCCTCAGTGAGTGATTTTAATAACATTGTTCAGATATTTGTTATTCATCAGTTCACCAATAGCATTAAAGCCACTAGGACCCAAGGGGCTACCAAGTGTTAGTGAATATGAGAAAAACTACTAATAAGCAGAGAAAACAATAAAAGAACAAGAATTAAGAAGATAAATCATTGACATTGCATTTAACTTTTTTAAGATCAAAGTTGACTGGCAAGCAAGAAGCCAGAAGAGAATTCCACAAGCAAGAAGTGTGATAGAAGAAACTGTTAGCATAGAACTTATGGTTACATCTATCCATTTGAACTGTAAAATGATGAGACCTTGCTCCCAATCTAGTACTGTACTTAAATTCATAAAGTCTAGGTACCAAAGTGGAAAGTTCATCAAAACAATAAACATGAAATTGCTACAACAACTACATGCAAATTACAATGTTCCTTGTGCTGATTTAGTAGAATATACTCCTCTATAGACATTTGGAATTTACATTTAATTTTAAACAAATGTATGCATTTAGCCAGTCACATCTGGCCAATGTCTGAGTTAAAACAAAACACTTTATGAAAAAACTCAAAAATTGAAAATCAATGAATTGGAAGATCATTTTGAATGTCCTTTCATGTTTTGATTTTGAGTAACACACAAAGGGTTGATAAGCCATAAAAATAGATCAATCAGTCAACCAAATCTTTGTTTCTAATGAATTTTTCTTGTTTATTAATAATTTGCTTAACTTTTGGAAGGCATTTTTCTACTCCTATGTGCCTTTGAATTTCCACATCACATTTTCCATCTTCTCTTACTACACTAGTTACACCATTAAATTTCTACCTCTGCTAGATTTTGATACTTCCAATATTGAGGTGATATTTTGGGCTTTCTCCTTTGGTAACAACTATGCATTCTATCACCTTACAGTTCATGATTAGTCCTTTCATCTTTTTTATGTTGTCATCTAAAGTTCTTACAATTGTCTTTTACAGTTTGCCATCAGCAGTGCGATCATCTGCATTGCTTATGTGGTCTGAATGAAATTTTGCACTGTTATCCAGTTAATATCCACTCTCAAATTCAGTATTAATAGAAATTAAATCAGATATCCAATCTTAATTATAAGTTTCTAAATAAATTTGGTATTAATTATAGATTAATGAGTTAATATTAAGTACAAATAATAAAAAGTGATACTTCAAGTGGAGAATCGCTAGAGGGTTTTAGCAATATTTCGCAGAAACTTTGGAATAAACAAACAGAATCAAAGGTATAAACCAATAATATGCTTATTTATTTAACTTCAACTGGAGTGAGTCCTTTGTAATTCTGGTTAGTGAAAGTTCAACTTGGCTGGGTGGTTGATAGTTTGTGAGTCAGATTTGGCAGTAGTTAGGAGTGTGGTTACTTTGGAAAGAATTTGCTGATGCCAAATTCTGCATTTTCTCAGCCCTCAAAAAGGGGGAAAAATATCTCAAGTAGTTATTCACACACTGGGCTCTCTACTGCTGTTTGTCATCTGTCTCTTTATATACACTTAAAAAAGGCTCCAGACTACTTGGTGCAAAGCTTGGTTTTGGCTAACATCAAAAAGTAAGTCTTTTTGTTCTTTTGATTAGTCCAAATTCTTTTATTTATTTTTTATAGTCGAAATTATGTGTACCCCTTACCTTGGTAGATTTCTAATCCTAATAATTAAACCCTGGACCAGCAAGCTTCTGTTCTGTAACAGTTGTTCAGTGTTTTCTTCTTCCTCCTCTTGAGAGAAGTTGCCTTCTCATTAATTGAGAGAGAAGTCAACAGAGAGAGAGAGAGAGAGAAAGTGATATGTGTTTTTAAGGGAAAGTGAATGCTTTAATTTAAATTCTTTTTTAATATTTCATTTTTATATTCTATTTTATATTTAGTTTCACCACAAAGATTAATCGTATAATACATTATAAAAATAATCTTATAATATTTTATATACAAATAAAAATAAATACATTATAAATTGTTAGAAGTTGGACAAACTGTCATTGTGAGTAACTGGCACAATTGAATGTTATAAGCAAAAGACATTTCTTTGGATGAAGTATTCGACTTTTGATGTTACTACATAAAAAAACCCATCCAGAAGCTTCAAAATGATACACTTACAATTAGGGAGAGACAATATGGAATTTCTCTCAAGTAGGTCCATGAAGGTTTTTGTGAATTGCCAGTCTTCTGAAAGTCATGATATCAATGTTGGCATCCACCAAGACTCTTTCCTCAATTCTACACACTTTCTGCTTTTCATTAATACTCTGCTTAGAACCATTCTTACATCATGGGTAAAAATTGGTTTAGATGATACCACTTTTAGAAACTTCTTCTATGTACTTTTAGTATCTTAATCATGGCTCTCCATAACTTCTTTTTAAAGCAATGTTTGTTCCCTTACTCTCACTCCCAATCTGTGGTCTTCTATTTATTTACACAAGCTTTTGTTACATAGATTACTTGAGGTTTCCCTTTTTCTTCTTGCCTTCACTATGTATTACAGATATATCTCTTTCTGATTGTAAATACAAATTTGATTTTTGTTCCCATTTTCTTAGAAACTTCTTCATTATATTTAATGATGAGTCCTTTCTTCCCACTTTCCTTTTTTACCTTGTCTAGGAGATTCTTTAGTTTTCTATGTATATCATCAACACAGTCATTTGGGTATTTTTTATTGTTAACATTGGGTCCACTGATGAACACACTTTCAAAAAACAAGATTATAAAAGCCTCAGAGCTGATAAAGTCAGGTAAGGAATTGTTTTTTATGATGGATAACAATTTAGCTTATATGTGGTTTCATTTATTTTATCCAGTTAGTGCATTTTGTGCCACTGTGGTCACCACTCCCCTCAATCTCACAGTTCATGGTGACATTCAAGGCATAATAGAGTAATACTTGCTGGTTCTTTTTGCACTGGGGATGTTGAAATTACCATGTCCCTCCTCTCAGAGGTGGATTTATTTTAGAAGTTACCTTCTTTTAGCCTTTGCCTAAAGAGGCAGAATCTAAAAGCCAGCAAGTGATTTGAATTCAGAGTTTTTCTTCGACTACACTGGTTGCCACCCAAGGCTATAGGACCAAGTTTTGTTATTTTACCCATAGCTGGAGGGAGAAGAGATGGAGTCATACCTTTACCAAGGGTATTAGTAGATGTGATTGTAGTTATTTTCTAAGCATAGCTTAGATGTGGCACAAGGCCAAAAGTATGAGGCACCCAGTGAGGATTGAACTCACTACCCAGTTTTAATTGTTCTAGCAAGACAAGCTTACTATCCATTACACCACCTTGAGGTGCCCAGTGACTTTCCAAGCATAGTTTAGATGTGGCACAAGGCCGAAAGTATGGGGCACCCAGTGAGGATCGAACTCACTTCTCATTCATAATTGTTCTAGTAAGACAAACTGGCTAACCATTATACCACCTCGGGGTGCCCAACATAAGTGATTGTAATATGTGATTTAAGATCAGATAAAGTCAGGTGAACAGTTTAATTGCTGAATTATGAGGCTATGAATTTATTTGCATTATAAAATTTGTTAAAAACATTGGAAACTTTATAACAATCTAATACTCCTGTCAGTCTTGTAACAATATTGACAGTAATATCAATAATAACATTAATAATATTGAATGCTCATTATAGCCTCGCGTCATTCTGAGTGGGATTTAATAAAATATAAATAATAAAAAAACATGCTTGGAAATCATGAGGGCAATGTTTAAAGGTGTCTGTTTAACATGATGGTTACTGGTACAAAAAGTAGAATCAGCATGCTGAATTCAAATTCCAGCTGAGTCTGTTGTTTTCACTTTGGCCTAATGCTCTTGGGAAAGGCATGATTTTATATCTTCTTATCTCCCAGCAATGGATCAAATGGCAGTGTAGACTGTCCTCTCAGTGATATTGACCTTCTGGATCACTGTCAGTCTAGGGGAAGAACTACTCTGAATTAATAACTGTGGAGTAGCCAGTGGGAAATTATTCTGTTATCTTTCCCAAAAGTAGTCATGACAATTCACAGATATTGATGCTGTAGAGAGGCATGATTACATCATTTAATGACATAGCATTCTTAAAAGAATTTAAAAGAAGGAGAAATGGTGAAATAATCAAATGAAAACAGTGCAGAGAAAATTATAAAAGTAGAGAAAAAGAACATCTTAAAATAACAACTTGCTTTAGAGAACTAAGGATTTCTCCTAAAGGAACAAAAATGATGTTGAAAAGAAAAAAAAGACCATGTCATCAGATAAACATTGTTCAAATGGTTTCGGATTAAATAAAAACTTGACAGAAATACACAGCAATATGCTGGATTGATTACAGAAATGCATATTACATGATTTCTCACACCTGCATTGGAGAATGTCTAAGGAGGTTCAACATTCAAGGAAACATGTTACAATTCATATTTGACACAATGGAAAACTGTAAAGAATAATTGACTGCAACAGAAAAAATCTTTAACCAAGGTCAGAATAAAGAGATGAAGTTTTCAATGAGACCCCATTATCTCATTTTTCTTTATCATAGCCACAATACCATTCAATAGAAACTAAATTAATTCCAAGGAAGGAAGTTCTATGCTGTGTCATTTCAGGACATGGGTGATCAAGGACTCCACAACTTCCTATCTTTTGCAGCTCTATGTACTACTTTTCTTATTATACAGGGAGCGGCAGAAATACCTTCATGAAATACCTCCCATTTACTGGTAAGACATTAACTATATGAAGACACTATTGCCACTAATATCTTACAATTATGTGGGCGGTAATTCTGGGAGGTATATATGTGAGGTATTTCTGCTGCACCCTCTATCTCTCCCAGTCCTAGTTCTACCATCCATTTACACAAGCATATTTGATAGGTTATTCACTGTTTCCACTGCTTTACTTATATTCAGTATATCCTGTAAGTGTCAAATTCTCTAAGTACTCTTTTTTTCATTATGTTTCCCACAAATGTCAACTGTCTCTTTCTGATTTTAAGGATAAGTGTCCTTAAGGAAGTATAAAATTTCTTAAATTCTATAGAAATAATCAGCCACCTCATGATCTTGGGCATTAGAAAAATTATTTCTTAAAAGAGAAAAGCTAAATTATGGAAGATACTAAGTGATGTAATTTAAATTATGGAGGATGAAATAATTTAATTTACTAATAAAACACAGTGAATAAATGATGCTATTGTTGTTAATATAAATCTGCAACCGAAATTTTTTTCAAATAAAAGAAATACTCCTTTCCCAAGTCAACATAGATGACTATAAAATTTTTATATTCATGACATTTCAGCTGTTGTATGCTCTGGCTTTCTACAGATGATTGGAATTTTGAACTGAACCATTTATTTCTTCCACTGGGGTAGATTTTTCTAGTTCCACGTGCCATGCCTCTTCCGGATGTTTCAGTTATATCCCTTTCACTTAACTCTACAAGTTATTGTTCACCACTGCAATATCCAGAAGGCCAGAGTGTACAACGGCTGAAATGTCGTGAATATGGGCAAAAAGATGAGGACACAGTCGGAACAATGTAAATAGGGTAAATAATTATAATACCTCGTTTCAGAAATATAGATAAATAATTATATTATAAAATAAATTTCAACAACAATAACAACAACTTTTAATTTGGTCGAGTGTTCTGAAATTACAAAATTCTGAAAAACTGACAACATTTTTACATCTGTTTATAAATACTTGTTGCAAATTAAAATCCTTGCATTTGCCATGATGAAGTCCATCAGAGGATGAAATGTGTCAATTAAGAAAAGTCTTCCTTTTGTTTGATTCATTTTGTCTTTTTATTTATGTTTGAATATATATATATATATATATATATATATATATATATATATATATATATATACTTATAAAGAATTCTCATGCAGATATATGTATATACTTATAAAAGACTCTCATGCATATAAATATAGATATATATTTATTATAAGAATTCTCATGCATATATATATGCATATACTTATAAAGAATTCTCATGCATATATATCTATATATATATCTATATCTATATCTATATCTATATATATATATATATATATATATATATATATATATATATATATATAAATTCATGAATCATTCATACAAAAAACAAATATAGAGGCTAATGATTTAAATGGCGAGAATACATGAATTTATAAATTATAATTGCACCTTTTAATTGAAATATAATATATATATATATATGTATGGCAATTCTTTATAATAAGTTATTCGAGATCCTAAAAGAGAAGCTCATTGTAGGTTTGGTGAACAAGAAAATGAATATTGTATATGAGATTAGATATGAAGCCTTGCAAACCAGAAATAAAGTTAGCACACTCTACATATAAAAACAAGAGAAATAAATTTTTTTATCATAGAAGATTGTGCTGACATAGCAAAATAAAAGGATTTGAATCTTGGATTTGATAAAGAATAATGATGACAGCCAGAAAGTGCCAAAACTTAAATAGAAGAGCAGCCTGCATGGCATCAGTGTAAAACTCAACAGAAACAGAACATATGAAGAAATCACAAATCTGTGGACAAATAAAAGTAAGAGATATAGAATCATTGGTCATAGCAGTCTAGAACAAGAGTATTTGAATTAATAGGTCCCGTAAACTCCCCTGTTAGGTGTTGCTGTTATAATCTCTGTAGCAAGGAGGTTTTTACAGAGTGGAGTTGCTAGATTGACTCTCAATTGGTTTTATATTCAGAATTGTCCTTCTCCTAGGTTGGTTATGAATCAAAGCTAGACAGCTAAGTCTGCCCTGCTATAAATCTTGAATATATTATGAAAATGAATACAACGGCCTTGGTCAGAATTTGAACTCAATGCAATAATCCAACTTTCTGTACCTATATTTGTTTTGTCTCCATGTTGTCTAAAACTTTGTTGTTACACACGTTTCATTCATGGTATTCCCCATATGCCGTAGAACCACATTTCTGTTGCTTCAAGTTTACTTCTTTATTTGTGAGGTTAGTGTTCAGAAATATCAATGTTCTATTTTTTGATACTAGTATTCTGAACACCCACTGGAATAGTGAAAGATGGATTCCAAAAGCTAAGCAAAGTATTAAGAAACAAGAAAATTTCATTAGAAACAAAGAAAAGAGTGCTAAATTACTATGTGATATCCATCCTCTTGTATGGCAGTGAGGTGGAGGGAACTGGAGGCAGCAGAAATGAGGTGCTACAGAAGCATACTGAGAATTCCATGGACAGAGCTAATATGCAACCAGGAATTCTTAAAGAAAACATTTAGAATCAGAAGGCAACATCTGATATTTTTTAGACACATAAAAATGGAAAACTTAATAATGAGGCATATCAAGAGCAATAGAGGAAGGCAGCAGGCTACATGCCTGACAATATTATATGAATGGATGGCAGAAAAAGGGATGGGAGGGTTGATAAAATGAAGAAATATTGCTAAGGGTTACATGGGATAGGAAGTTGGAGAGAACCATGATTGCCCAAGTCTTGAAGGGACATAGCACATAGAAGAAGTATTCACCAATGTCAAGTGATATCAAATCTCTTAAACACTTCCATGTCTTCTATTATTGCTATCAAGATTTTCTTTTATGAACTGTCCTCTTTGGCACATAGATGTTTTAAATGTAGGTGCAGTACTAGATTGGCAGATAGGTCTTATTTTACAGTTGAAAAGGATAGATTTAATCATAAGTTTTATGCTAAGAGTTTCTTTTCTTGCACTTTTCACTTGTAGAACTCTCTTGCTTTTCAGTCAAGTTTAATCTTCAAAAATTTAAATGCAATATCAATTGCTATCTTCTGTCTTCTTAAATTCAATTCTTTTATTGTCCTGAATAATGTTTTCTTATCTTCTTTCACACTCAGTAACCCCTGCATATTCATAGCTTTATTGCCTTGCTTGGGGTGAAATAATTAAGAAAAAAATTCCTGTTTTCTTCAGAGATTCAGAAGCTTGTACCTAGTAACATTATTATCTTTGTCATCATGAAGTCTTCATTCTGACTGCATATATCTGAAGTTCTGTTTACTCTCTCTTCTTAATGGAATCTTGTTCAGGTCAAAACAAATTACCTAAAGTTTTAATGTGGCACAGATTTCTTTGCAGTTATTTCACTTGATTATACTGTATAGAATTTATTAGATTTTTATCAAGAGTGAGAAAGGCTAAATATATTTCTTTCACAATCTGCCCAAATATTTTAATTGAAACTCTCTGTCACACAGTGATAGGAATTGACGTATATTGAAAGATATATATAGAAAAATTGCTTAAAGTCATATTACTATAAATACCTTCTTCATGAAAATTACAGAATTTTGGAAAACATCCAAGATTGATTTTTGTGATCAGAGAATCAATTGCCTATTATTAAAAAAAAAACAAGATGAACTATTGCTATTAAACAAACAACAATATCACTTGGTAAATACTGACAACACAAAATGGCAACTTCATGCTTACAATAACCTGATTTTCTTCTAAAATATTAAGGAAACGCCAATGTAATCAAATAGATTCACAACAATGTCAAATACACATACATGGATGGTTGGAATAAGTAAATTTTTGTGTCTCTTTACAATACATGCATATATATATATATATATTTATTCGAAAATTATAACATAAAACTTCTGGTGTCTTCAAGCACCATCACTTGATAAGACACCAGAAGTGTTGAAACAAAATGACTATTTTTGTAGTGATTTTATAACATATTTATGTTGTAATTTTTGAATAAATTATATTTGCTCTACTCTGTATTGAGCACTCTTTTAAGAATAGTATATTTTGGTTATTGGAATTTATTTCATATACACCAATCCTATACTTATATATATATATATATATATATATATATATATATATATATATATATATTCTAATATATATATATATATATATATATATATATATATATATATATATATTAGAATAAATATATATATATATATATATATATATATATATATATATATATGAATCTGGCAGAATGATAGAATGAGGAACAAGTAGAAAGTGTTTATAAATATAACATATTTCACTTTTATTTAAGCTTCACAAGAAAATGAAAAACAGAGCAATTACCAATAAGGAACCTCATTTTTATGTTCCCAGCAGTCATACCACAAGTGTTATATTCTCTCTATTCCATAGCTGCCACAGCTACACTACTACTTTACCCATTGTTCCACACACACATAATCTGGCTGAGTTTATTTTACATATATTATGTTTTCATGTATATTTAATTGGTTGTTGATCTGGTTGTGTAACGAAGTAACTTAGAATATAAAAATCTTGATTTATTTCTGACTCTTTTTCTTTTCAAATAATTTTTCTTTCAATATATCATTATTCATAAGCCCAATGAAAATGATTACAATGAAACAATGTTGAGTAATATTACTGTATGAGTATGAACTGGGTCATTCTGCCTCTGAAACATTTTGGAATATTAAGGCAGCCTTTGGTAATGGTATTGTTGAAAACAGAACTGTATAGAGATGGTTTCAGAAGTTTTGTTCACAAGATTACAGTCTTGAAAATAAACCAAGAGGAAAACCATAATCGATTATCAGACATGATCAATTGAATGCTTTGGTTGATCAAAATCCAAGAACTACAGTTCAAAAACTTGCATCAGAACTTGAAACATCTTGCACAACTATTTCTTGGCACTTGAAAGCAATTGGAAAACTAAAGAAACTGGATAGGTTTGTTCTGCATGACCTGAATGGGACTGAAAAAAAAACGTCACTTTGAGGTGTGCTCTCTGTTGCTTTCCCAACTGAACAAAGAACCATTTTTGCATTGAATCATTATATACGATAATAAATGGATACTCTTTGATAACAATGAGTGGAGGCCAGTGGTTAGATGCAAGTGAATCACCAAAACAATGCCCAAAACCTCCACTGCACCCTAAACAGTTAATGGTTACTGTACGGTGGTCTTTCAAAGGGGTTATTCATTATTCATTCTTGCCTCAAGGAAAAACAATAACAGTAACCACATATTGTGGAGAAATTGAGTGTATGCATGAAAAATTGAAAAAGAAACATCCTAGACTTGTGAATAGGGATGAACCAATTTTCTCAATATGCAATAAACAGAGGGGTTTGGTGATTGGTTGATTTTTTTTTTTTACAGCATATCAACCTCAGTGGGTTATTCAATGCTGACAAGACTTTAAGGTTAAGTTTTTATGGATAGAATATGCATTAATTTTTTTTTTCAATAATGTATTGCTGATAATATTCTTTTTCCAAAAATGTATTGCTGGTATTTTTACCATAAAAATCTATTTTTATACTTTCATAGTCTTTTGACCCCCATTTAGAGGATAACTATTTGCCCATAACTGGGACCCTAACAGGTGCTACCACCTCGGGTCAGGGTGGACCTGGGAACAACAGCAATTAAGAGTTAGTTCTAAACTCCTCAAAATCTCCTGCTCAGAAACCTTACTGCCAGATGTAGTTTATAATCACACCCAGGACATCAATAAAAGGGTGGGGTTGAAAATTCATTTATAGGATCAAAAAATATGAAATTAATAAATGTTTTTTTATAATAAGTTCAGATAGTTAAAAAGTTTTCTAAAAAAATAAATGTCCCCAGCTTGTCTAATAGGCACTTACGGATAATATCATTGTGATAGGTTAAATCCACCTTTTTCAATAAGTCAGGCCAGAGTTTACATCTGAGACCATACAATTGATTACAACTTTCATTTTGTAAGGCAAAGATGCCTACTTATCTTACATTTTGGTTCATGAATTGCATTGGAAAAATTCTGTGTGTTTGAAAAATTAGATATAAAAGATTAAAACAATTCTGCTGCACATTGTCATTAATATGCATTTAACAAACAATCTTTAGCTTCTCAGAAAAGTATGACAAAATGATTTGCTCTTTTAGCAAACAGTGAAGAATAAATTAACATAATTTAGTAACTGTGGAGAAAAAAAGAAAAATATCACTTTACAAAATCATAAGGTAAATTACAACTGCCAACTTATTCGAGAAATAACAATAATAATTTATAAATACTAAAGAGTGACCAGTCAGATTAGGAAGAGATAATGATTTGTAATGTAGATAAAAAAGCAATTTGTAACCAACAAGAAATAATAATGTATAACTATTCTGAGGAATAATTATGACAATTTGCCATATTTGTCACCCAATGACAAACACTTTTCCCCACAGAAAAGTATCCACTGTGCCTAATGTTATAGGTTAGATATAGATCATGGAAAATTCATATTATAAAACTTTGATTGGATATGAGTTATAATGAGTATTTATCTAAAAAATACCTATATAAGCTATGTATCATACAGAACAGTAAATATAGTAATTTGTTTTCTATACTAAAGGGAGTCTTTCGTGTGTTAAACATCAGATTTGCTTTGTATGTAGAAAAAATATTTTGTTTGACCCACTTCCCAAAATTTGACGAAATGATCAAACATCAGACACTTTTAAAAAAAAAAAAACTCCCTTCTTGGGTTATAGCTATTCAGCATCCTGCATATATTGTCCAATTATGTATACAAATCAGCCATCATAAATGATACTACTTCATATGCATACAAATTAGCTATCTTACATGATATCAATTCTTATATATATAAATCTGACATCATACATAGCATTTCTTATGTATAGAAATCAGCTATCATATAAGATATTACTTCTTATGTATACAAATCAGTTATCATAAATATCACTTCTTATGTATACGAATCTGCTATCATAAATGATATCACTTTTTCTGTATACAAATCAGTTATAATACATGATATCACTTCTTATGCATACAAATCAGACATTATAAATGATATCACTTCTTATGCATGCAAATCAGACATTATAAATGATATCACTTCTTATGTATACAAATTAGTTATCATAAATGATATATCACTTCTCATATATACAACTCAGCTATTATCACTTTTTATGTAAACAAATCAGCTATTTTAAGTGATATCACTTCTTATGTATACAAATTAATTATTATAAATTATATCACTTTTTATGGATACAAATTATGTATTTCACTTCTCATGTATACAAATCTGCTATTATGAATGATTCCCTAAAACAGAAGCTTATTATGACTTAACCTAATATATAAAACATTTTTATATAAACTTTTTAAAAATTTAATGTTAACCCTATACAATACCCAAGAGCTATTCAAGATAGAGGGTTACTAAATGAGGTTGTTGTATGGATACAAGAGGAGGGACTAATATTATGAGGATATGAGGGATAGATAATGATTGAGCCTAGACATAGGAGAGGTTTAAGATTGTAGTGGTCAGGGAAGCATCCATTTAGGAGTCTGTTCTATAAAGTTGTAGTGCTCTGGAAGAAGCACTCTTACTGGAATTTATTTTGTACAATTGAAATATGAAGGGGATGCAGATGCTTTCACCCTGTGTATATGGCATTTAATCCTGGTTTCTTCTTAATTTACCTAAGCAGAATTTTCATTCGCTTACAGAATTTGATATTGATTGTTCTATCACTCTCATTTCCTCCAGTGGTGCTTGCCTACTTAACAGGACTCAGCCAGAAAGGCTAGCGTTTATCATTATGACACTAAATATGTGGGTGCATGTGTATAAATATTTATAAACACCAAGATCAACACAATTCATGGAATGTAATTGAAACTAATGCTAGCACAGTCATTAATATCTGCAACAGTCATATTCAAATACTATTTAGAATTAATTATGTTGAATTAGTCATTCACAGTTTATTTCCAATAATGCCACTCAAACCAGATGATAAAATTGGTGGACTATCGAATATACTTTCAAGAGTAACTGTCCATTTTATTGCATTAAAATTATGAATTCAATTCAATTCTGTGACGACTAATTGCCTTAAGCTTTGAACAAAAATATCAGCAACTGAAATTTTCACTGACTGCACTAGTAAATATGGCTTCTGTTTAATGGGAAGTCCTAGAATTGATTGCAAATATATTTATAAGAGAGAAACATATCAAGAGACATGAAACTATAATATAATATCAATAGACATCAGACCATAATATCAATAAACATGAGTTTATAACATCAACAGACATGAGATCATATGATATCAATATACATGAGGCCATGATATCAATAATGAGACTATAATATCATATCAATCGATATGTGGCTATAATATCAATAGACATGAGGTTATATGTAATCACTAAATATGAGGCTATATCAATACACATAAGTCAATAATATATCAGTTGGCATGCGGCTATAATACCAATAGACATAAGAATATAATATCAAGAGACATAAGAACATAATATCAATAATGACACTATAATATATCAATTGATATTAGGCTATAATATCAATAGACGAGTTTATAATATCAATGGACATGAGATCATATATCAGTAGATATTAAGCTATATCAATAGACATAAGAGTATGATATCATATCAGTTGACATGAGGCTATAATATCAATAGATATGAGACCATAATATCAATAATGATACTATAATATTATATCATTTGATATGAGGCTATAATATCACTAAACATGAGTTTATAATATCAATGGACTATGAGATCATATATCAGTAAACATTTAGCTATATCAATAGACATAAGACCAATATCCTATCAATTAGCATGAGGGTATAGGAATAGACCTGAGAATATAACATCAATAGACTTTAGACTATAATATTAATAGACACGAGATAATAATATCAATAATGATATTATAATATCATATCAACAGATATGAGATCATAATTCTAATATATATGAAACTATAATTCCAATATACACAAGAACAATATCTTGTTTCCGCGCAAAGAAAACTTTCATGATGTTTAAAAATACTTCATATTTTTTTTTAATTAATCAAACACGTTTAAAAAAAAAATGGTTTTTATATCGAGAGTATAAGTTGAAAGCATTTAACACAATCTAACTCGATTATGAGATAGTGCTGAAAAATTCTTAACCTGGCCTACTTCCTAAAATCTGACCAAACATTAGACTTCTTGGCATTGGACAAAGGAACTTTTCAGTACCTCCTCACAAAGTGATCCATGTCACCTCTTTCATTTTAATCTTTCTCCCTTCACTTAGCAGTGATAAATTGTAGCTCTAATGTGTGTCACTTGGCAATTTATAATTTATCTTTTGTTATGAGTTAATATATAAACTCTATCCACAAGTAGCTTCTGCAGACTTATGTTACCGATTGTCTCAAAATAGATTTAGTCTATATATTTTGAAACACTGAGAATCAACTTGCTGATTGCCCTGCAGAATATTTGAAAATAATTATAAAAAAAAAAGTTCTTTTCTATTCTTTCATCAGCCTTTTGTTACTGGTGTGTGCATTGTTTGAAAATCTGTCCCTAAATAGATCTAAGATCCTTTATGTTTCAATGTAGAGAAATTCTGATTATATGTCAGGAGGCTAATTAATTAGTGAAAGCTTGCTTTTTATTGATGCTTGGATCAATCAAATTTGTTAATCATTTTTGTTTTCAAGGCATTTAAATCAATTGAAAGCAATGTTTCATTCTTTTCCCCCTTTCTTTATGTCTCTTTTTATCTACAAATAAATAGGTCTCTTTTTATTTACAAGTCGACTTTGGCAATCAATAATACTCATTATCAAAGTCACCAAAAGAGTTTGGAAAGGAATTATTCATCCAAGTTTTTCTTTCTTTTAATAAAAAAATGTAAGGAATAAAAACCAATTCATAATTATTTAAACTTTCAAAGTATTATAGATTTCAAGGAGCAACACTAATGAATTTTCATATCTAAAGGGAGATAGCATTAGTAAAATCTGATTGCAAATCAAAATTTATACTTTTGTTCATCTTGTTAACAATATTTATAAAAACACTAGTTTTTACACATGGAGGAAAAACATATGGCTGATTTGTCTTTTGGCATTTATACTATAGTTCAGTGTTTCTCAACCATTTTAAGCAATGGCACACCTAGGAGCAAATGAAAATATCGCAGCACACTTTTTAAAGGATATACATTTAAATGCTATGTTGAATACAATTATATGAAAAGAAGGTTAATTTTCATTTATTTAAATAAAAGGAAAATTTTAAAAAGTTAAATTAATAAAATAAAAAAAAATGAATGAATATTTAAACAAAATATTCCAAATAACATAATTGAAGAATAAGGAAAAGAATCTTTTGAAAAAGGTTTAAAACTTATTAATTTATTCAAGTACTAATTTTGCACCATTATAACTACCATACACACACACATATATGTGTGTGTGCTGTGACAATATTGTGTGGCACACTTAAGAGGATCACACAGCACATTAATGTGCTGCAGTATGGTGGTTGAGAATCATTGCTATGGTTAAACATGAATGAGAAACTTTACTAAAGGCTACAAAACAAGAAATTGTGGAGAGACATAATTACTCATATCAAGACACAGCACATAGAAAAAAAAAAAAGAAACATTTTTAGATAAAAAGATTTTAGGATGAAAAGCTAATAAACTTTCATATAATAATTTGTGGAATATTTTTTATATGTATCTGTCTGTTATGACTAACATTTATAACACATTGAATATATTATTGATATATAAAATATAAACACAATTTGATCTGATAAGATAGTCTTTGAAGCTAATCTTGTTTGAAGAGTGTAAAAGGACTGAATGATATTCAGTGGATGTTTCTTTTGTAGTAATTGATTCAAGAAAAGTTTATTAAAATGAAATTGAATAAGTATTACCATATATTTCTGCATATAAGGTAACCTTTAGATAAGACAAGGTCAAAAAATATAACAAATTTTCATGAATTTATCCTATACCTGTAGTATAAGATGAATGCTTATTGATTATATAAAGATGATGTTATTGGAAATGCTGTTACATACTGTATCCTTAGAAATTCAAAATAAATGTGATAACAAAACCAATTCTATATCATGCTTTTCCTACATACGTCCCCTAAAAGGGAAAGCCTTCTTTTGTTTACATTTCATTACATGATCTATTGCAAATACTGATTATTCTTCTTCTTCTTTTCCTATATTTAAACAGTTACAAACAGCCTGGTGTACTAATGGCCATTTACTCATACTTCATCGACAATCACAAAATATTGCTAATAACATTACAATAATAAATTTTTAATGAGAAATAAATATTATGTCATCCTAATTTATTTTATCCACCAGGGTAGTGTTCTACTTCCATGTGCCATGCCTCATCTGGATATCTCAGTATCTGTTACCTCCCTTTTAACTCAACTCTTCAAGTTTTTGCTCACCTCTGTTGTAGTCAGGAATTGAACTCACAACTCTTTGGGTCAAGTCAGTGGATTCAGCCAACACTTTTATCCTCTGGGCCATGTGTCCTCAAATGTTGTGGATATAATGACAAAGATGACAACAACAGCCTGAACAATGTAAATAAAAAATTTTTGATCTGATATATTTTGTTTTCTCTAAGTTTTTCTTTTTAAATCTGGCAAAACTAAGAATTCTAATGTCTGAATTGTAGACATTCTCACCATTTTTCTGTACTTTAACTCTTTTACTGAAACCATAAAAACAGTTTCCTGCTTGGCAGTAGTAGTTCCTGAGATCATTTAAATCATAGTGATTATACCATTATATTTCTATGAGAAAAATATGAGATATCTTAAATTAAAATTCATGTATCAAGAGGTACATATATTAAAATCAGTCTTGTAAAATCTTAGAAGTAAAATATAAAAAGTAAAAATAAAAAAAAAATATCTTGTTTGAAATGTGTAACATTTTTCTGCACTATTCATCCATTTTTTGACATTTTTACAAGAATTAATTATATTGATTTATTGTATTGGCTGAGATAGACATAAAAACAAAATGTCAATATCTATCATGAAAAAGAAATTAGAATGAACTAATTTGTTCGATTGTATTAGCTCAGTGGTACAGCATTGTTTTTTGAGAACCATAAGGTCTAAGGTTTCAGTGCAGGCTATTTTTTTTTAGAGGAGGCAGAAACTCTAACAGAACTGCTAGGGAAAGGGTAAAGAAAATTAAACTGGGAGAAAAATGATCTTTTGCCTAAACAGATAGATATAGATAACCAAGATATTTACACTACATTTTTTAAGAGATGAATCAGGAAAGATGCCAACTGTAATAAATGAATGAGATGAGTTAATTACTGTTTAGAAGGCTAATGATATTTGGAGAGGCAGTATTTTCTGGGAATAACCTTTTAGCTAAATTCTGAATGAAGTAAACATCTATGAATGCAATGAACGAATTCTCAGTGGAAAATCGTACAATAATAATAATATTAATGGTACAGCCAGAAATAATCATTTGTTTCAATAATTTTTTTCAGATTTCTATAGATTAAACATACCAGATCATGAATACTAAAAAAATTCTTTTTTATTAAATTTTATAACAGTTAATAAGGGGGCAGTTTGCTGTGTAAATTTATTGCAAATTTATCCCCTATGGAAGGCAAAACAAATATGCTCATATGATATTGTTTCTTAAAATTTTAAAAAAACATGTAAAAAATTTTGAAATTCTTAATCTGGATTTTTTTTTTCATATATTAATATCAGCTAGCACTCCCAATTATGAAATTAAAATTTGGAAAAATGTTTTTACATTTTGAAGAATCATGTTATGTTTGTCTTCCATAGGGATAACAATTTACAATGATTTACATAGCATATTCATATTCTGGAATGCTTATAATCTACAGTAATATGAAAAAAAAAACATATATAGGCTGCAATGGATAAATTGTGACTATGTTATATTTTTAATTTCAAGTATATACATTGTTACTTTTTGATTTTGTCGACTGCACAGTATAGTAGGGTCAGTTGGGGCACCATGATGCAATTCATTCCAAGAGAAATTTGGAAAAAGCATCTGTACCAGAAGCTCCAATACAAACACTTCAGTGTGTTTGGGTATCAATCTGGGGACAGTGCAGAGGATTCAGAAAGAATTGGATGTGTCTAAGGGTGACTACAAAGGTATGGCAGCTCGAAAAACTAACTCTGGTTATTTTGATAAGAAAAGAACTCCTGAATTTGTTGGTGAGGGCCTCAGACTCAACACAGAGACCTACATCAAGTGCCTTGAGGAGGTAGTGTTGCCCTGGACCAAGGGGGTGCCTTCTGGAAGACCCTATGTCTGGCAACAGGACTCTTCACCATGCTACTCAACCAGGAGAACCCAGTCATGGCTATCAGACAATTTCTGAAACCATATCACCCCTTACATCTGGTCACCTAACTCCCCCAAACTGCCAACTTCTTGATTATTATGTGCAGGTCACAGTTGAGAGAGAGACCAACAAAACTCCTTGTAGCACGAAAGATAAACTGAAGGCAAGGATTATGGCAGCATACCCCACCTCAAACAAGGAGATTACCGAGAAGATTTGTAGGAGATTCCAAAGTCATCTGGAGGCTGTGGTTGAAGCCAATGGCAATTATATTGAATAAATTTACTCTTTAATATTTCAAGATATTTTTGTTTAATTTTGATAAATATATCTGTTGAAATGAGATGTCACTGTTATCTTCATTTTTACATAATTTAGATGACAATTCATCCATCACATCATGTATATATTTCTGGTCATAATACCTATTGTAGAGCTCCACTGTCAACTGTATTGCTTTCTAAGATCAATGGTTAAAAATGACATTGAGTAAGTGAAGTTTATGGGTCTTGGTGAAGACCATACTACTTTGAATCTTGTATTTTGATGCTACAGAATCACTAATAATTGTACTAGTGAACAGAAATGATATTGAAGACTTCAACAACAACTAAAATGGATATCACATGTAACTCAAAGAGAAAATAATGATATAATCATGATGTTGATATTCCACAATACTACAAATAAAAAGTTAAGAAGGAAACATCCATCAATACTGGAAAGAGTGATAACAGTAGACTTGAGAAACCTATTTTCCTGAAATATTATTCTAAGAGAAATATTTTATAAATTTCTATTGAAAGTGGAACTGGATGCTTGGTCAATAAATGCTGAATGTTTCCTCATAAGGAAATGGCTAATATTATCATTACATAGAAATAAAATATCCCTTAATTATTTAAATTTCATTTTTTTGTCATTGTCCTTTTTTCTTTAATATTTTTACTGAAATTTATTTGCCCTGGTTTGGCCTTTTTGAACATTGAAATTGGCCCATTGTGATCTAAGTGACTTGGGAAAATATTTACTATGTGAAACTTAGTAAATCTCCACTGATTCTAGAAAATGAATCTATAGATATTTTTTTTTTTTAAGTCTTTTTGAGAAACAAAATAATCAATTTTTTTTTATCAGTAAAATATTTCCTTATTTCCAAATCAGTATATTTGAGGATATTATTCTTTTATGTGGATTAATTCTGTAAACATTCTCATATTGTGAAAAGTTCATTAAAAATTACTGATGATTTAAAAATTACTTTCTTCATATTTTATATGGAGCATTATTTCAGGAAGGGTACCATCATGGCTCTCCACAACTTCCTGTCTTTTTTGCTCTAGATAACACTTGTCTCCTCTTTGTCTTTGAGAGTCCTTATTCAGACATCCATTTATTCAGACTTAAATTGATTACTCGCTTTTCTCCATGTTTCTCTTACTTTCAATATACCTCTTAAATGTTAAATACTTTTTTGAACATTACAAAATGAAATATCAAGCAAATTCATATATCAATAGTATAATCTGAAAACAGGCTGCATGAAAAATTGATGAAAAAATACAGACAGTCAATATATATATATATATATATATATATATATATATATATATATATATATATATATCATTAAATAATTATATATATATATATATATATATATATATAAATATATATATATATATATACATACATATATATATATATATGTTTGTATGTATATATATATATACATATACATATATATACACACATACACATACATATATATATATATATATATATATATATATATATATATATATATATACTCAAGGTGCAGTAGGTAAATTGTCACCATTTCATATTTTTAATTATGCACATGCACATTGTTTGTTTTTGATTTTGACAATGGAACAGTATAGTAGGATTAGTTGGGCATTGTCTGCGAGAAAAAGAACATGATGATGCAATTCACTCTGCCAGAAATTTGGAAACGGTATGCTGTACTGCTTTGCATTCACACCAAAAGCTCCAATATGAACATTCCAGAGTGTTTGGGTATCAATCTGAGGAGAGTGAAGAGAATTTGGAAATATTTGTATGAGTGATTACAAAGGTATGGCAACTTGGAAAACTCACTCTGATTGTTCTGATAAGAAAAGAACTTCTGAATTTGTTGATGAGGGCCTCAGACTCAATATGGATGTGTAAATCACGTACCTTGAGGACATAGTGCTGCCCTGGACAAACAGGATAGCTGCTGGAAGACCCTATGTCTGGCAACAGAACTCTGTACCATGCTACACAAGTAGGAGAAACTAGTCATGGCTGTCAGACAATTTCTGCCACCACACCACCCCTTACATCTGACCACCTAACTCCCCTGACTGCAATCCTGTTGATTATTATGTGTGGGGTGCAATTGACTGAGAAACCAACAAAACTCCTTGTAACACAAAAGATGAAATGAAGGCAAGGATCATGGCAGTATCCACCAACCTAAACAAGGAGACTGCCCAGAAGAGATGCAGCAGATTCCAAAGTCGTCAGGAAATTCTGATTGAAGCCAATGGCGATTTTATTGAATAAATTTACACTTTAGTATTTCAAGATATTTTTATGTAACTTTGATGAATATGTGTTAAAATGAATTGCCAGTGTTATTTTCGTTTTTGTGTAATTAAAATGACAATTTATCCATCGCACCCTGTATGTATAATATATATATATATATATATATATATATATATATATATATAGGTATATAGGTTTATCAAAATGACAGAATTCAGAAGTGATTAAACTGAAAATGGTCGGTATGCTGTAAAAAAAAAGCAACCAAATTAGTTTGAAAAATAAAATTAGCACTACAATGAATTTTTCAAATTTAATATACTTCTAAACAGAAAGCTTACTGTACTGTCAAATTCATACAGAGTTCATTGATCTCTTAACTTTATATTTTATGTTACATTAGAACTAAAATTGGGTGTTTTGTTTTTTTTGTGTTTTTTAGTATCATTCTCCCAAAACATGATCCAAGAGCCACTCAAGTTAGAGGTTGTTGTAAGTGCGCAAGACATGCATATTATAGTAAGTAGAATAGATAGTGGCTGATGAATTCATTAATATTTCATAGATTTCAATCAGAGCTACTCATAAAAAATTCATATTAACCCTTTTGGAATGTCATCCATGATCTTTTGTGACCATGTCATTTTTATTTATGTATAAAGAATCTCCTTTCAATAATTATCTCTTCAAGCATGGATGGCTGCTGAATTCCAAATATGATTGTGTGCTACAGCAGTTATGTAATCCTGTTGCAGACACCCGCTCAGGCAAATTTGTGTTTATTCAATGCACAGATAACCAAACTTTGATTTATACTGTAACTATACTGAGCAGACCTTAGTTACAGTTTCTGGTATTGAGTACATAATCTGCCAGGATTAACAGTTTGAAAAAGCCCAGTTTTCTCAAACCATTGGTCACAAGGTTTTGTAAATTCATGTTAGCACAACCATTGATGGCTTCTGAACAGTTCCATCTACTCAGTTTGAGTCACAATCCTTAGGTCAACTGATGGTATGGTTTTCAAGCTTTTTCTAACAGTACTAGATGCTGTGATTGTCTCCCCAGACTGATATTAACAAGAAGTTACCTTGATAAACTGACTGTTATTATCACCTCTTTGATAAATTGACTATGGGGAGATTTGAACCCAGATCTCATGGTCAGAATGCTAACTTTGAACCACTTGGCTATGCATCCACCTCTCCAAGTATTAAAATGTCAACAATGTCCATTGTCAAACTTGGTAAATGCAAATTGTTGCCAGATGTTGTGATTGTCTCCCTATGCTGATATTATCAAGAAGTCACCTCCTTGATAAATTGACTTGAACCTGGATCTCTTGGTCAGAATGCTACCTTTGAACCACATGGCCATGCACCTATCTCTTCAAGTATTAAAATGTCAACAATGTCCATTGTCAAACTTGATAAATGGAAATTGTTTCACCATGGTGCAATGATATTCAGAGGCTTGGTGATATTTGCTGATGCCTGGGGCCAACTCCTTGATTGTATGCCCCTAGGACTCAAGTAGGGAGTGGCCTATAGTGCCTAGTACTGAGAAATGGGTGAAAGGAAGATATTTTAAATATGTAAAAAAAGATGAAACATGAAATAAATATGTTATTCAAATTAAATATAAACTAAATTTGTATTTCATTCTTTGATGCCTTCCCAATATGGATGCCTGGGGTCATTACACCCACTTCATTTCTCTTCTGCACACTACTGCTGTGGTGATACAGGAATGAATTTCATCCATCTTGAAAATAAACTTTTCTTCCAAAAATGTCCAAGGACAGTAAGATATTTTGGCCTATCTTCATCCTTGACCATTTCATGTGGGTTTTAGTAGTATTGTTTCAGATAACCTGTATGATACTTGTTCAAAATTATTTTTAAAACATCTTAGTTTAGAATACATTTGAACCATAGTTTATGTCATCAAATAATCATTGGGCTACCATAAAAAATGAAAGTAAACTGGCATTATGGGTTTTGTAATCAGCCTATACATGAAAAGAGCAGCAAGCAACATAGCATAATAAGATCAGATAACACCTTGGCAGTAGCAATTCAGTTTATTTCCAAAGATAAACAATATCTTGAAATAAACCACCTGTTCCACTATAAAGTTCCCAAAAGGCTACCAATCTGTTTATTTCTATATTTCTTCTATTTCCTCTTCATTCCTCAAACCCAAGACTAACATTATATCCTATGTGTCTAATTTTGACTCAGACCTTCTTTCCAAATAAAATGACAAGACATAGCTTAATGTTTAGAACAGTAGAGCTAATAACAAGAAAATCAAAGTTCACCATTCAATTGAATGAGATAGTAGCTGACTTGAATGGTCATCTTCTTTTTTTATGTCATGTTCCATCAGGATGTGGGCTATCATGGCTCTCCCCAACCTCTTATCATTTGTAGATTTTAGCAATGTTAGCAACAACAAAGTTTTATAGACAATAGAAACAAAAAGAATGCTTATACTTAACATCTGGAAGAGACAGTTGAAATCTCTAGGGCACATATTGAGGAAAGAGGGCTTGGAAAATTTGATACTCACAGGACAAACTGAAGGCAAGAAAACAAGAGGAAAACAATGCATAAATCTACATGATGAGCTTGAGTGAAAGCATATTGGAGCAGGGTTTGGGAGAGATAGCCAAAAGATAAAATTTATTAAGAGCTACAAAGACAGGAAGTTGTGGAGAGCCATAATCGCCAATGTAAGGTTTGCCACCTTATATCAGTAAAACAAAACAGCCAGCCTGTACTACTAACATATAATTAATTTACTATAACTCCCTATATATATATATATATATATATATATATATATATATATATATATATATATATATATATGACTAAAATGAAATGGAAAACTTATCTTAGCCAATGCATTTAATCCTCTGATAGACTTTTCCATCAGAGTCCATCGAGTCTATCAGAGGATGAAACTTGTTGGCTAAGATAAATTTTCTTTTTGTCTTTATTAATATTGGCCTTTTCCAGATATATATTTTAGTTATATGTCTAAAATTTTGCATACACATATATATGTACAGGGTGAGATGGATAAATTGTCATCGAAATTACACAAAAATGAAAATGACACTGACACCTCATTTTAACAGATATATTAAGCAAAATTATACAAAAATATCATGCAATACTAAAGAGTAAATTTATTCAATAAAATCATCATTGTTTTCAACCACAGCATCCAGATGACTTTGGAATCTCCTGCATCTCTTTTGGATGGTCTCCTTGTTTAAGTTGGAGGATGCTGCTATAATCCTTGCCTTCATTTCATCTTTGGTGTTACAAGGAGTTTTGTTGGTCTCTTGCTCAACTGTGCCCCCACACATAATAATGAACGGGATTGCAGTTGGGGGAGTTAGGTGGCCAGATGTAAGGGGTGATGTGGTTACAGAAATTGTCTGACAGCCATAACTAGTTTCTCCTGCTTGTGTGGCATGGTGCTGAGTCCTGTTGCCAGACATAGGATCTTACAGCAGCCACTCTTGGTCCAGGGCAGCACTACTTATTCAAGGCACTTGATGTAGGCCTCTATGCCGAGTCTAAGGCCTCATCAACAAATCCAGGAGTTCTTTTCTTATCAGAGCGATCAGAGTGAGTTTCCCGAGCAGCTGTACCTTTGTGATCACCATTAGACTCATCTAACTCTTTCTGAATCCTTAGCACTGTCCTCAAATTCATGCCAAAACACTCTGAAATGTTTATATTGCAGCTTTCAGCATGAATGCCAAGCAGTACAGCATGGTGTTTTCAAATTTCTAACAGAGTGAATTGTGTCATCCATTATTGGTATATTACTAACAAATGCTGTTTACAAAACAAGCAGTAATATCTGATTTGCTTAAGATTTTTTAAAACCAGTTTTTAATAAATATTCCATCTTTATCATTTTTAATTCAAATTTTAAAACAGCCACATATAAGCAATGTTTCCATGGATAATTATTTTTTAAATTCCTTGTGTTTGTATTGAAAAATTTAGTCAAAAATCACTTGTAATTAGAAAACCTGTAATGTTTGTACTAATAAGCATTGATATTGTCTGATATTTAATTAGTAGAATGGAGTTGAAAAAAGTTTTATGTAATTATCTAAATAAGTAAAAATATTCTGTTTAATTAGATTTTCTTAAAACTGTATTGAATTATTTAAACTGACAAAATATAGTGAGTTTGCTGAATTAATTTTTATTATTGATATGAACATTGGAAACTTATTCCAAGTTTTTCTTATAGTCAGCTCTATGTAGCTATGTATAGAGTAGGAATTTCAAGTGAACATTGTATAATGATAAAAAGAACTTTAGAACACAGATGTCTTACTATAAATGTTATAGAGAAATTTAGAGTTAAAGTGCATGTTTATCAATTTTTCTCTGTTCATAGAACAGGTACTTGCCCAGTTTGTAAAAATACAGGTATATTGTTCATAGCAACCATAACACTTTTTTATCAGATTTACAATCCAAATCTTGGCACTGTGCAGCTAGTTTAACGGTTTTCATTGTGGAAGGGGGAACTAGCCAGTTGAGTTCAAATTCTGGCCTTGCCTATTTTGCATTCACTTTTACACTGTTAGCCTTGTGAAAGGTATAGATTCAGTATTTCTCCCTTCTCCCTCAGCTGTGGGTTAAATAACAAATTAGACTGGATGCTCCAGCATTGAGTGGCCACTAGTCTGAGAGAAGAACAACACTAAATTCAAAAACTTTGGGGAAGGTAACAAGAAATCACTATTCTATCTTTCCCAGGGCATCATGGCAAGTCACAAAAAAAAGGGGGTCTGTGGAGAGCCATGACTGCCCATATCTTGAAAGTACATGGTTTTAAAAAAAATCCTGGTAAAGGATTTTGTATATTATACAATAATTGCTTTATATGGAAAGAGTAGTAAAAAGGCTAAATTAAAAAGATATTTTCATTGAATAAGAAACTTACAGTAAATTTGATGAGCCAATGATTTTAATTTATATTAATGAACTTATTTCTAAAGTTGCATTTCTACTTAACTTTCCGTATCTGTTTGAATTCATTAGTTAACTTTTTGTCTTCAGGGAAAATAAATAAGAACCTTACATTTTATTATAGATAATACATTTATCTGTTTCCTAGTATTTATAATCTTTTTCACTCATTTTCTATCTTTATTTAGACTGTAAATGTTTGGATGATATAGTCTTCAGGAATGGATAAAGAAAGAAATTTCTCAAATAGTGTTCCAGGTATTAACAAAAGTGTGTTACTTAAGTTCATAGAAGAGCAAATAATCCATACTGATTACACTCACAAAGGAATTATAAATAAACCAAATTACATTTTCCTTAAAGTAAAATCGGTCATATTAGAAACTTTGATCCAATAACATATAAAAAATCCCCAATATAATTCTGACAAACTCATTTGTTATATTACAGCTTTTCTTCTGAAATTACTCTCTTTCTCTGCAGTGAATAAACTTGTTTAGCATCTTTTATAGTCTCTGACCCAAACTCCATAATAACTATGGGTTTTTATTGTCCCACTTAACAATAAAAGGGAACAAATGGTAAATTCCAAGAGAACAATTCTTGCTTAATTGCATCTGTCAACTTATGTAAATTCCAGAACAAGCAACAAGTGTCCCTTTGGGCCGAGTGCATATCTAGTTTCCAGAGTGAAGGTTTCAGTGTTGGTGAGTTGCTGGTCGACTGCAGACATGACACAGTCTGGTAGCCAGTGATAACATTCTAGAAGCAAAAGGGCAAGCAGCCATCAGCTGATATGTAATTCCCCATGGAATTTCCAATCTTCAATCTATGGTATTTGTTTTAGCCATTAACTTAAACAAACCTGACACTGTTGCTGACTCTTTACCTCTTATGGCTTGCTCGCATTATCATTTATCCTTTAATTCATAAACTTTCCCTTAATATATCTTCCTGACATTTTCATAATTGCTTTCAGGAAAGACCAGGGAAGTGAAAGTTTCCTTCTAATTCCTTTTATTTTTGTTTTTCATCTTTGAATAATTCTTTTGATTAATAACTGCTGTAAAATTTGATAGGTTTTCACAGAGTTCTATTTACATTGTCCTTTGCAAACTGATTATACCCTAGAATGTCGACTAAGAATTGTCATTGCAATTTACTGTCATGTTCAGCAAGATCTATTTAACTTTTGAAGTCAAATAGAGAAATGCTATGTGTTATTTATAGTTCCAAAATAGTTCCTCCTTCTCTTGGTTCAAATCCATATTAAAACTAATTTGGCTCATGTATATGTATGTATTCAAATACTTTAAAATGTTCATTTTTTTAAATTCATAAGAGAGAAGTTCAAGAAAAGAAACTGTTAGCATAGAATTTATGGCTACATCTAGCCAGCTCAACTGATATATATATATATATATATATATATATATATATATATATATATATAGATAGATAGATAGATAGATAGATAGCTCTTGGGAAGAAAATTGAATTTGTAAACAGTGACTATTATTGCTGCTGATGCAAGACTCTTTGTTAAGCCAAACTGAGTTCTCCCAGTCACTGGTGCGTTTATCTAAAAATAAATACATCTAAATTCACCTTCATCTCTGCCATGTGCCAATGGCTTAGGGATAGTGTCTCCGACTGATACCAAATGAGTCGGGTTTCAATCATGGCTTGAGGCAAGCAGATGTCTATCCATATTGATGAGCTGTGAAACGGTCTGTGGTTGACAATATATATATATATATATATATATATATATATATATGTGCGTGTGTGTGAGCTGTCTACTTAATTTCAAGTATGACCACATTCTTAAATTAAGAAAATACTTGAGATATTATAGCAGTAGACATCTGTATAATATGAATACCACTTTCTGAACATTGACTACCATAATTCAGCGACAAGAAAGCTCAAGATGGTGGTTCTCTAAGCATAACTTAGATGTGGCACAAGGCCAGAAGTATGGGCCATCCAGTGATGATTGAACTTACTATTCTGTCATAAGTGATCTAGTGAGACCAGCTTGCTAACCATTACACCATGTCCAACAAGAATGTTCAAGATGACTGTCAATAGCTTTTGTTATGGATTTTAATTCAGAGTTGTCCTTCACTTAGACTGTTTACCATCCAAAACTGAAGAGTCCAATCCTCCCTACTAATTGCCACATTGCTGGTGGTGGGAGAGGAGATGGATTCATAGCTTTCCCAAGGGTATTTGATTGAAAATGAATATAATGTACTTGATCAAAATTGAACCTGGCTTGCCTGTTTCTCATTCCAAGCCATTATCTATTATACCATTAACACATTCAATACATACACATCTACCCTGAACTGTTTATAGATTTGATGAGCCTTTTGATTACCATATATACTCATGTATGATATGAATTTTAAAGACCTAATTTTGAAACTAAGTTGACTACAGAAAATGAATATATAGTCTGGTCACAGTGTAGCCAGTGCCAGCAGTACATATACTAATTTTATACCAAGTTCATGATGTGTCTCCTTAAAATTAGCTTTAATATTAGGTCTTCAAAAGTTGCATGCTACACGAGTATATACAGTATTTTTAGAAATTGTCTTACTGGAAAATCATTGATATAGGAATAAACTTATGTGGAACCACCATTAAGCCTGGTGTGCTATAACCATTCAGCCATAGTGAACTTCTGGCTAAGCAAAACTCAAAGGTGTGTGTTTAAAAGAAATAAACTTATGTTTGTTTGCCTTTCATGACTCACTCATTGAATCACCTTGAGACATTTTAAAAGAAGGAATGAAACGTTCAGTAATGAATCTATCTTGACTGCCACTAAGGTCTTGTACTGGGTGAACAATATTTAAAAAAAAAATTGTGGAATGAACTAAAATAACAAGCCCCCTTTTAATGTAAAACAGAGTTCAACTTTGTGAATTAAATATGTTCAGTTGTAATCAGGGAGATTTTCTATTACTCATAGGCAATTTTATATGTATTGATTGACATTAATACATTGCAGAGATTGTAAAGCAAAATCCCTTTTCTTTCTAAATGAATGAAACAAAGTATTAAATGACAGTATCAATAAAATTGAACACACAAAGACCTTCAAATGATGATATTGATTAATTGATTCTTGAATCCAGGAAAAGATATACATATATATATATATATATATATCTGTATATATATATATATATGTGTGTGTGTGTGTGGTGTACAGATTGATATCTTCCTTTAATTACTTTTTCTTATTATATCAATTCATAAATAAAAAATAAAAAAAAAGTTTCAAAGTTTTAATTAAACTTGCTTCTCTGAAACCTCAAACAATACAAAATCATAAACTTTTATCAAAGTCAGTCTTTTAATTTTCCTTATCAAATCTTTTTTCCCCCTTAGTAATCATTCAAATTAATATCTTTTTGTTTGTCTCTTATTAGGTCAAGAGGGTGGGTGTTCTCATGATTTATTTCTCAGTTTGCAGAATAGAGAGGCTTAAAAACACAAATTGGAATAGCTTTTATTAATATTTACTAAGCTTGGCTTAGTTTGGTACAAGATATAATGGAGCACCTAATGGGGATCAAGATTACTTGAACAGTAATGGTATAGTAGATTATCATTATTTATGCTGTTTACATTCAGATTATTGTCCTCATCTTTGGTGTTGGCATTGTTTTTGGCCGTTGTACCCTCCAGCCTTCCTCAAGTATATATCGATCTGGGTATCCTACATGGAATTCAAAACTGAACACTTTTTTTAATCTACAGAGGTAGATTATTTCCAAAGAATCTAAATTAGTGAAAAAAAAACAAAAAACGTTTGTGTTTTATACATAATTTTATAACATTTACCTGTACATTTAAATGGGTGAGATTTCTGGGATGGAGACTTATCATTATTTAAACTATTTATATTTGGACTATTGTCCTCATCTTTGTTGTTGTTATCATAATATTTTGGCTGTTGTGTCCTCCAGCCTTCCTCAAGTGTATATCAATCTGGGTAATCTACATGGAATTCAAAACTGAATTTAATCTATGTGGTGTAATAGCTCAGTGGACTAAAGCATTGGTTCAGGTTTTTGGTGACATAGTAATTGTGAGTTTAATCAATGGACTTGAACTCAATGGAAACAGAATGAGCAATCAACTAAGCAGTACTAAATTAAGAACTTGATGAAATATCCCTAGATATGAACAGTTGGACAAGAACAGATTAAATAAAGGGTTCAATTCAAAAATTGCTGTAGCTTATCATGTTTAATATACACCTGATGAAGGCCAGAGGGCTCAGTAACCAAAACCCTGAGATCATACTCAAATGATAGATAGATATATAAACACCCACCCTAGAGGGAACAGTCTGAGATATTCACAAGTGGATGCAGTCTACATTCAGAGAAGACCCTGGGACCATACACATGCACTGGCACAGGAATTAGCTTTTAGCTGGAAGTGAAGAAAATGTTTTTCCTCATTCTAGATGGGAGAAGGCACACATTCCTTGGGGTTCTAATCCTGCAGCAGTACCTTCCTCATTAGAGTTGGTGTAATATCAATGCTAGCATGACAATGGTTGTGGGGACTGGGCAAAATTTTTTGTCCTTGGCTTATGTGCTCTTCAAATAAAAATGATGTTGTTGTACATCCTGCCTTAGTCGGAAGGCCAGGTAAATATGTCTGGTTGATGGTAATTCATGAAGTCTGGTATGAGACAAAATGTAATGTTATTTATCAATGATTCAGCCCCATATTACTATTAATCTGTACAGATACAATATTACAATGGCAAGGCTGGCAAAACTGTACTGATCTGACTACTGGTAATTGTAAACTATTAATATTTCATTAATATTTCCTTTGCAGTAAAATTGATTACTAAATGTTTTGAGCAATCTCTTTAGAAGAAAGGGTTTGTCTTTACAAACAACTTTTTTTTTGGTTAGCAGTATTAGTAGTTATAAGTATTAAAACCATTTTGCAATTTGAAGTGCTAATCTGCTGCTACAGGATCTTAGAGAATTAAACTAAATTTAAACTGGCTTTGTTAAGACCAACTTATACTTTGATTGTCTTCTATTGAACAGGCATTCACTGACTGAAAAGTTGACTTATTGTGTTGTACTTGACAATTTTCTATGCCCTTTTCTATCTTACATATTTATAAGCCTACCATTCATTAATCATTGGAATATTTCTGCCACATCTTGTCTGATGCCCCTGTTATATATTTAGAGATACTTGATAAAATCCAACTAAGACTCTGCAATGTTGTTGGTCCTGACCCGGCATCTCAGCTTCAGTTACTTTCCTATCACACTAATGTAGCTTTCATTTGCCTTTTGTGCAAATACTTTCATAGTAATTGTTTTGCCAAATTTTCTTCTATGCTACCAAGACCTTTTGAATTAAGGTGCAGTACTAGATTGGCTGCTAGGTCTCATCATTTTATAGTTTAAATGGCTAGATATAACCATGAGTTCTATGCTAACAGTTTCTTGTCTCACACTTCTCACTTCTGGAAATCTCTTCCAGTCTCTTGCTTTCAAGTCAAGTTTGATCTTCAAAAAGTTAAATGCAATGTTGTTATCTTCTGTCTTTCTGTTGTTCTTGCTCTTTAATATGTGAAAATGGTGAAATTATATATATATATATATATATATATATATATATATAAGTTGCCCATACACCCACTGTTCCTCGTAACTTCTGCTTTGTTAAGGATTACAGATGATTGTTTTGAAATAGCTAAGTAGATTAACTTAAGATAATCTTTAATTTTTGAAAAATATGGGATATTCTATGCCTTGGTATTTGTTTCATAATAGCCAATAATATCAATATATCTTGATTTTTTCCTATAGATTCATTGATTTAGATTTGGAAGACTGTTTCTAAATTACTTCTTTCAAAATTAATTTTTTATTCTCTGCCATTAAAGGGCATTGTTTTTTAAGGCTTATAGTGAGTCTTTTTGCCTCAGATATCTGTGGGATCATTACAATTAGTATGTTATTTGCTGTTATTTGGTAATTACTTTTTCTCAAATACCAATCACTTTTCATTGTGGAATATTTATTTATTTTGTATGTATTTTACTACAGAAATAATTAATTGTTTCCTTTATAGGGTAGCCAATTCACCTGTTTAATTTTTAGGATAAAATTGATCTTTTCCTGAAATGTATAAATATACACTAATTTTATATTAGAAGGTGAACTAATTTATATAGTAAATTATATTGAATTTATATAATAAATTATATTAAATTTACATTATGTTATTAGGTTGGTGCAAAAATAATGACGTAATAATGTCGTTTTTTGACGTTAAAAAATACGTCAAAAAACGATATTATTACGTCATTATTTTTGCACCAACCTAATAAATAGGCTCTAAACACCATCACAGTTTTATTGATTCCTTAAAATAGAGAAAGAACACTTTGCAAATATCGTAATCATTTATGTATAAAAATGATTTAAGTTTGCAAAAATTCAATAATAACAAATGATTTTATTTGCTTCTTTCCTAAATGCTTTGTTGATAATGCTGAAAATGAAAATATTCAAAAAGATCCTGTCCTTTATGGAAATAGAAGCAAGTTCCTTGCAACTTCTTTGTCTCCAATGAATACTTGCTTTATTCACAACATTCTTCTTCTTCTATGTGCCATGCCCCTTCAGGACATATAGACGGTCATAGCTCTCCCCAACTTCCTGTCCCTTGAGGTTCACTAAGTAGGTTATGCATTGTTATCCTTTTCCCTGTTGACTACAATATGTCCTGAGCATCAAATTTTCCAAGCCCCCTTTATTCAATACATACCTTAGAAATTTTGACTTCCTTTTCTAATATTTAGTATAAGTATCTTTTTTGTTTTTATTTTCTATAAAACTTTGTTGTCACTCACATGTTCAGACTATGGTATTCTTAGCATCCTTCTGTAGAACCACATTTCTTCTTCATCACATTGCTTCTTCATCTTTGAGGAGATTGCCCAGTATTCACTGCTATATAGAAGAACAGATATTATTTAACAGATCAGTATGCTTTACTTTGTTTCAAATGACATTTTTATATTTCTTAATACATTGCTAAGCTTTTAGAAGGCATCTTTCACTATCCTAATTTGCCTTCAGATTTCAGTGTTGCAGTTTCTATCCTCTGTTAAAACACACACACACACACACATATATATATATATATATATATATATATATACATATATATATTTAAGTAATTCATATATGATAAGATAAATACATGCACACACTTCTTAATATACATTATCATCTGAATCCCACATAGACAAACTAGATTTATTATATACATACATACATAAAGCAATAGTTACATTTTTTTTCTTTTAGGTTTGGAATCCATTAATTTTTTAGAACTTCCAAGGAATGCGCCATCTCTCTATAAATTTGGAATGCCATAAATTATACTGTTTGTTTAACAAGTCAAATCAATGAAAATCAAACAACAAAAAAGTAAAAATACCAAAATTTCATTTTTCTTTTTCCTTGTATTTCATTCTTTGATGAAGCTTTAATAAAAGTGAAACATGTTAGATTGATGAACATTTCCTATTTTCCTATTTGCTATTTATTTTATCCTTCTGTTGGATACCAATCCATATTTGATCTGTACTTGATTCAAATTCACATATATATATATATATATATGCATATATATATACATATATATATATATATGTATATATATATATATATATATATATATATATATACATAAATACATACATATATATATATATATATATATATATATATATATATATATATATATATATATACACACATATATGTATATATATATTTATATATGTCTATACATATGAATGTATGTGTGTGTCTCTCTATCTGTATATATATATATATTTGAACAAATCAAACGGCATGTTTAACACTGCATTACAAACTAAATTCCATTATATTTTGTAATCTAAAAGCTTTTTATACTTTTTTAAGTCATTAAAAATTTCAGGAAGCAATTGATATAATTTAATAATTTTATGCTCCTAATTTTTAAGAACACCCTATTCAATAACTTTAGATATCCAAGACTGTATTTTTCTGTTGAACTTCACAGAAAAATGTTTCTCTAATCTCTAAACTAATACTGGAAGATATGACATAATACTTGACAGATCTTTAGAATATTTTCAGAGATATCAGAATGAATTCCAGCACTGAAGCCATATATCAAATCTATTACCTTATTAGATTTCATTAGAATTTTAGATTCTACGTTCATCATTAAAACTTGAAATAATTCTTATTTTTGAACTGGTTAATCTGAAAAATTGATTTTGATATAATTAAAAAAAATTATGCAAAATAATTCTAACTTTTGCTAGAAGCAGAGCTGGTCACATTGAAATACGCTTTTCCTTAATTAGATTCAATGCTTTGTGTAGTGAAGCTAAAAAAATGTCTGTTGTATTCAGTTAAAAACTGGCTGAATATTTCATTTATCTGAGCAGGACTTAAGGCAACTGAAATTAATTATTCACAAAGATTTCTTGTCATCCTAATTACTAGGGATTTCTTTTGTATTTAAAAAGTTTCACAACATTAACTAAAATATACGTGCACATTTGTCTAAGCCTTTACATTATTTTGGAATTCACATGAGCATATCTTCAAAGAGAATCAAGGACAAGAGCTTATTTTTAAAAGGGTGTATATGACTTGCCCGAAAGGAAGTCAAACTTCTGAAATCAGTTCTCTGATACATTTTGGTCCTGTCAATAGACCTGAAGAAGATCAACAAACCTGATTATTGTCAAATTGTTCTTTTTAATACACAATTTTAAAACTGATTATTTACTTGTCAAGAGTCAAAAGGTAGAAGAGAAAATAATAGGATGGAATAGAGATGAGAACATTTTCGAGCAAGAGAAGAAAAAAGTGAAATAAAATGAAGGGATAAGAGGGAAAAATTTAGAAAATGAGAGAGAAAATAAATAAGAGGAAGACAAGAAAAAGAAATTGGTAAAAAGGATGCAGTAAGGTAAAACAAAGTGTGAGAAAGAGATTAAAAGGAAGACAAAACAATAAAACAATATTTATTTCAAATTTTGTCCTCTGTTTGTCTTTCCATCCACTTTTTAAAATCAAGGATTTTGAAGAAAAGGAAAGAATGAGAGAAAGTGAATAAAAGGAAGATGAGAAAATCAGGACAGAAAAAAAAACAACAACAGAAAAAGTAAATAAAGAAAATAATAGGAGAGAGGCTGGATGAGTGAGAGAAACTGAAAAAGAGGAAAATGGAGGAAAAGAAATGGAGATTAAAGAAGTTCAAAAAGGGAGAGAAATAAAGATTACCTTCTTCTTGTCCTTCACTCTAACATTTTAAAAACAAGGATTTGGAGGAAAATGGAACAGAGAGAAATAGAGAAAAGATTAATGAGAGGAAGACAAGAAAGAGAAATGAGAAAATACAGAGGAAAACTTTTGAGAAAGGAAAAACAAATGGAGAAGAAGATTAAACAAAACAATATTTCTTTTTAACTTTGATATTCCTTTACTCTGTCCTTTCAATTTCCTAAAAACAAGGATTTTGGAGAAAAGTGATGAAGGAGAAAGCGAAAAAATGAATAAAAAGAAGACTTGATGAAAAAGAGAAAAAAAGGGAAAAAAAGGGAAAAAAAGGGAAAGAGAGAAATGAATAGAAGGAAGACAAGAAAAGAAGAACAGAAAAAATAGAAAGGAGAACGAGAAAGAAAGAAAAAAGAGAGACAGAAAGAGAAGAAATGAAATGGAAAGTAAAGAGATTGAAAATGGAGAGAAATAAAGGATTGGGGAGGGTATATGAATGACAGACACTATTTTTTTTAATGTAAGAAAAAATATGAAGATATTGAAAAACACATTTTTGTTACTTTGAAGTTTCTTAGAATAAAGCAAGACAAAAGTAACCCATTTTTATTTTATTTTGCATAATTTCATTTTGTCCCAGACCCAGAAAGCGATGTTCTTTAATTGACAAAATAGAAAGGATTAAAGAATCACTCAATAACCAAATGTCAGCCCAGATTTTCCAATATGTTTACCAGCAGTAAATATTCTATTGCATGAGCTGTCCATGATGAATGTCAATCCTTGCATTGCTTTCTATTGAATTGGTATGGGGTAAATAAGCACCACTCATTCTCACTCTTAGAACATCAAGACTTCCAGACAATATCACAAATTACATGAAATTCTCAGACAATTGGACAAATTACGAGGAATTCATGAAATGATACAAATATCAGATGTGAATACTCCTTACATCCATTTAGCTTGAAAGTATCCTGGAAATTATTTGGGATTTTGTCCAAAATCACTGAATGAATTAATACAAAAAAGATTTTTTTAAAGGACACTAAGCATTAAAAGAAATGCAAGAGGAATTACTGGATGGGCTTAATTCTTTTATTATTGCCATCAAAAATAATTTCATTATTTAAAGCACTATCAGTTTCAAAGAACATTGATCTTTGTAGAACTAATCAACTTTCTTTTTAGACAAGACATAAATAATAAACTACCTAGTTAAGTTTTTTCCTCTTATTTAATGTATTTGCAAAATCCCTTGGAAATTACGATTACTTTGCTGTACACATTGTTTTAATCAAGTGTTGCTAACATCTGACTATTGATATCAGTAAACATGTTTATCTATCTCTTTGTAAAGTAAAAAGACAAACCAATATACAAGAGGGTGTTGAAAAGTTCTCAGCAAAACTAAGAAGGGATTCAGAAACGTATTCTGGTTTTTGGTCAGTTGGTCAAATTTTAGGAAGTGGGTCTGGTTGGAAAATTTTCAGCACTCCCTCATAAAGTTATTTTTATTTCATTGTTTGAAAATATTATATGATTAAAAGCTTATTTTTTGACTAAATATCAATCAATAAAAGTCTAAAAAGTGACTCAGATTAGCAGGTTACAGTTAAAACAGTGATGATGAGTAATGTGCATGAAATGAGTGAAATGAAGTGAGGATAAGAAAGGAGAGATAATGATTGACCCGTGACTTAATGAAATTGAGATTAAAGCATTCAGGGAAGTACTTATGCAGGTTTCTGTTTCACAAAATGGTAGTGCTTGAAAATAAGAGTGGAATTTCCTTCATAAATCTAGAATACAGTAAAAATAAAGCTACTTGACTCCATGAAGTAAAGGTCTTAACTAGTGGCACTAAAGAATGGAGCTTTTGTGAAAATTTGCTATGAGAATAGTGATCAAATAATGACAGACTACATGCAAAAGAGGTTGCAGGGTGGAGAATAAGTCACAAAATGATTTTGAACTCAGCGTTGAGAAGTTAGGATTGAACAGTTCCAGCCCAAATATGGCACCAATACTCCATTTTTGACCTGATCTGACTCTTGTAAATATAAGTCAGAGAGTGCCAGATACATTTTGGTGTGGGTAGAATATAATTATTTTAGATTTATCATTTCAGTGATGTATCTAAATAATTCTAAAGAGAGAAGGAATTTATAAATCAGAGGTATGAATAATGCTGGTTTTAATGGCATCAACCAATTGGTAGTGTTTAATATTTGTATAGATGTTAAAAGAAAAATTAACAGGAAATATAAACTAATACGAATAAAATTGACTATGAAAGCAAACAGACTGTATTTCTTTGAATTATTTTTCTTGTTTCACACTGTCATCTTTGAAAATGGCATTTGACTTAATTAAAAATATTTTTTAATTTTGATATAATAAAATTATAAAAAGTCTCAACTAATAAGAAAATATATATTCTGAAAATATAAAATGCATCTTGGAGTATATTATGTTATTAATTTTTGATAAAAGATTTTTTTAATTGTTTCTCTCCAAGCAATGCAATAAAGCCACTGATATGCAAGGGGGTTACTGATTATGAGAAAAAATTCTATTAAGGACAGAGAACAATAAAAAACATAAATTAAGAAGACAGATGATAATGATTGATGTTGCATTTAAATCTTTGAAGATTAAACTTGAATTGGAAGCAAGAAGACAAAAGAGAGTTCCACAAGTGTGGGAAAAGAAATTGTTAGCAAAGAACTTAATATTACATTTAGCCATTTCAACTGTAAATTTATGTGACCTTGTTACTAATCTAGTACTGCACTTAAATTCATAAAGTGTAGTTACCAAAGAGGAAAGTAATATTTATTTTGTTTTAATAAAATAATGTGGAACAAGGTGTGGGGGGTAAGGCTGGCATTCAATCAGCCTTATCTTAAACTTAGCTAGCCATGATTACTGATCCAAACATATTACAGTATTCCTTACACCAAAACAACATATTGTTACTTATCATTCTTACTACAGCCACTATAATACCTCAAAGTCTCTATGCAATCCTAACTAGTCTCCATATATACTGAAGAGGAAAGTTCATCCAAACAATTATCATGAAAGTATTTATAGAAAACGGAAGATATGCTATGGCATTTGTAAATTCTTTCTGGTGTGATATAGGGAGCTAATTATTTTTCCAGCTTCTTTAGCAATGGCTTTTATATTGGAATTCTAATTGAGGTTTGGAGTGAACTTAATGCTTAAGAGGTGTTCAAAGCAGGGAGCCTCAGTTTATAGCAATTAAAAACATGATTTGTACATCCAAACCAAATAAGATAACTTTAATGAAAATAAATGATTAAATCCTGGGTTAATATTCAGATAAAAAATTTTGCACTCTCTCTCAGAAGAATGTGGGATCTGTTGGTGACCTTGGATCTCAAGAAAACATGGATCAGTGCCTAGAAAGTTATGCCTCGGCTAGTGATGGCAGTACAGATTCTTTTATGTCTGTACAGTCTCGATTGCAAACATTGCATGTGAAGATGCTCTCCTCTGATGTCACTGTGTTGTTTCCTTTTCTTCGAGTGTGCTACACCCTGGCGGCAAGCCTCTGTTTTTTTTTCCTCACTCCAGCCCTTGGTGCAAATCATGTCTCCAGCATGAGTAATTTTTGACGATGTCTTCCCCACCCCTTGATATCCATGTCCATCACCCTCATATCACGTCACTTTTGCAAACATCCTCTTGCCAGTGGCCAGTTCCACAAAAGTGTTGTTTCCTGTGTTGCGTTGTTGTGGTGAAGCAACACTGGGATTAATGAGAGATCAACAGTTGCCCATGCTGCATGTCTCCCTGCTCCTCTTCACTAAGATTGTTCAAGAGAAAGGTAGAGTCCAATACAGCTTTGGCACTATTGTCGTTGCAGGAGTTGCCTGAACAAAGTTGAACATAACACTAGAGTATCTCAGGGACTCTGGTTCCAGATTTGTCCTCAGGGTTTACTCCCAAAGTCCTTCCCATAATTGGGTTTGGTTACAAGAGAGTGGCGGTTTAAATTCAAAGTTTTCCTTCTCTAGGTTCAATAAAATATACAGATTATTCATGATTTAATTTTTGAATCTTGTTATATTTAAGACAATCAGGTTTAAACCTTCTACTTGCGATTAATTTTGATATTTTTTTCTTTATTCTTAATCATTAATAATAAGAAAATTAATAAAGGATATTTCAGACATAATGAAAAGGAAACTATGTAATTTTTTAAAATTTTCGTAGCCTTTGTTATATCTTTTGATTTGAAAATTCAGTCAATTTTAAATTTAAGCCTACTTCTATGACAATGAAGAGGATAATTTAAATTTAGTTCTGGTTAGATTAATTGGATCTAAATTGGAATTAATAAACAAATGCAAAAAACTAAAAGGAGAAACATTTTTAACAAATTTATTGACTAAGGTCAACAAATTTAACAAATTTATTGAATAAGGTCATTTAATTAGAGTCTTTGGTTTAGTGAAAAATAACATTTTTATAAAAGACATTTTATAAAAAAAATATAATAAAGTATTTAATCCTTTAATTTTAGTATCCTAATTACAATCATAATTATTCGTTTGTCAATGTCTATTGAAGCTGAGATTGTAAATAATCCAAGTTTTATTCAGATTGTTTTATACATTACTTGATTTCATTTGGTCTTTTGTACAAAGTCAAAGTTATGAATAGAGTTGAGCTTTATTTGCTTCTTCTAATCAAAAGCTATCAGGACTTTGATTCAAGATAAAGTGCAGTCTTCATCATAAAAATAGATCTTTTGAGCAATAAATGTGATTAAATAGAATGCCTTTATAATCTATAATCTACAAGATTGAGAGAGATGGAAAGAAAAGAAAGAAGAAATTTCTGGTCCTTTCCTTAGCAAATTACAAAGCAATAAGAATCTCCAATGATTCACAGAAAATATGGAACGATCCTATTAAATCTCTGACCAATTTACTAGCCAAGAGAATTGAAAGTCTGAAGACAGATTATGTTGGTGAATTTGAATTATTTGTATTATAAGAGGAAAATACTATACTTCTGAAAATGGCACGAGCTTTGCATAATGTTACATGAGAATTCATCTTTTTGTCTATGAACACAGACGCTGTCATTCTTACCAAAAATAGATATATGTGGTTCTATATAGAGAAATATCAAAGATTTCTTTTGCATCATTCTCTGTGGCCATTAAGAGAAAAGAAAATGAGTCTGTCATGAAGGAATCCATGAAAGAAACTGAAGATCAAGTGGTAAAAGAATTGAGTAAATTCATCAACTAAGGCAAAAAGGAAAAACTCCAGACACCTTAACAACTTTGATTAGCCTAAAAGAGATGGTCTATTATCACAAGGTCATATGTAAAATATCTTTCATTTTTTTGTATATTTTTTGTATCAACTTTAGATGTCAAGGCTTTGCATTTAACCCAAAGAACACAACTTTTTATTTTTCTCCTAAATCTTTTGAGACTCTGTTAAAGTTCAGTCTGAAGAAATATAAAACAGATCTTTTAACTTATTTTGGGATAAAAAACATTGATTCATTATATTTAGCCTGAAGCAACTTAAAATCTATATATGTGTGTCATTTTTGGTATCTGAGCTAGCACAAAAATAGTTTGCTTACAATGAGATAAAGTTTAGTCTTATCTACTTGATTATGGCTACAAATTGTCACTTAACATGACAGTTCAAATTGAACATGACACTTCTATTCTGTAGATAAATATTCTAACTACCGTGTATTCTGTTTAGAAAGTGATTATAATGTAAAATGCGTACATAATTTAATTAGTTCAGTGAGTTGCAAATTAATATTGTCCTCTAGTCAAATGCTTACACATACTTTCAATTTTAATCATTTTAAAATAAGATTCTCTTTTCTTTTTGCATTTTCACAATTCAGTTGTTACTAATGAAAATATATTAATATTCAAACAGGTCAAACATTTTAACCCATTAATAGCAGGCATTCCAAAATGGGATGGTGAGCATTAATATGTGCACGATCATGGCTCTCCAAAACTTCCTATCTTTTGTAGCACTTAAAAATATTTGTTGTTTTACTATGCTTCTCACACTTGCTATCCCTGTACACAAACTCATTAGGTGTTTCTCTTTGTCCCATTTGATTTTAGTATATCCTTTGAGTGTCAAGTTCTCAAAGCTTTCTTTCCTCATTACATTTTTTTAAATTTTGTCGTTGCTCTCATTTTATTCTCAGCATCCTTCTGTAGAACCACATCTCTGTTTCCTCATGTCTCCTTTTAATTTGTTAGGTCTAGTATTCATTGCCATATTTGAACTGATATTGTGTAACTGTTTAATACTCTGTTCTTTGTTTCTATTAAAATTTTCCTGTTTCTTAATACTTTGCTTAGCTTTTGGAAGACACCTTTTGCTATCCTAGGGCAGCTTAAGATTTTGTTTCTGCACTTTTAAAACACTTCTCAGATATTTAAATTGTTATACTTGCTGGTAATAATTTGTAACTTGCATGTTTGGCTGTTCTCATTATTCTATTTCAGTTTTTTCTATATTTTTTGCTTTGTTCATTTCACTGACATTCCATCTGTGAGATACATTTTTTTTATGCTCCCTATAATTAATGCTGAATTTTTAAAAACCTATATAAAGATTGGCTGAACAGTTCATAGACTGACCAAAATATAAATGTAAAATGCCAAAGTAAAAGTACCAGAATACAACATTTGGTTGACCAGCAGTTGTACCTTGGTACACTTGGATATCTTTTATTCTACCAACTGGTGTGTCTACTTAAATTTATATCTTGGTCAGCTTTTGAACTTTTCAGCCAATCCTTGTAATTAATACTATATTTTTTATGAGCCTATAATTAATCTTTTGGAAATGCTGGATTTTTCAGAAACTTATAATTAATACTAGATTTTTTATTTTAATTTTTTATATTTAATACTGGCTTTTACTGCAGGCTTCAATGGATTAAGGTAGTTTTAGTTTGAAAAGGAATCATGACTCATCTGGTAAATAATTTGGCTATTTGCCAAGTAGATTTGAATTTCATCCAAGGATAATAAGCTTTGAGCAAGACTTACACATCTGATGTTTTGTTTCTGGGATAACTAAATATTTTAATCTTTTACTTTAAATATTTTAAGTCACTGTGACTATGATAATTATGATTGTATAAAAAATATTTTAGAGAAAAAAGAAGTAATACCAACTGGTGCATGAAAAGCCATAGACAAAATTCTTGCATCATATATAACAGTTAGAAACAATGCATTTAACTCTGAGATAGGCATTAGAACTCACTGTTTCCTAATCTTTATAAAAATAGGTGAACCCTAAACTGTGCTGCAAGGATTAGGGTTGTTCATTAATCTGAAATGCTTGCAGAATATTTGTATTTAGTTTTGACTGGATATACATATATAGATGTTTATGATATATAGCCTGATTAGAGGAGCAAATAGTTTTGTAATTTATTGTGTGCAAGTAGAGAGTGTTCAAGGTTAAGATTGTATAACAGGATTTTGGATGCAGATTTTTCTGGTTATCTCTTTCTGGAAGCTTGGCATAATACAGTCTAGTACTCATTTCTTATTATTTTACTTTGTATATGACAAATATCTATCTATAGGTGCTAAAAAATTATTGTCCTGAGTCACTTCCCAAAATCTAAACAAGAGATCTTTTGGAATGTTTTCCTAATCATTAAAACACACACACAGACACATGCACACGCAGACACATACACACACACACACAGACACACACAAACAGACACACACACATGATGCAATGGGTAAATTGTCGCCATTTTATATTTTTAATTCTGTGCAAATTGTTTTTGATTTTGTTGACTGCACTGTATAGTAGGGTCAGTTGGGAATTGTCTAGTAGAAAAAGAGCACCATGATGCAAGTCACTCCAACAGAAATTTGGAAACAGCATGATGTACTGCTTGGCATTTGCACTGGAAGCTCTAATACAAACATTTTAGAGTGTTGTGTGTCAATCTGATAACAATACAGAGGATTTGGAAAGAATTGGATAATATATCCAGTCAACATCATGGTGTCTGGAGTGATGGTGATGCTATGCTTCCATTCATCTCCCCACAGGGACTCAGACTCAACATGTAGGCCTATATCTTGAGAAGGTAGTGCTGCCCTGAGTCAAGAGGGTGGCTGCTGGAAGACCCTATATCTGGCAACAGGACTGTACCATTCCACACAAGCAGAAGAACCCAGTTATGGCTGTCAGACAATTTCTGTGCCCACATCACCATTTACATCTGACCAGTTAACTCCCCAAACTGCAATGCCATTGATTATTATGTGTAGGGTGCAGTTGAGTGAGAGACCAACAAAAATCCTTCTAACACCAAAGATCAACTGAAGGCAGGGATTATGGCATCATTCACCAACTTAAACAAGTAAACTGTCCAGAAGAGTTGCAGGGGATTTCGAAGTCATCTGGATGCCATGGCTGAAGCCAATGACGATTTTATTGAATAAATTTACTCTTTAGTATTTCAAGATATTTTTGTGTAATTTTGATAAATATATCTGTTAAAATGAGATGTCAGGTTTATTTTCATTTTTGCATAATTTAGATGACAATTTATCCATCGCAACATGCATATCCATAACAATAATAATTCTGAAACAGGTATATAAAATAAATTGCCAGAACTGTTTCACACACTACACTGGGGAAACTTGTAGAAATTTACAAAAAACATATCTATGAACACAAAAGGGATCTTATACACAACAGTTTATCAAATGCATTAGTTATACAAGAAATAAATTTGATCACCACTTTGATTTAAAGAATGCTACACTATTTAAAAGGGAAACTAATTTTATTAGACAGAAAATTCTCGAACGTGCTGCTATTGAATCTTATTAAAATATAAATTTGCACCATAAATTTATTAAAATATCTCCATTCTTGAAAGAATTACTACTTTTCCAAGTGTACATGAATAAAAATGTTAAAGTTAATAGAAAACCATTAAATTCATAATCTCATATTATTTAAAATATATAGCACATAAATTAATCCCAGACTAAAATAATTTAAATACTAATTTGCATTAAAACAGTTCTAGAACATCATTTAACTTTAATTTATTAAAGTCACTTGGCATCCTCCATAGCTTGCCTAGATATTTTGTCTAATCTGATGAATAATGAACATTATTAAATTTAAAAATTTTGGAAATCAGTAATATTTTTGCTTTTCTATATAAATACTTGTTACAAAATAAAATCCTTATGTTTGCTTTCATAAAGTCCCTCAGAGGACAAAAAGCCTTGGCTAAGAAAAGTTTCCTTTTTGCCATTATTCACACACACACACACACACACACACACACAAGTTTCATTAAAAATGACTGACACATTACTATGGTTAAGTTTTTGTTATACTTTTAGCCATTATCAAGGATGCTTTTATTTTTATTTTTATTTTTAACTGAAAGTATGGATTGTTTTATGTATGTATCTAGAGAAATAGGAATGTTTTATTTTACAAATATGGTCAATACTTTGTGACCATATTGATAGTTGATATTATTGAGTGTTGGCTTTTTCTTTTTTTTTTATTAATAATGCTTCCATTATTTTTAATAATTTTTACATGTGGATAAGGCTATTATATTTGTATTATCAATGATTATATTGTGGATAGAGGTTGGTAGGTCTCCATGTATATTTAAATAAGACCGAACTGAGCTATGGTCAGAGAGATGTAACATGAGTCTTCTTGTTAGGCATGTTGTAGTATATCCAATATATTTATTTATGAATTTGGATTGGTCAGAATCACAGATCTTTAAGGAGAATGTGAATTTATAAATAGTATTAGTTCTCTGTATGTATACTTGTATGTATGTGTGCATATGTATGCTTTTATATTGTTTGTGGGTATGTATACTTGTATGTATGTGTGCATATGTATGCTTTTATATTGTTTGTGGGTATGTATACTTGTATATATGTCTGGTTGTATAAACTTGTATATGTAGGAATATTGTTTCCCTTTCATTGAGATAGTCATGAGGGTTATGTGATGGCTGATGAGTGACATCAGGGGATAGAGTGACAGAGGGCAGATGTCATATAGAGCCCAGAGATGAAGGATGTCCCTAGCCCACAGCAATAGATTTTACAGGAAAAACCACATTGCCTCACCAGGTTCATAGAGAAACTGCTGTAACTCCATTTTTTTCCTTTGGTTCCCCTCTTTTACACAGTGTTTGTTGCTTCATATAGGTTATAATTTCTCTGTGTGAGACACATGTAAGTATATATATATATATATATATATATATATATATATACAAGTATATGATTGGTGTATATGGAATGAATTCCAATAACCAACAATTACTATTCTTAAAAGAGTGCTCAATACAAAGTAGAGCAGATATAATTATTTATTTAAAAAAAAAAAATTTATAACATAAATATGTTATAAAATCACTACAAAAATAGCCATTTTGTTTCAACACCCTCGGTGTCTTATCAAGTGATGACGTTGAATGTGCTAACTTATCAATGTCATCACTTGATAAAGACACCGACGGTGTTGAAACAAAATGGCTATTTTTGTAGTGATTTTATAACATATTTATGTTATAAATTTTTTTTTTAAATAAATAATTATATATATATATATATATATATATATATATATATATATATATATATATTTTGTGTATGACTTAGTGATATAAAAGTCTAATCTGGGAACAATATAGTGTTATTATATCATGGATATAATAATGCCTGTAATAGGGGGAAACGTAAATGGGAGGATATATCATTCTTCCAAGCTCTCCCATATTGGTTCCCAATGTAATATTATTTACCTAACATGTGATATTATTCCCACCCATTATATATATATGTGTGTGCATATGCGTATTTATATATAAGTAAGCATATTGATACTTGTTTATGTATGCATGTTGAGTGCAACATATGCTCGGCTTAAATGTTTCATTACGAGTTGTAAGCATTTTTCCATCCTTACATCATTTATCAACCTAGAATCTGATTATGGAATAATTACCAAAAATTAACTACCATAGGTTAATCATTGTACTGATATAAATGGTGCTCTAAGTAATTCAATCTTCCATTTTTGTCTCAACTATAAAAACGTATGAACAAATGGTACAACATTTTAATTCCAGGCCACTTATTAAATGAAATTATCATCTTTGATGATAATTTTTTGGCATTGTCCATTTTGCATCATATTGTTACCTAAAGTGGTAATCTTGTATTTCCAGGATAAACTCATGTACAAAATTAATTAATTGATTAATTACTGGCTAATTATAGAAGACAGACGCCTCTGGCAGGCAACACACTAATTAGTTGATCCATCAGTCATTAAATTTCCAAGAGGAAAGAGAATAAATATTTTGATGCTGTATTAAAGATAAAATAGTGTGGGATGCTGAGAAATATCTCTTCATTCTTTATTGTCGTAGGATATTTTTTGTTAAGTGCTAATGAACGATTATATATTTAACAAAGTTTCTTGTTACTGGTATGCCATGATATTTGAGAGAGAAGAGAGAGGATAAGTGAGCACTTAAACCACTCTACCATGTATATCTTACATATTCAGGTAGAAGCAGCAAAAAACTGTTACATCCATTGTCTCTCTTGACAAGGTCCAATTAATCAAATATCGATAGCTTAATTCTTTACCCAAGCTGAAATGAAATTCATAATTGCTGCTTGAGTTACTTACCTTCAGTGGCAACAAGTTTGGGCAAAAACATTTAAACAAAGGATCTTAAGCTTAACATAATGATTGGGATGTTCAGCCATGAAGGATTTCTTAATGCTGGCCTATACAATATTAGGATTGTAGTTGAAACAATATATATATATATATATATATATATAATTGTGCATTTAGGCGACAATCTCTCTTTTATACAAGTTTCATTAAAGATGACTGACAAGGTACTGTGATTAAACTATTTATTTTATTTTTCTTGTGTTAATTTAAGAGTTTCTGGACATATATTGTTCAGTCAGCACATTCTGGCTGTTTTTCATAGTTGATGTTATTGAGTGTTACTTTTTTCTTTTTTTTTATTATTAGCACTTCCATTAATTTTAGTCTTTTTTCACATGTAGATGAGATTATTATAATTTTATTTTTTACAAGTATGCTGCTGATGGAGTTCAGTAAGTTTCCATGTGTGTTTCAATGAGTCTTAATTGAGCTCTGGCCAAAGAGGTACAACATGAGTTTTCATGATAGGTATGTGGTGGTATATCCAATATAATTATTCAAGTTTGGGTTGATCAGGAAAACGGTTCCTTAATGGGCATGAGAATTCATAAATAATATTGGTTTCCTGTAATTTAGATCTTGCCGGTGTGCAATATATATATATATATATATATATATATATATATATATATCTTTAAAATGACAGATATTTTATGTTGAGTAATTTTAATGATCAGCTTTTACAATTTACATACAATCCTTCTCAGGCAAGAAGGAAATTTCCTCAGAAATTGTCTGAAGTTCATTTCAGAAGAAAAGTACAGGAAATATGGTCCTAGCTTTTAATTTTCTTAAGTCATCATAAGGGTAGTTAGAGACATTTGGTGTATTCAGTAAAATTTTGAAATGATATAACAATATTTTTTTAAAGTATTTGATGAAAGCACATGGGATACATTTTTGGATCTAAAGTTGTCGAACTAATGAACATTTTGATGTAAGCAAAATTTTTACTATTTGATTTTGCTTGTATTTTGGTATTGTTTCTTATTAGCTGTCTAATGCTACTATGGAAAAGTCAATCATTAAAATCAACTGACACAAAATATCCATCATTATATTAAATTTCACTCACTGTAAGACCCAAGAGCCACTCATGGTAGAGGGTTTCTGAATGAGGTGTGTAATATAAATGTAAAAGGAGGTAGGAGGAAGTGAAGGTTATTAGGGTAAAGAGTATACATAACAGTTGACTTTTGACTTGGAGGGTAAAATTGTTGTGTTTGGGGAAGCATCAATGTTGGAATTTGTTCTTCAGAATAGCCTTTCTCATGAAAAAGCTGTTTGAATGGAACTTTCTCTTTATAAATGGAATACAGAAGAAATATAGGTGATTTTACCTTGTATATTTTATTATACTGATTTTTTTAATCATTTCACCCCAAGCAAGGTGATGCCACTAAAATGCAAGGGGTTATATAGGGAGTGAAAGTGAAACAGAATGAGAAGACTGAGAATTGGGAGGATTGAGGAAAGGACAAAAAAGGAACAGGGTTTAAGAAGAGAAGATGGTGATTGATGTTGTATTTAAATTTTTGAAGATTGTAGTTATCAAGAAAGCAAGAAATCGTATTAGATTTCAACACTTGCGAAATGTAAGAAACTGTTAGAGTTGAAGTAGTGGTTGCATTTGACTTGTTCAAAAGTCAAACAGTGAGACCTAATTGCCAATCTAGTAGCAGGCTTAAATTCATGTAGTTGTGGCACCAGGAAAAAAAGCTCATCAGAAAAGTCAACATAAAAATATTTGTAGAAAAGACAAGGAAGCCATGACATATTGGAGAGAAAATGACTAAAGTCTAGTAAAAGGTTAACCATCAAGCACAATCTTTCAAAAGAAAACCAATTAATATAACTCTTCTTCTTCTGGATGTGTGAGTGATGTAATGGATAGTAGCTTGGAATGAGAAATTGGAGATTTGAGTTCTAATTCCAGTCAAGCTTGTTACATTCATTTACATGCAGGTAACCTTGGAAAAGGTATGAATTTATCTCTCCTCCCACAGCTATGGGTTAAAAAGTAGAATTTGTATTTAGAAAAATCACTCCTTTCTCAAAAAAATTGTTAATGCAATATTCACTTGCAAAAACAAAAGAATTACAATCCAAAATATATTTCAAATATATTGTACAAAGGGTTGATAAATAAAAAAAAAAATACAGATCAATCAATTAATCAGTCTTCATTTTCTTCTTCTTTTTTATGCTCAATACTCCTTTAGGATGTGCCAACCCACACCTTCCTATCTTTTTTAAACCTGAGGCATATTTGTCTTCTTATCCTTTCCACTTCCTGTTCTGCCATCCATTCACTCAAGCTTGTTAGATAGGTTACTTGCTATTTCACTTTGTTTCTCTTGCTTTCATCTTTCATCTCTTTTGAGTGTCCAATTCTCTGATCCCTCTTTCCTCTGTCCCAGAAATTTCAGCTGTTTCTTTCTGATTCTATGCATAAGTGTCCTTTTTTCTTTCCATTTTTCTTAAAACTTCTTTGTTGGTCAAATGTCCTGTCCATGGTATTCTTAGCATCCTTCTGTAGAACCACATCTCTATTGCTTCAATTCTCTCCTTCGTCCATGAGAAAATTGGCTAATATTCACTGTCATAGTAGAGGATTGATATTATACAGCAGTGCAGCACTCTTGTCTTTGTTTCTAAAAAAAATTCTCTTTATTCTTTGCTTAGCTTTTGGAAAGCATATTCCAGTTGCTGAATATTTTGATTCTACTCAATTTTCTCTGCTGAAAGTAGAGACCAAAATGGAATGTTTTGTTATAATATAGATTAATTATAAAGTAAGTTCTTTTATGACTTGAAACATACCAATGCCCATTTGAATATTATCAAGTTATATTGTCCCGAGAATCTGAAACAGTAACTTATGTTTAAATGAATAAAATTATTTATCCATTAAATTTCCAGCTATTCTGAAATAATAAAATATTTCTCTTATTATTCCATGAATGTAAACTGTTTAATATGCTATAAGGATATTTCCTATTAATAATGTATTCATTTGAATTTTTCAATTTGGTCCTGTTATTCAAAATCCACATGTATATAATGTCTATATTCTGTTATTGTTATATTCTTTTTGTTTCCATTTTACTTAATACTTTCTTAATGTTCATTTTCTACATCCATGGCATTCTCAGCATCCTTTTTGTAGAATGACGTCTTTGTGGTTTTGAGGAAATAACACATGGTAAAAAGGATAAATTGAAGATTATATTCAATGTTTTATAAAAAAAAAAAAATATTGTCTATGTTGAAATTAAACATTTGAAAAGCTGTTAAATGTCCCTAATTTAAAAAAAAAAATAAGTAAAAAATAAGTAAAAAAAAAAAACCCAAAAAAAACACTTCCTGAGTTAATAATGTACTGGATTAAAGCATTGGTTTGTGACCTTCATTACACAGTAATTGTGTGTTCAATCCCTGGTCTGACCAATGCAAACTTAGACTCTGTGGAAACAGGATGAATAGTAAGTGAGCAGTATTAAATAAAAACATGACAAGATATCCTTAGACATGGTTAAGGAAATGAGGACAATCTTCCCCATAGATTAAATAAATGGTTCAGTTCAACATTTCTTGAAGGTTGCCTGGATTGACATGCACCTGAAGAAGGTCAGTGGATACAATGGTTGAAACATTGTTATAACAACAACAATAACAAGGACAATAATGCACATGGAAATAATGTAAATGACCTCTTGATTTATTAGAAAAAAAGTTTCATGACCATTTACGTAAATTTTTGTTCCTCAAGAATCACTAAATAATATATATCTGATAGTTTTCTTACTCCATACATTTTTAGTGAATTCTCATATTTGAAATAGGAGGTCCATTTTTATTTTTTTATTTTAAACAGTGTATATTAGTTCCTTCAGACTGTGTACTTGAGAAATCATAAAGAAAACGTATTCTTTTGTAGGGTTTGAACCTGCATTCTATTCTTTAGAAGTGTGTCTCCGTTTGATGCAGTATGGTTTATAACTTTTTCCTCAAGTGTACAGTAGACATAATACACTCTCTTGAAAATTAAAAAAAAAACAGGGCTTCTATTTCAAAATTGAGCATCCACTAAAAATAATATTTGAAGTAAAAAAAAAAAATCTCAGATTAAAAATAAATCCATTAATTCTTTAGAAATTGCTTTGTCTACATTTTGGATATGAAATGAAACAGATATGGGCTTTTGTGAAAATCTTAAAGGTTAATTACTGAGCTGTGATGCTCTCTGTGGCCAATAACTCTGAAATATGCCAGAGCAAATGGTGGTTAATCCTACAAAGAGAGGCACAGGTTCAATGTTAGAGAGAATATTTTCTTTATTAATTTTTTTTGAGTGCAAAAGTTTTTCTTACATTAAAACAGAATTGGAATTCAGAAAATCAAGCAATAACTCTCTCTTGCTCTTTCATTAATAATAGATATGTATATATCTATACATGGTTTTTAAGTATACACAAGAGACTGTTGAAAATTCCTTGGCCAAATCTACTTCCCAAAAATCTGAAGAAATGACCAAAAATCAGAATTTGTTGAAAATCCCTTTTTTTTCAGCATTGACCTCAATATACATACAAGGTCTCTCTGAAATTAGTGGAATTGGTGTCACAAAGAATTTATTTCAATTGCAAACAACAAACTTTCCCCTTCAAAGTAATCCTCTTGGAGTCTAATGCACTTTCCCATCTTTCCCCATCATGCCTTATGCACTGCTGGAAGGATTCTTCTTGGATACTTGTTATGGTGAAACATACCTATTCTATAGTTAATAGACTCTCCCATCTAATATAAGTAGGAGTAGTAAGAGAAACAAGGGTCAGTCGATGTCGGATGACAGTAGTCAACAGTTAGTCGAATACGAAAATAGTTAGCAACCACAACAAGATAACTCTGTGTAATACGTATTATATCAAGTTCCTAACGTTTTGTATGTTGAACCTATTTTAGGACTGAATTAGTACAAATACAAGCCTCCACTGCGAAATAACTCCACAACAATACTCCTCAGCTCTGTTGTTATGGCTGTCTTGACGGCCTCCAAGACTTCAAATCAGGTCCACTTGAGCTTGGGGAAAAGAAAAAGTTACACAGAGCAAGATCAGGTGAGAAGGGAGATTATTCCAGTACCCAGTCCTGTTACTTGACAGACAGACCTTGTATATATTTGCAAAATACCAACATAGTTTACAAATTCAAGTGCCCTTTGGGAGATTGTATCTCCAACAAATTAAATAATGTTTATGTTGGTTACACCACAAACTCACTTTCACGATCCTTGACTCTAGATTTGAATGATAACTCTAACATTTTTAGGCATTCAAAACAACATGCCTAGACACAAAATCCTTGTTGAAAACACAACTATACTTAAACATGAAAACAATAAACAAAAACTAAAAATTCTACTAAAAAAGTTATATATATAAAGCAGTTGAAACATAACCTGAACAAAATAAACTATGAAATCTCCACAAATATTCTTAAATGCCTATAATTGGTAAAAGAAGCCATTGGTTTATACCAATGGCTTCCCATACTTAATACTTGTCATTTTCACTCTCACATGGCCATGTGTAACATCATGAGCTGCGGTGTGATTTTCGCTTCCAGTGTCTTGTATGCATGAGTTTGTTGTTGCTTGGAAATCTTCCATGTAAATGGAAACTGACTATCATCATTGTGTGGCCCGTGTATTGCTTAATATATTGTAATATATTGATATATTGTAATATATTAATATATTAATAATGGCTTATGTAAGCCGAAAGTTTAGATAGGATTAAAAAGATGTATCAATATTGTGTTTAATGATAATGTTATTAAGCTTATCAGACAATATGAAAAGAATTTACATAAAATAACTAGATAACACTTGCTTATATTATTTAATGAATCATGCATCAATGAAAAAATGCTGCCTAAATACACACAATATATATATATATATATATATATATATATATATATATATATATTATAAATTAATTGACTTAAAATATGGTTTTTTCGCTACACAGTTCTAACCATGTTTCAAAAATGGAAGCTAAAAGCCCCGAATTTAATTTTGTAATTAAATTAAAGACATTAGTTCCATTTCATCCTCAAGCGAATTTTGGAGTAACTTTAAAAATTACTGGCTTTTAAATACACAGCTAAAACAAAATTCATGTTTCCAAGGTTACAGATAAATCTATTTTGCTAGACTAGGGGTGTCAGGGTGTTCAATATGTCTATATTTTAATGTATCAGTTATTGTTACGTTTTGGTAGTGGGTAGGGATGTATTTTTCAATGAAATCTAACATCCTTTAAAAGCGTGTCGTCTGGATTTTTTTTTTTTTTTATAAATTTTATTGTTAACGGCTAAAATTCTCACGGTAGTTTTTTCCTTCATATATTTAAAGATTTTTGGGATGTGTCTACGTCAGAATACTTTTTATTTAACTACGATTTGAAATATTTTTAATTTTAATTTTTAATATACTATATTTCTTTCAAGAACATTTAAATGTAATTAGAATCCCTTACAGTTTGTAGAATTATTATCACATCAAGTATATTACGATTTTTAAAAATTTTATATTTGAATATTATTTAAGTAAAATTTCCATTTCTCTCATTTAATAAACTCTATTTATTTAATTACAATTTAAAAGAAGTTTAGGTTAGAATTCATTTTAATGAACTACAATTTTAATTACAACTTTAAAATATTTTCATTATTAGTTTTTATAGACTATATTTCATTTAATAGAAGTAAATGTATTAGGTTGGGGCAAAAACAATGACGCAATAACGCTGCTCTCTCTCTCTCTCTATATATATATATATATATATATATATATATATATATATATATGTATGTATATACAAGTTTCATTAAAAATGACTGTATTGTGGTTAAGTTTTTTATTTAATTTTTCTTGTGTTTTACAATTTCTTCTTTTCTGGATATAAATTATGTAGGAATTGTCCAAATTTTTTGTATGTCTGAGCGCTACACTTTTCATCAAAAAGGCAACACTCAATAATATCAACTATGAACACAGCCACAATGTGCTGACCATGTTTGCAGAATAAAACATTCCTATAATTCATGATATACATAAAACAATCCATAATAAAATATAGCCAAAAGTGCTTGAACATACGAAATATTTGGACAATTTCTACATAAAGCAGTAGGATGTTTTGATTGGTTATTTCTTATTGGTATAGATACATGTCACATGTAATGAAGTCTCACATAATATTCAAAGATATACTTTAATAAAAAATGAAACCAAAGAAAAATTTTCAAGACATCCTGAATTGTCTCACTAACTTTTACACACTTTAACATCAAAAATGTTTGCCAAACACATTTGAGTATTATCTGTTTTACTTCATTATACAAGTCACGTATCTGACCAATAAGAAATAGCCAAACACAACATACCATTAATCTACATCTCTTAGCTTTTTATCATTTCCACCTTGTTTTCTAATGAAGCTTCAATAAAGTGAAACATATTAGATTAAGATCTATTTCCTACTTGTTCTTTATCCTATCATTTTGTCAGATTCCTATCCATGCTTGATCTCTCTCTCTCTCTCTCTATATATATATATATATATATATATATATATATATATATATATATATATATATATATATATATATGTTATAATATAAGTTTGTATTTCTGTATTTACAGTTTATTCTGTTGAAATAATTTATTGCCAAATTGAAAATTGAAAATTAACATTGCCTCCATCTCTATCAGAGCCATCTGCTCTTATCATTATCATGAAACTACTAACCAGATTCTTTTCAGTCAAATGTCTCAAAACAAACTGTTGCTTTCAGTATTGTTCCTGTATTGTTTGATGTTTTGCAGAGAATTCTTAAAATGATCCATCAAATAGATGAATAATGTTCTTTGTTCTTTCTTTCCTTTGTGGTTCTTTTTTCTTTCCTACTTTGTTAAAGACTAATTCCTTGAGTAGAACATTATGCTGTCTCTCTGTAGCAGCACACCAGTGAGCTGTCTTGGGGCCACATCTTTTCATACTTATATGAATGGTGCACCCTGCTGGCTTTCTGATGAGATTTGATCTGACTTCATTATTTCAGCAATCCCAATGAGCAGGGAAGAATTCCAAGAAGCTCGATGACCTCTTCACAGCAGAATGGAACAGAATCAGAATCAGAATCGATGGAATCAGAATTATTTAGCAGAATAAAATAAATAAAAATAAGAAAAAAACAGAATAAAATCATATAAAAATAGAAAATAAGTAAAAGCAATCATAATATATTGCAAAGAACAGAAATAGAATTCAGAAAAATCAAACAATAACTCTCTCTTGCTCTTTCATTCCTAGTAGATATGTGTATGTTTATATATATATATATATATATATATATATATGGTTTTCAAGCATATAGAAGGGAGTGCTGAAAAGTCCTTTGTCCAAATCTACTTCTTGAAAATCTAAGAAAATAATGAAAATTCTAAATTTCTTGAAAATCCCTTCTTTTTTACCATTGACCACTATATATATATATATATATATATATATATATATATATATATATATAATAGCTTGAGGATACTTGTCTATTAGAGTGGCTAGCCAATCCCTACTGCAGGTGCTGATACAGGCACATTTGTGTTGGTTCAACACCCACAGAGCCAACATGGGGTTTATACTGCAACTATGCTGAGCAGACTATAGTTACAGTTTCTGGGAGAGAGCATGTTATCAAGCATGAACAACAATCTGAACAAGGCCAGCACACTCAAACCCTCGGTAATGATGACTTGTGACTTCATGCTAGCAAGGCTATCAATGGCCCCCAAGCATTCCATCTATGCAATTTTGCTCACAAGGCTAGGGTCAACCTTATGGTAGGCTTTCAGGCACTTTCCAAAGGTGCCGCAAACTGGGATTCCTTCCTCCAGACTGATAACATCAGGAAGTCTACTTCCTGACAAATCAACCGTAGTGAGATTCAAATCCAGTTCACATGGTCAGAAAACAAATGTTCTAACCACTAACCATAATATATATATATATATATATATATATATATATATATATATATATATATATATATATAGGAATTTATTGAAACAAAGTATTTATAAAAAAACAAACAAGATGTCATTAGCAGGTAGAAGAATTTAGAAATGTTTTTGTATATTCATATGGTCAACTGAAAAATTATGTCAGTTACTTTATGTTTGAAGAGAATATTTTCAATATCACCTTTCCTAACAGAATCACTCTCCCAAGTCAGCATACACAAGAAATATATTAAAAAAAAATGGTTGAATACATCAACAGAACAATACAAACAATATTTCTACATGTGAAAACATTCTCTTCTTAACAGGACAATTACACATGAGGCCTGCTTAACCAATGTAAAGCAATCAATAGAAAAATAAAAACATCATAATTTTCATTTCTCCTTCATATTTTATTTTCTGCTGAAGCTTAAATAAAAGTGAAACATAGAATCTAATCCATATTTGATCTTTATTTGATCCCATTTCATATATATATCTATGCAGAGAGAGAGAGAAAAAAAGAGAAAGAGAGAGAGAGAGAAGGAGAGATTTATATTTATATATATATATATATATATATATATATAATAAATCTTTCCCTACATATATATATATATATATATATATACAGATACGATGAAAACAAATAGAGTACAATTCCAATGTTTTTAACGTTTAACTTAAAAGATATTTACATGTTTTCTGAGGAAAATATCTAACTATATATATATGTATACATACATACATACACACGCACACACACATATATATATATATTATTTTACACACACACACATTCACACTCATATATATATATATAGAGAGAGAAAGAGAGAGACAGAGAGAGACAGAGAGTGAGACAATATGATGACTGTTCTGAAGATCACTCAGAGTGTGAAATATACAGTACTGATTTATGTTTTTATACAATCTGCAAACTTTTTATCTACAACATATCTATATATATATATATATATATATATATATATATATATATATATATATAATAAATGTTCTAATTATCATTTGACTTCTTGTCTTTTGAGACTTACTAATTCATTTCTTCCACTCTAAAAATTGGATTTTATTTTGTTGTTATCAATCTATCCATCAATATATAAATATATATATATATATATATATATATATATATATATATATATATATATATATATATATATATATATATAATCAGGGATAATTATCAAGAAAACACAATGTAGACAAGCTTTCCCCACAAGATATGTATTTTCTTAGATTCCTGACATGATAGTAACAATGTAAAAAAGAAGACAGTAAAATGTAAAGGAGAAATAAAATAAAAGCAGTATAGAGATAGCTCAACATTTATATTATGTTTTTAAGTAAAAAGCTTCATTGAACAATAATAAATTTCCAATATAAAATTAATTATGATTGCAAAGATAAATATTAAATCAAAGGGAAAAGAAATAATAAGAAGTAAGTGAAGATATGGAATTTCACATTATTTTGCCAGAAAGTGTTAGATTTCTCCTTTAAGAAAAAGAAAAACAGATTATAAACTCCTATATTCACAAAAGGAAAACATTGTATATTTTTCCTTAGATACTGAATAACCATGGTCTAGGACTTTATAAAAAGATTTTTACATATCTTTAATTACTTGGTACTGTGGGTTATCCCCACATAGCTTAGTTTTAAAGTCATTAAAGGATGTTGAGGCTATAAAAATGGGACACTTCCTGTTCTCTTTTTCTATAGCATGTTTTAGTGAGAATGCCAACACAAGACCTTCTCTTGGACATCTTTCCCCAGTTGACTTAACTTTCTCACAAACATGTATATTAAACTTTAATGTTTTTTTTTTTTGTGCAGACTCATCTATTTTCTTTCGTTTTTACTCACTTAAATAAAAACAAGAATATAAAACATCACTTTATTATTACCATTGTTGTTTTTTATTTTAATCAAATTGGTAGTAACTGCAACATTTGGTAACTATGACATGATTTCAACATGCACCTACTACAACAATACATTATACATATCTTAACATAGAATAGAGACAATTTCCATGAATAAAGGGGAATCTATATTTAAAGAGAATCTTTGCACTATTTACATTGTTCAAACTGTTGTCCTCATATTTATTGTCATATTCACAATGTTTCAACCATTGTATGCTCTGGACTTCTTCAGGTGATATACATTGGAATTTTGAACTGAACCATTTTTTTTAGTCTACTGTGATAGATTGTTCTATAGAGTTTCACACTTATCGATGATCTCTGAGTCTTGGGTTCTTTTCTAGCTGAATTCGTCTTCATTCTCAAAACTGGGAAATTGGTTTGTTTTGAAGAATGGTTCCTTCCTGATTTTTATGCAGTCTTCATTTGTGGCTGAGGGTTGTTGCTGCCTTTTAGCTTCTATTTTCAGATTTTGCTGGCTAGCAGAAAAAAAGAAAACCATGTAAGAATTTTCTGTTGTAACAATCCGGCATTGCAAATCTCCCCAAGAGATAAAGGAAAAAAACTATTTTGATTTTGCATGATGAAATATATATTGCCATCTTGCTATAAAGGGGGCGGAGTCAACAACAAACATAAAGCAAACCTTCCCTCCTATGTCTAAACAAAAGGAAGGGGATGAGGAGTGGGTTTTTCTTTATATTTTTTCTGTCTTTCTTTCTTTCTACTTACCTTCCCCCAGAATTGTGAAAATCCTGACAATCTTTACAGTCTGTTTTGAAAAATGGTTGCAGATTAATTTTTAAACAATTTGTTTTTATAAAGATAACTATCTTTTCTTTTTAAATATTTTAAAATAAATATCTTTATTTTATTTATAAATAAATACCTTCTATTTATTATTTTACTCATAGATTTTATTTAGAAATATAACAGATAATAAAATTGGTTTCTCATAAAATATATATATATATATATATATGTATATTTATATATATATGTATATATGAATAAAGACAAAAGGAAATCTTATCTGATGGACTTTATCAAGGCAAATGTAAGGATTTTATTTTGCAACAGTATTTATAAACAAAGTAAAAATGTTAGTTTTTCAACATTTTTAAATTTAAGAGAAGCTCATAAATATTTATCAGGTAAACTGAAACATCTACTTAAATTATGGAGGATGCTAAGTGATGTAATTTGATGTATAATAAATGAAATATTGTCCTTTTACAGGTTTTAGTTAAATCTGAAATATATATATTTTAGTTATATCTAAATATATATATATGTGTGTATGTGTGTGTGTGTGCCCAAGTGGCTAAAGTGTTCACTTTCTGGCTATGAGGCAAATGTAAGAAGAAAATTACACTGTGACAGCTTATTTCCTAAGACCTGCAACTAGCAATGCTTCCCGGAACACTACAATCTTAATCTCTTCATGGGTCAATCATTATCTATCCTCCTAATCTTAACTTCCTATCACTACCACTTAACATTCTATCACATACTTCATTCATTATCATTTTAACAGTAACCCTCTACTGTGAGTGGCTTTTGAGATTTGTATTGTATTTTTTAAATTTTTGTATAAAAGTATAAATACATATATTTAGTATGTAGATCACATCAGATGATACCAAAATATACTCAATGTCCTTCTGAGAAGCCAGGTGAATTGATAGATTGACTTGAAAGATGACCTCCCAGCTGCTTCACCCAATGCCATTGGCTAATGCCACATGTAAACATGTGGTTTAACTCAGCTCTGCCTAGGTTATGCACATGTGGGAAAAGCATATTGCTGACAGATATATCTACTCCTGAGAGAAGAGAGTTTCTTTTACATCCACATGAGAATGTAGAGTCCCTGTTTGGAGAAGGCACACATCCACACACCTGACAGTAATTGTCAAACTTTGGAGGGGATAATGTGTAATGTTACATATAAGAAATTTAGTCATGTGTTTACCTTAGTATGTATGACAATAATGCATATGTCAGTACATAATCTTCAGGAAGCTGATATTATTTGCTCTTACTGGTTTCATATAGTAACCAGGGTAAGCTAAAATCTTGTTTAGTCAGTATAGAGACCAAACTCAAAAAGCACTTTTAATGGCTATGATAAGGTGTTTCTTTTGGGTATTTCAATTGCAATTTTTTATGCTAGTGTGATGCATTTCTGTACCCATGACAATGAGTTTGGCCAATATGCTGACAACCTGAGATTTGACATTGTGGGTTCACACTGGTGGCCAGGGCTGGCTCAAGATAGTGGTAACTTGGGCAGTTGCCCAGATCACCATCAAGGCTGAGGGTGCCATCATGCCGGTATGCCATATATTTGGGATCTTCCAAACAAAAAGAAAAAAATGTGAAAATAATAAATAAAACGAAATAAAAAAAAACAAAATATTAATGACAATTTGATTATTAATTCTTTCTGTTATAGTGTCTGATCAGTTTTTCTCCTTGTGAAAATTTTAAAAAATTATACTTGTAAGGGCACAAATATTCAGCTTGACCTGGGGTACCAGCAACCCTAGGGCCACTCCTGCTGGTGGATAAATAAAACTACTATAATGAAAAAAATATTGGTTAAAATATAGTGACTGAGCATAAGTGACACCTTTTAGGGAATAATATATTTGCCCTTTCATGAGACATGAAGCAATTACTTTCTCTGCAATGTCAATTTTCCATACCATAATAAGTAATATATATATATATATATATATATATATATATATATAGGAATGTATGATATATAAATTTTTATATAACAGAACAATATTATGCAAATGAAGTGCATGTAAATATATATATATATATGTATATATATATATATATATATATATATATATATATATATATATATATATATATATATATATATATGCAATTCAAACCACCCCTCATTACTCTCACACTTAAATTACAAAAACTTACACTACCCATCAAAAGTGAATTTTCATTTCATTTTTCGTTTCATCTTTTGGAAGTGCTATCTGATGATCTGGTGTCCTTTAAAAGGGCTCTGGGGAAATAAATTATTATAATGGAACCTTAAAGTGGTCCGTTTTTCTTTAAACTATATATATATATATATACATATATATATATATATATATATATATATATATATATATATATATATATATATATTATATAGTTAGAAAATATAGGTAGCCTGTAGATTATTTGTCATGATGGCCTCAATAATCTGTTGAACTCTATTTCAATGCCTCTAAAACTGAATTCATAGGCAAGGCACAATACAAACTGTCTCTGGTGAATCAATAGAATCTGTTGAATCTTTTATATACCTAGGAAGTGAGATAGATTTAATGAAAAGGACATAAAAATTCACATAACTAAAGCCTGGTCCATGTTGAATAAAATGGATGTAATCCAGAAATCTGGTCTACCAGAAAACCTCATATGGAGATTCTTTCAAGCTATAGAGGCAGTGTTAATATATGGTGCCACTGCTTGGAGATTAACTAAAATCCTATAGTCTAAGCTTGATGGAACCTACACTTTGATGCTGAGAACTATACTTGACATCACCTGGAGACAACATCCAATTAAATCACAGTTCTATAAAATCATCCTTGATATTTCTACAATCTTATGCCAATGCAGAATGCCCTTTACAGGACACTGCTGGTGAGTAAAACAAGAACTTGCAAGTGATTTACTGTTCTGGACATCTAGTCATGGATCAAAACCTATATTGACCAGCTATATTATGACACAGAATTCCTCTGTAATAACATTCTGACCCTGATGCGGAACTGTGATGATTGGTGTCATAGACTCATGAATGTCCAAGCGAACTTGACCAAATAAAATAAAATGATATATACATTTTTTCATCAGAAGAATATTTTATGTAGTGCTTTTTGTCCTTGAGGATTTCATCAGACATAAGCAATATTTCTGTTGATGAAATTATAGGAAGGAAAGGGGAATAAAAATGCAGACATTAATTATAATTATGCAGATACAGTGTTGTAGCATACCTATGGACAATAATGGGTGTGTCCCTATTCACACAAATACAGTAGTAAATACTGTATGTTGGTCTGAAGAGGCAGAGAGGATCCCCAGACAAAGTTATGCCAAAGGGCATAGTCTTGTCTCCAGAAACTGCTACCCGATCCCATTTTATACGGGGTCTATAGGCAATTTTTGGCTGAGTCTACGGGCTTGCCACCCCCACATTAAATTCGGCCTTGTGCCACATCTGACCACATAGAGCAGTTGGTAGATATCCTGCAGCTAGAGATTAATTGTGGAATTCACTTGACTCACTTCTAGCAGTTGACTACTTCTATGTGCTACTGGCAAATCTTATATGTGTTGTTCTTGTCCTAAGTATTATCGTTCATTACCAACCTTCATTTGATTATTCTATTCAGGAACCTTCCCTAGGTTACGACATACAGAAAACACTGAAATTGTTGGAACACTTAAATTTTAATATTTAGAATTAAAATTTCATTTTTCTCTTAGATGTGTCTGGGCATGTAGCATAGCCAATTTCATTCAGTCTCCTTATATTTTTGTTTTTATCACTTTTATTGTTAAGTAACCCACATCCCAGCTCAAATTAAGGACTCGGAGAGTCAAGTTCGAATTCCAGTCAAATCCATTACATTCTCTTATGTGCTAATACTCTTGAGAAAGGTATGGATCCTCTTCTTCTCCCCCCAGCTATGGGTAAATAGCAGGACAGACCAGGTTTTATAGCCTTGGATGGCAACTGGTCTACCACAGAAAGAAATGGCAATCTACTGCGGGAAAAAAAATCTGCCTCATCAGTCATGTATCGAAAGATACATGATGCCTAAGTATGCATCATGCATAGCACATAACTGACTGACTGATCCCACATTGTGATAATAAAAATTCTGCCAAGGAAGGTGAAATGTTGTAAGAACCTGGATGCAAATTTACTGTGGCTGATCTAATGATATGCTCACAAAGAGTTAGAGTGAAAGTGTGAGAGAGATCTTAATGACTCATAAACCACCTAAATTAGAACCAGTAGCTTGCTTTAAAAACCAGTTCTTATGTGTATAGTTGGCCTCAGCAGAACTTTGAAATTCTATCCATCTTCTGACTGCAGCAGATGAATAATATATTGATACTGATGACAATGTTATGTTATTGCTAAGTAGTTAGTCTTATCATGTGTTATTAGCAGGACAATAAATGATGAATAAAGATAGCGTTCTCTTGTTTGCATTACTACTATTCTTCATTATCACTTGATTGAGGATTAAGTGATGGCATGCCCTTGTTTGCTGGAATTAAGAGGTCATTCTTGCCAGTATATCTCCCTTTAAAAAGACTTGCTAATGATGGGTTCAACAACACAGCAAATGAGAGAAAATAAGTGAATTCAATCCATCACATGGATGGGTGTGTCACATCAGTCCAAAACCTTCTCATAAAATAGGAAAGTTTGAATGTCATACAAAATGTTGATCCTTTATCACCAGAGAAAATAATAGCATAAAGCAGTCATAGCTTCTATTTTGTAACACTTGTCTCATCACAATATAAAATTAATAGTATAAAAGCTATACATAGAATATTATCATACCCATATAAAAGGAAGTTACATGTGTCTGTTTGTACTGAACTCTGAATAGATAGAACTTCCATCTTAAAAGGACTATTTTAGAGTTTGCAAAGAAGGCAATGCATGGGATACAAGATAGATTGCTGGGCTTCAAGAAAATATTTACTAAGACAAGCTTGAGCATCTTTTAGGACTCAAATTCAAAGAGCACTTTTAATGGGCATGTTGAGGTATTTATTTTGGGTGTTTCAGTTGTAATTTTTATGACAATGTGATGCATTTCTGCACTCATAACAGTGAGTTTGATCAATATGCTGACTACCTGAGATTTGACATTTTTGGTTCACCCTGGTGGGTATATGAAATGAGCATAATGGCAAAGAATATCGACTACCTGAAGGTTGCATACTGATGTAGACAGGAAACATAAAGTCATGGCCGGTTAGAAGAGACAACATTTTGTGAATAATATATTTTCTCTGTTATGAGACATGGAGCAATTTCTTTCTCTGCAACGTCAACTTTCCATCACACAGTGGGCAATATTTATTGCTGTTCTTGTTCGAAGATTTTATCTTGTTTAAGGGTATTTAGGTCTTTTGGCAAGTTGTCCATTTATTCCACCAGTGGTTTTGTTTTTTGTTTAATATATATATATATATATATATATATATATATATATATATATATATATATTGAGAAAATAGTATGACAAATTGGAAAAAAAGTTTTTGTGACATGTTTCATTCATTAGGACTTCAGTGGACTGGGTTTGTTGATACAACTACATATGAACATGAACAAGAAATGGTGGTAATTTAAAAATTTTGTAAGAATATGTTTTTGTAAAATAATTTTTTCCATCTAACCAAATTCATGTATATTCTTTTTCTTTTCATCATCATTATTTTTAACTATCCTATTGTTATTGTAATAACAGAAAATCTGCCAAGAATGGTGACATATAAGAGCTTAGTGTAAATTTACTGTGGTTGAACTAATAATGGGCTAGAAATATATATATATATATATATATATATATATATATATATATATGTGTGTGTGTGTGTGTGTGTGTGTATATATATATATATATATATATATATATATAAAGAAGAATTATTTAGCTTTAATTGTTCACATCAATCCTTGTTATGTCCCTGACTCCGCAATTTTGTGTTACTGTGTCCACTTTTCAAGAAGTTGATCCATATATTAAATGTTTTCACTTTTAATGAATATCTTCTTTTTTTTTTAATTTTTATATTAGAATCTTTTTATTAACTCCTCTATGGATGCATTCATGTTCATGTTTTTACATGTGTTTAAGTATTTGTTCATAAACATAATTGTTTATCAATTGTATATTTTGTAATTCATAAATGTAATTGTTTTTCAATTGTATATCTTTCAGTTATAATTGTTGAAATAATAATAACTTTCCATTTAATAATAAATATCTAATGAATAATATGATATATAAAGCAACTGCATCCAATAGCATTAATATGGAAGAAAAAATGTATTGAGGAGCAACTGAAATATCTTTTAAAGAAAGGTTATAATCATAAAATGTCATTTAAAATAGACAGGTATGCAAATAACACAACATTATCAAAATATATATGGAGTCAGACAGAAAAAATATATCAACTAAAATTAAATGGGAAATCATAAAATGGTACCCCATATAATATTAATAATAGAAAATGTAGACTGTGTTTAGAAGAAAAAATTTGTATCATAAATTTCAATAATCAAATTAAATTATTAAACAATAGAAATTAATTAATGGGTAAATGAAGACATTTTAATAAATATTAGGTTGGTGCAAAAATAATGTCGTAATAACGTCGGTTTTTGACGTGTTTTTTAACGTCAAAAAACGACATTATTACGTCATTATTTTTGCACCAACCTAATATTAACTTTGTGACTTAAAGACTGATATAACATACTATAATAAATACAACAGAAACTAATATAAATTAAATGATATAACATAATATAATAAACACAATACAATACATACATATATGAAAAAGAACAATGGAAAATGAAAATTACAAAATGTGCAATTGAAAAACAATTACAATCACCACAGAGATCCTTCCCTGCCCTCCATTAGAATGTCTGATGCTCAACTTCTCGAGAGCAACTCTCTGCGGCTGCTCGGTCTCACGTTGACTGCTGACCTGAGATGGAATAAATACATTGAGTCAATTGCTTCGTCCACCGCAAGGAAAGTTGGCTCCCTGAGTTGCGCCAGGAAATTTTTCTTCCCGGAATCGATCCTCCAGATCTACAAATCAACAATTCGCCCTTGTATGGAGTATTGCTGCCATATATGGTCTGGTACCCCTTCTGTTTGCCTCGGGATCCAGAGGCAGATATGCAATGTAGTTGGCCCAGCTCTGGCATCTCGTCTACAGTCACTTTCTCACAGACGCGTCGTCGCTTCTCTCTGTCTGTTTTACAAATACTTTCATGGAAATTGCTCTGAGGAGTTGCATTCACTGGTTCCCAGACATCATGTGTTAAGTAACTCTTCCATATGTATAAAAAATAATATTATCAATGCTCTAGTTTTAGTGCTTCAGAATTCTGGTTTGAAAGGTTTTTGGATCTGGAAATATCATTATTGCTAAATTTTTCTGTTGGCAGAGGTTGCAAATATTATTGTGGTTGTTATAAGGCTTTGACTTTTTAAAAATTTTCCACCTTACAATCAGATTCTTGCTGGGTTTTTTTTAAGTTCTACACATGGTTAGCTAGTTTGATAGCGCACCTAAGAATTACTAGCTGAAATGAAGACCTATGATTGTACCATTCTACATTTTAAACTACCTATATACATTTTTAAACATTCTATGTACATTTTATTCTGCCCATTAATATTTGTTACTTTTGCTTTATAGATTATTGCTTCGGTTTTACAAGCTCCATCTAATAGACATCTATTTTTATTTCTACAGTTGCATAAATTACGAGTATTAACTATATTTTTCCTTGTGTTAATTTTGAAATTTCTGGCATTTTGTCTAATTATTATTTTCTAAATTACTAGTGTAGCTGCAGGTTAATTTAATTGTGTTTTTATTGAATATCTTATGTAATTCTGAATTTTTTGGGAAATGTTTTGTAATTAACTTGAAAAAAAAGTGCATTTTATGATGAAATTTTGTTCTAGCAAAAATAACTTCCTTTAGTCTTGATTACTGCAGCACAAATTTTTTGGCATTCATTGCAAAAGTTTCTGAAAGTATAAGTTTGATAATTGATGCTAATTCTGTGGGTGACTTCAAACTTTTGAACTGTAGTGTATATATATATATATATATATATATATATATATATATATATATATATATATATATATACACAGGGTGATTAAAAATTAACTTCCTGTTTTATGTATGCTGGCCTCTCCCATCTTGTAAAAATTATAGTTAGATAGGATAATCCATCATGCATAAAATAGGAAGTTATTTTTCAATCATCCTGTATGTATGTGTATATATATATATATATATATATATATATATATATATAAATATAACATAAACCTAAAGTGCCAGGCAAATCTACCTAGGTTTCATCTAAACGGATGACGGTATTTCCCTGACAATCCGTTTAGGTGAAATCCAGGTAGGTTTGCCTGGCTCTTTAGGTTTATATTAGGGTTGTTCTACTTCCTGTATTGAGCACTTTATGTAGTTGCTTTTACTCGTTTTGGAGGTTTTTTTCTTTAGACTCTGAACTTGAACACTGGACGATTGTTTTTGACTCAATTTCATGGTCTTAGTTCTTTCTTTTTTTATTCCTCATTTTTCCATTGTTCTACTACAAGCCAACATGCCCAAGGTTTTTCCAATCAAGTACCACCATTTATATATATATATATATATATATATATATATATATATATATATATATATATTCACTTTGGACCTCAAGTCAAACTCATATATATGAGCCATCACTAAGAACCTGACTCTACCAGCCAAGTTCTATGTTTACAAGATTCAGATCAGACCAAAAATGAAGTATTGCTGCTATATCTGGGCTGGAGCTATTCAATCCTCTTTTTCCAGCCTTGACAGAATTCAAAAGTGTTTATGCAGCCCTGTAGATAACAAATTATTTTCCACCCTAAAATTCTCAAAAAGCCTCTCACTATTCTATCATAATTTCCATGGAAAATGTTCAGATGACTGATATTCCCTAGTTTCACCAGTTCAGACATCTACAGCTAAGACCTGCCATGCCATATACATAGGGACAAACTGTCCACATTCCTTACATATTGCATTGGTAAGGAGAAAGTTCTAATTGGGCTGCTTTATCTCAAGAGCTTCTACTTTATGGATAAAAAAACTCCTGAGTGCTTCCCTGTGCACTATAATCTTAACCTCTTCAAATCCATGGTCAACTATTATCCATCCCACATATCCTCATAATCTGAACTTAATTCCCACAACTCTGTCCATACAACAACCTTATTTGGTAACTCCCTATGCTGGCTTTGTATTGAGTGAATATTTAGTAAGAAAAAGTTCTATAAATCTCCTCAGTTGGGAGATAAAAATTAATCACTGATTTTTAAAAAATGCTTTTGTTGTATGATGTTGTTTCATGATATGTGACCATTAGTCAACTTCCTATAGTTCTGTAGACTCTTTATTCTACACTTTATCCTATAACCGACATATGCATATAAGGTAAAATCTGATTTGCCAATTCCACTATAGTTTTCTTTCTGCTTTTTAAGCTAAAGGGATATCTTGTATCAGTTAATATTCTCCAATCTATTCACCTTTGTGCTGATTGTTTATTTCTTCTACTAAACCTGAATATGTGTACCTTTGCTATGTGGGTGACATCTTCATACTTTCAGTCTACCAGAAAGATTTGTAAGCATCACTCAACCACATGGTTCAGAATGGAAAAGTAAAATCAACTGGTCTTCCTGAATATGCTCCTTGTGTATTCTTCGTTTAGCTTTTGTTTACCACTGACATGAAGTGGATTGTCTATATCAAATCAATTACTTCATAAGTCATTCATCCCTACATTGAATATTGCTGCCATATTTAATCTAGTGCTTCTGCTATGTATCTAGAAATTCTTGACAAAATTCAAAGAAGAATCTGCAATTTTATTGGTCTTGACCTGTATTCATAGCTTTAGTCACTTTCCCAGTGCCATAATGTACTTTCTTTGTTCTTTTCCTCTAAACATTTTCATGATAATTGTTCTGATCAGCCTTTCTCTTTGGTACATTCATGAATTTAAATGTCGTACTAATTTAAATACTGTACTAGATTGGCAACTAAGTCTCATCACTTTACTACTAAGAGTTGCAGTTCCTGCTTGGGGAACTCTCTCAGTTTCTTACATTCATATCATCTATGATCATTGATAATTTAAAGTCAATGTCAGTTGTCATCTTCTATCTTCTTGAACCCTGTTCTTTTATTGTACTCTCTAATATTTTTCTCAGATTCTTTTACTCTCAATAATCTTAGTGGGTTTATTGTCTTTCTTGGGATAAAATGATGAGTTAAAAAAATAATAATTCATACAAAATATGGGTTCATGATGTCCATATATCATAAGCCTGAACTTACTGGAAAATATTCAATGCAGAAATTACTTAGGCACATAATGAGGATGGAGGGCTTGGAGAATTTGACAAGGACAGGACATATCAAAGTTAAAAGTGACAGGGGAAAGCAGTGAGCCAACAACCAAATGAGTCAATGGATGACAGAATTGAGGAGTGGCAGCTTAGCAAAGAGACTAACATTGCTAAGTGCTACAAGGAATAGGAGATTGTGGAGAGCCATAATCCCCATGTCATGAAGGGTTATGTCACTTAGAAGAAGAAGGAGGAGAAAGAATGTAAACATTCAAAACATTATGAGAACAAATGTTACTTGAAGTGAGATAAAAAAACAAAATATACAATTATCAAACCAGCTTACATGAAGTAGTGACACTTCAGTTACTGCATTTGAAACAATGGGAATGTTTCTGAGTCAAATTTTAATAATACTAACAAAAATGGAGTTATTCAACTTGACATGTCAAGGACACATGCAACTAAGTAATAAGCTTGGACAAACTATCATAAATGTAAGGATCAATCAAAGGGAAGATTTCCTTTTCTAAGGACAGCTAAAAGTAGGTATTCTGATAAGAAAGAAATAATGAAGTGATTTGACATTCACAGAAGCAAAACCTTAATGCCAAGCTGCTTTGTCATGAAATGAATGGAATCTTTTATGACTTACACAATAAATTGATTGATGATTTTGAAACAAGATGGAATCTGAACAAATGCATAGCACAGATTAGTCTTTTTGGCTGCTATATTGTCTTTTAATTTTCACTTTAAAATTTGCATATTTTCATTTGAAATGACACATTTCAATTTTTTTAAATACATAGAGGTTGTCATCAACATTTAGAAATATTAATAAGCTTTCATAACTTTTTCTATAGAATGTCACCAAGTTTGAAAATTTATAGTAAGAAATTGTATTTCAAGATTATAGTTAGTTAGCTTAAGCTTAGTAGAAATGGTTAATATGAATGTAATATAGCAACAACTCTGAGTAGAAACTTATGAAGCTTTCTTTGACTAATTCAGCTTTAAACATTTATTTTATTATCGTGGATGGTTACACATGAGAGGGGAGATGGGATGTCCTTGTTTTATTACCACAACTAAGTTATAGTCATTATTAGGAAAATAATTTAGCTTAATAAGTTACTGAACCATCTTTTATTCTGAGAGATTTGTTTAAGATCTAGCATCATAAAATAAATATATAAACTCAAATATTTTAATATTTAAATAGATCACCCTATCAAGAACAGATCCAATCATTGTAAGCAAAGAAAAAGATTATCAGATAGCTAGCATGGCTATTCATAAAGAGAAATTGAAAACCTAGGTGAATTCATTGAGTTTGTTAGTGGAATGGGATATGAAGTCAACATTGTATCATTTGTTTAGTGGTATATCAACTCTTCATGGGTCATTTAATGCTGAAATTTAATTTTCTTGAAACCATTAGTAATTTCATTTACAAAAAAAAGTATTGCTACTTTTTTTCTATAGTGTTTTCATAGTGTTTTGATCTCAGTTTGGAGGTTAACAGCTTGCCCATAGTTGGAACCCTAACAGGTGTTACCACCTTGGTTTTAGGATGAACCTAGGAACAATAGCAATTAAGAGGTGGTTTCACTCTCTTTAAAACCTCCCAATCATGGCTGCTGGATGTAGTTTATTGTCATACCCAGGATGGGACATTGTATCAATCATTTACACTGTCATTTAATGGTAGAAAAAGGTTACCATTTTAGAATTTAACAATGAAGGAAATTGGAAGATTAAACAAATGCTATATTTCTAAATTTCATATTTTTAACATTATGATGTTCCTGCTAAACTATGAATGATTATAAACAACAAATCTTGATCTCTTTCTGGTGGAATTTCTAAGAATTACTGCATTTCAAGATTGTTCTACCCTGTCACACCACCAACGCTAAATTGTATTACCAACAGCTAGACTGCATGTACAACAAACTAAAGAAGGAATATCCTGCTTTGGTCAATCGAGGCTGGCCTTTCTTTCAGCAAGACAATACAAGGCCACACACTTCCAGGTTGACTAATGAGAAGTACAAACAAATGGACGATGTTAAGACTCTTCCACATCCACCATTCAGTCCTGCTGCTGTTCCAAGTGATTATGGCCTATTCTGCTCAATGACACACTTCCTCTGTGACCAGCAATTCAACACTTTTGATGAAGTGAAGGAAGCTTGTTTAGAATTTTTTTATTCAAAGGTATCTGGGACAGATTTGGATGCTAGCTGATTGCTGGCAAAAGACTGCTAAGAATGATGGACATTATTTTGAAGAATAAATGTTGATGTTTCTCCATAAAATTTTGTTGTTTTCTTTCCACTTCCTAAGTGAGTCAGGACTTTCTGGCCAACATAATATGTAAAGCCAGACAATATATTTTAGACTGTAATGAATTTTCTGGAGATAATAATTTACTGATATCTGTGGATAAGTGAATATAATGAACTCAAGTGGAATTGCAACTCCAAATTGTTATTCATTACACCACCCACACATCCAAATTTAGAGTACCTAAAGCATAGTGATCACCTATTTAGATACTGACAAGTCAAAATGATTGATTGATGTATTTTTTACAGCTTGTCAACCTTTTGCAGGCTATTTAAAGTCAGAAAATATTTTTTAGATTGTATGAATTTTATAGAGATAATAATAATTTACTGATACAAGTCCTACTAATTAATGCATAACTTGGGTGAAAAACAGTGGATTCATACTCATCTTGGTACTGACCAGGCTTGACATTGCTTACCCAGTATGAGAATTGGTGTTTCAACATGATATGGCCATAAGCATGCACAGCCAAAAGGAAAAATAAATAAATCTAAAATATTCCAAATTTGACATTTCATTAAAAATAATTTGATAAACTTAAAAATTTGCATCAGAGAAACAGCCGCTATAAGCCAACCAAAATGTGAAATTTATATTTTAGTTATTGTCAATGAAACTTTGTTTATGACATTGAGTTGAATTTGTATCTCTAACCTTGTTTTGACCACAGAAATGAAACTCACATCATCGTTCATATTACATCATTCAAGACTATTTTTTTTTTAATTGTTATTTTAAGGTAAAAGAGAAAGTGTACAGAGAGCGACAGAAAGAAGAATTATTACCGTGCATATTCTAACAAAATATATTTTTATTGATCTTTAATTCATTTGATTCAGATCAGGGTAGCAAAATATCTTTGACTCACAGCTTTGCTTTAAATTGAATGAATATTTCATAGATGTTTCTTCTTTTTTTTATTGAGTTCTAAACCAACCATATTTTTGTCTTTTCACTAAATTGATTTTTTTTTACCAATGATTTTTTTTTTCCGTAGTTTTGATGTAAATACTTCAATTTGATATTAATTTCATCTCATTCATTCATCTCTGTTTTTGGAACTGGGCCATGTTTTTAGTTTGTTGACTCTTATGGAGTGTGTATATTTATATGTATGCTATACATACATGTCATATTGAAAATATGGAGGTACTGTGCAATCTCATAATTTATGAAAAACACTTTTCTTTCTTGGCTACTTATGTAGACGGACAGATTACATTACATAGGCTTTTACGTTAATGTTTATTTTATGATAGCAGACATATTTCAATTGAAAATATGCATTTTAATTTGAAGCTTAATCACTTTTTGTGAAATAAATTGATGGAGTTTTTAAAGGTTGGTTTTAATGGAAATAATTTGTTTTTATACAGATTTTTATTATGATTAGCTATGATTTAGGCAAAAATAAGCCACATTATATTTGTTTTGTGCATTTATATCAACTTTATACAAATTTGTACATCTTTGATTATTTTTTAAAACATTTCAAAGTATTAAACAATCTAATTAGGATTAGGAACAGGGATTAAATCTTAGATAATGTAAGAATTTAACATTAGAAAGTATTTTGAAATATATCATTGAGATATTTGCCCATTATATTGGATTTTAATTTAAGCCAATTGAGTTATAACATTTTAAATTAATAGTGAAAGTTTTAGATTAACAAAAAGTATTCTGATACTAGAATAATGGCTATAAAAATGGTAAGATTATTTGTCTATAGGTCATCATTTCTGCTTATCATCCAAGTTTTCTGCTACAGATCAAAATGTCATTCTCTGGCCATCAGCATAGGATTAGCATGGTATCTGTGCAGGATAAGTTTCATAATATGGTGATGGCAATGATATTATTAGCCGTTTCCCTACAAGGAAAAATTTGGCATTCATTGACCAAGCAACCAGTGTTACTTTCAGCTGAAAAAAAAAAAAAAACTTTAAAAAACCTTTTTCTTAAAACAATCTTTCAGAAAAATAGGTTTCTCAAGTCTAGTAGCTATTATCACTTTTTATAAATTGGTGGTGGTGTTGGTGGGGTGGGGGGTTCCTCCTAACCCTTTATTTGAATTAGTGTGGAGGGTCAACATCTTGATTATGTCCTTATTTTCTCTTTTAGTTACATGTATTGTCCATTTTATTAGGTTGGTGCAAAAATAATGACGTAATAATGTCGTTTTTCACGTTAAAAAATGTCAAAAAACGACCTTATTACGTCATTATTTTTGCACCAACCTAATAGATGTTGTTGCTATTGGTGCAAAAATAATGACGTAATAATGTCGTTTTTGACGTTAAAAATACGCCAAAAAACGACATTATTACGTCATTATTTTTGCACCAACCAAATAGATGTTGTTGCTGTTGGTGCAAAAATAATGACGTAATAATGTCGTTTTTGACGTTAAAAAATACGCCAAAAAACGACATTATTACGTCATTATTTTTGCACCAACCAAATAGATGTTGTTGCTGTTGGTGCAAAAATAATGACGTAATAATGTCGTTTTTGACGTTAAAAAATACGCCACAAAACGACATTATTACGTCATTATTTTTGCACCAACCAAATAGATGTTGTTGCTGTTGGTGCAAAAATAATGACGTAATAATGTCGTTTTTGACGTTAAAAAATACGTCAAAAAACGACATTATTACGTCATTATTTTTGCACCGACCTAATAGATGTTGTTGCTGTTGGTAGTCCTCAAGTAATGTGGATTCTGTTATTCAGTAAAGTTCTTTTTTGTGATTCTGTAGTAAAACAGTCCACAAAGTTTGAAGGTGGATAGTCTCCACCAAAACCCACAGGCTTCACTCACTCAAAGCCATTTTTAACCATTGATCTTAGAAAGCGATTGTATACAGCTGAGAATTTAAATATTTCTGAACAGGTTTGGCGCCATGCAAAACATTCATATGAAAGTCTTGAAAAACAAGAAAATAAGAGTGAAAATGTATAAATCAAACATTTCAAATTTCTCTAATTATATTACTTCTTTCATTGATTCAGTTTTTCTTTTTCTGAGTCAGAATTCCAGTAAAACTAATGGGCATCCTACATCAAAACTAAAAATCATTAAAACATATGAGTTACTTGAAAACAGAAAATCAAACTTCTAACAGTTTATATATTTCTGAATGGGTTTAGTACCATGCATAACATCAATATGAAAGTCTTGTTTTGATAAGGCTATTTAAAAACATGTCTTCAGCATTTAGTATACTGATTAGAATGATGCAATGATTGTCTAAAATTTATATAATTTTCTTGTCATTTTATTACAAGTTATAAAAATAGTGATTTGATGGTCAATGATTCAATATAGTCTTAGGCATCATTTATAAATTTGTATTACAAGACACAAAAGACAGTCACTAGAAAGTCAATGTAACAAAGTAATTTATCAATGTCTTTCATGCAGTTGTATTTCAACAAATTTGTCATTATAAACACAACACATGATTCTAATTTGAAGTATCTTTTATGCAGTTGTGTTACAATTTTTCATGAAATTATATTAAAAATTAGGAAATTAATGATTAGAATGGCAATGAAACTATGTAATTTGTTACTGTCTTTTGTGAAATTTTATCTCAATATTGCAAAATTATGATTAGAAATTTAATAAAACTATGTAATTTCTTGGTATCTTTCATGAAATTGTATTGTAAGATTCAATTAGAATTTCACAAATCATTTTGGTTCCTATGATATTTTAAAAAATATCTCTATCAAATCAAATTTGCCTTTTAAGAATTAACAAAATTTGAAATGCAATGAAATAATGTAATTTCTTACTATTTTTCATGAAAGAAAATAATGATTATTATGACAATAAAACTAATTTGTCAGCATATTTTATGCAATTTTATCACAATATAGGAAAATTAAGAAATTCTATGAATGTATATAATATTTTAGTATATTTCCTGCAGTTGTACTATAAAATAGAAAATTAACAATTAAGAATGCATTGAATTTGTGTAATTTGTAGATATTATTCATGTAAATGTATTACAAATTCTGGCTAGAATTATACAAATTGTGTTGTTTCCTTTGATTCCTTTTAATAAATATAATTTCTATCAAATCAAATGTGCCTTTGAGAATAAACAAAATATATTTACCTACTACCCACAACATATGTATCTATATAAATTCTGATAAAATTCTGTTTACTTTCTATATCATTTACTAATTCTTTTCTTTATTTGATGCTCTGAATTAAACAATTGCACGTGTAGATTTTTGTTTCAGATCTCTTGTCTTTTATTCAAATCTTTTATCTCCATTATTTATCCCTAATAATGCATATATTTTTGCAAGATTTTGTAATGTTTAAACTTTGGTCTTTTTTCAATATTTCTATATGTCAGTCTTAGTTCTAAGATGATTTGATAGAACGTCATTATTTAGCTTCTCTCTAAAATGTTCTTGTTAAGTCATAAAACTAAGATCTTTTATTTCCATATTTTGCACTTTGAGCATCACACACAAAAGCTGTAAAATTATATTTTTTCTTTCTTGTTTTTACAATAAGACAGATTTGGACATAATTTAAAAGTTTGATTACTCTTTTTTTCTGTTAGAATTGTTTCCTGGGAATTCTTGTCACTCTCTTTTGTTCAGCTAATAACTTTTCCATTTTATTATTAGAAGAGAATAATTGAAAGGCAATGCTTAGTGGTTTGTGCATTGAATTTAAAGTTTCTGGTTCAACCCTTCAGGCTATGTTGGAAGATCATTATTTTGTTGTTTGTTATACGCAGTAGTTTAGGAATTAATTTTTTTTCCACCATGATAATTTGAAATTTAATTTGGAAACAAATCTTTTCCAATGTTGCATGTTTCTAGAGAGTTAACTATCTTTTGTTGAGCTACATTTGAACTGAGATAAATCAAAGACAAGCAAGAAAAATGGTTCCAGTAAAAAGTTGGTTCAATCCTTACCTTTTTCATAGTGAGCTATTTTCTATCTCATTGCTTTCAACTTTATTGATTATCACTAATGATATTACAATTAGTTTCTACTTTTTTGATAATTTGAAATTTTAATCTAAGAGAAATTCATTTTTTTATTAAATTATTTCCTTAAAAAATTAAGTTCTTTCTGTTAAATTTAGTCATTACTGGAAAAACATTGGTTTCATTTTATTTGTCGGGTTGTTGATAGCAATTACAGAAAAGAAAATTCAGGAACTTCGACAGAATGTAGTTAAAAGAAAGCAATCAGAAAGGATAATTATTGTGGTTGTCAGCAAAAAGAACAACCCAAGATGTGCACTATGAATTGGAGACCCCAAAAGCTATCTAAAGTATTAAGAAACAGAAAAAAATTGTTAGAAAAAAGAAAAGAGTACTAGACTTTTATGTCATATTGGTCCACCTACCTGACAGAAAATGCTGGACAATCATCTCACAGATGAAGAAGAAGAGATTGAAGACAAAAGAAAATCTGTTCTGCTGAAGAATGTTGAGAATAACATGGATTGAACTTAGCATCAGAAAGAAAGAGTTGACATTTCTAGGGCACATAATAAGGAAAGATAGCTTGGAGAATTTGACACTCACAGGACATATTGAAAGCAAGAGGGGCAGAGGAAAACACTGAGTAACCTATCTAACAAGGTTGTGTAAATGATTGGCAGAACTGGGATTAGGAGAGATAGCAAATAACAAAACTTACTAAGTTTTACAAAAGAAAGGTAATGATGGAGAGCCATTTTTGAAAGGACATTGCACATAGAAGAAAAAAGAAAAACTAAGGTTCTTGATATTGCAAAGTGTAAGAAACAGTTCTTTGTGCTGAGTTGAAGAGTTTCATTTAATAAACTAAGCAACTCATAGGTATCTCTAATTTCAAATCAGCATTAAGTAGACTGTGTGCAAAACATTTAGCCAGGAATAACGGAATGATTTATAAATCCATTCTTTTAGATTTCCAAATCATAAGATATAAATGAATAAAATACATAAATAATATAAAAGAAAATTACCTTCAAAATTTAGATTATATTTTGTTGTTCAAACAGCATAGGATTAGATATTTAAAAAATTAAACATTTGAAATGAAAAAATAAGATAATAGTTTAAAATATTTATATTATTCCACTTTATTATTTTTACTATTATTGTTTTCTCTCATTTAGTCTAATATTATAAACCATTCAATTTAAAAACGAGGTTTAAATGGTGTCATTGTTATTAAAAATAGGAAATATATATGTGAACATGAAATCAATAAAAATTAATTGCCTTACCTTATTTCTTGAATATACAAAGCTCTCTCCAAAAGTAATGCCTCCTATTTTGTTATGTTGGCTCAAGAGGTTGTGTGTTGGTAGCATGGCAGTAGTGGTTGAACCTTTCTACTAATAACTAATAAATATTTTACTTTGTTACATTCTGACAAAATGGGATCTGACATGAAAGTACACAGCAGAAGTGTATCACTGAATTCCACCAAACAGAAAAAATTGGCATTCATGAAAATTTACTCAACATTTATAGAAACCAAACAGTAGATACGAGCACAGTTAAGTGGTGAGTAAGGTATTTCAGCAGCGGTAAAATGTACAACAATCCATATTACAGGTGTGGCAATGCATAAATTTCGACCCATGAAATGAAGAGTATCCTGAAGATACATGGTCAAAGGTGGGGGACAATGTGAAAATTAGTTTTGTTCTCTATTGATTGATGCCCCCTGTATATATCGTATTTTCCATGCAAATATATAAGGGGTACTACTTTTGAAATGTCTCTTTTAGAAACAAATAGTTCATCAGCATTTACTGAATGACATAAATGAAAATTTACTAAACCTAATTTGCTAAGTATATAAAGTGAGACATTCAAGATTTTTTTTCTTTTTAATCATCTCACTCCAAGCAAGCTGGTAATGCCAGTAGGACACAAAGGGTTACTAGAAGTGAAAGAAACTGGGAAGACTTTAGTAAAGAGCAGTGTGGAAAAAAGGCAATAAAAGAACAGGATTCCGGAAGACAGAAGATGGTGATTGGAATTGCATTTAAATTTTTGAAGATTGTAGGTGGCAGGGTAGCAAGAAATTGGAAGGGATTTTCACAGGCAAGAAGTGTGAGAAAAGAAACTATTAGAATAGAACTGATGATTAAATCGAGTTATTTCAACGGTAAAACAGTGTGACCTGGTTGCCAATCAAGTAGTGTGCTTAAATTCATGCAGTCAAGGCACCAAAGAGCAAAGCTCATTAGAACAATTGCCATGAAAATATTTGTAGAAAAGACAGAGGGAAGCCACATCAATAACTAAAGTTCAGATGCTAGATCAGGATCAATTAAATTAGAAAACGTTTTTTGAATTTTGTCAAAAATCTTGAAATATTTAGTAGGGGCACCAGACCAAATATGGCAACAACATTCAATGTGTCGATGAATGGTAGATTTAGAAATGTGCAAGATGGATTCTGATGAGAAAAATTGTCTAGTATGACACAGTGGACCAACTTGTGTTTAAATTTATAATCAATTCCTTGCCACAGTTAATCACTGATTAGATGTCCTTTTCAGATTTCTGTTATTAATACAAATGTTTGTTTGAAACTTAAGCAGTACAAATTATTGAATTTTGTAGATATTTTAGTGCCAGTGTATTGAACCAAAGAATATAGGGTTTTAGATTCAACCCTAATCAATTCATAGGTGAGTTATATTAGCAATAATTTTCCTTGAAGGAAATTTGGCACTAAATGAAAAATGCCTTGCCCTGACGATCAGTTTAGAATATGTACATCTTTTTCAATACAGTCATTATTATTGATATATAACACTATTGATATTATTATATATTGATTTTGAGAAAATGATTATCTCAAATGAAAAGTTTTTTGCTTTGTTTTTATTGATATTCTATTCAAATTCTTGTTTTGTATTTTTTTCATTTTTGTCATTTGTATCTAAGTTTTCATTTCTGATATTTTATTTGCCAGAAATGCCTTTATTAGTAAAACAAAATGGGGAAAAAGTCCACTTTTTTTATATGCCAGTTCTTCTCAAATTTGATTTGCAGCCATTTGAGAAAGTGCCAACTGTACAATTAATTACATTCCCTGCTCAGTGTTTTTATGTCATAAACAAAGACTATATTTTCTGTTTGTTTTTTTAATGTTTAAGCTTTGAGTGAATCTATTCTCCTTGTCCAAAATTGGAATCTATGTTATGAAATATTGGTTACTTCATGGTTGACATTATGTTTTCAAGGTTATTGCTTCATTTCAATTGTAGCTTTAATATATATCTATATCTATATCTATATAGGAGCAACATTATTTATGAATTTACAAGCCCCAAAAGGAACTGTATTCCTGACAAAAACAAATTCAGTAATAATATTTACATCAGACAAACAACTACATGCTTATCAAGATTTACTTTGCATCTCTCAGATCATAGCTCTATTAGTACCCATTTAAATACACATAGAAATCTATCAACCTCTGTCTGCATCATACTTGAGGAAATTTCTAAACACATCTACATGCAAAAAAACAGTTCAAAATAAGTGGAACATTAATAATAAAAAAATTAAGCCAATTCTCAATAATATTAATTATAAACAAAACAATGCTGATTGAGTTTTGAAATTAAAAACATTCTCATCCCTATTTATACAAAAAAAACTACATATTCATTTAAACAAAAACATCCTTGATAATGTCCAGTAGATTAGCTAAAAGCACTCCTTGAAATATCATTTGGACAGTTTTATACAGAAAATTAATTACTTCTATCAATGCAAGTAAAATTTGATAAAGAGCTTAATCACAGAGCCTTGTCCCTCATCTTCAATGAAACTTGTATAAAAGAGGGATTGCTTCCTAAATACACAACATATATATATATATATATATATATATATATATATATATATATACACATAAGATAGGCAAACTAAAGACAACGTGAAAAAACCGTTTTGTGTAATACATTTCATCTTTCAGGAATTCATCAGACTAAAAGATGCAATGTGTCACAAATTTTTTTTCCAATTTGTCACTTATTTTCCTAATATTGTTCTGGTATATAAAAAATTATATATATATATATATATATATATATATATATATATATATATATATATATAAACCAGAGTAAAAGCTAATAGTTAAAAGAAGATAAAACTTAAAATATAAAATAAACTGAGGGCTTAATGACAAAGTCAACAGAGCCTAAATATAATGTAATGATTTTTATTATAGAAAACTCTGAGTTGCTGATTTTGATATTATTGTATTGACAGTATTATTATAATAAATTAAATATATATACCTATGCATATTTATATGTCTGCCTACTCATTTCCAAACATACCTGTCTGCCATGGTGGCTAGCAAATTCCTGTTGCAGATGGCTACTCAGGCAGATTTGTGTTTATTTAATACACAAAGAGCCAAACTGGCTTATATTGTAACTATGCTGAGTTACAGCTTCTAGGAGAGAGTACATCATCTGGCATGATCATCAGTTTCAACAAGACTAGTAGATTTAAATCCTCAGTCACAATGACTTGTAACTTTGTTCTCACACAACCATTGATAGATTCTGAATAATTCTGTCTACCCAGTTTTATTCACATGGCTTTAGTTGACTTGTGGTATGGTTTTCAGGCATGATCTAATATTTCTGCCTGCTTGACTTGCCTCGAAATGCTGATAAAATAAAGAATTCACCTCCCTGAGTAACCGACCACATTTAAAAGTGAAATCAGGTCTTATGGCCAGAAAACAAATGTTCTAACTTCATAGTGGACTCTCCTATTGATTTTAATATCAGAATGTTCCCTAGTTCAATTTAGAAGTGAATAGTGAGACCATTTACATAGATAATGTGATTATGATTATGTAGACTTATATAGAACCAAACACACTTTTTGAAAGAACTAATAATTTAGAAATGGTACACATTGTGCTACAAAGTCTCCAAGTTACCCTTATCAAGTTGAATTCAGTTTTCCTTCTTCTAGTCTGGCTGCCACCAAAGACAAGAGAGCCCAGTCTGCCCTGCTAGTTCTTATAACTGGAAGAAGACAGATTCATGCCTTTTTTGAAAGACATTAGTGCAAATTGAACAAAAGAGAATCAAGCAAAATTTGAGCACAGCTTGACAGTTTCATTTCCTGCAAAAATAACTGTTACAGTGTTTACACCCTTCATTATTTGTCTATCTATCTCATTTTTATCTATCTCATTCTGTTCATTATCTATCTATCTATCTATCTATCTATCTATCTATCTATCTATCTATCTATCATTTATGGCTACTGAAACATTATTTCCCATGCAATCAGCAGTTAAGCAACACCAAGCATTGTCAATACCTAGATAGGTGATTGCTTCTGAATGCCAGGTGCAATGAGCTTGGATGTATAGGTGGTGTAATGGATAATGGCTTGGAATTGTTAATCAGATAACCAAGTTCTATTTCCTGTTGAGTTTGTTATATTCATTTACATGTAAATAGACATGGGAAAGCTATGACTCCACCTCTTCTTCCCCTGCTTGTATCGCTAAAACCATTATTATCTCCAAAAATAAAATAAAATTTGGTACAAAATATTTAGATTTAAGCATTAAATAACCTATAGAGATGGATAGATGGACATGATGCTAAACAAAACAACCAACCAACCTATCTATCTATTTCATTTTATGTATATATATATATATATATATATATATATATATATATATGATGGATTCTCTTGATTTCAACGTATGAGGTCCCAACAAATATCCCTGTTTATGGTTCTTTGTGCCTCCACACGCTCAGGCAAAGATGGCATTTGAGTCCAGCTAGAGACCTGCACACAAGGCCACAGTGGATGCAGGCGTGAGGGTTGAGAGAAAGCGTTGCTGGTATATTTGCATTCGCTTTTGTTCTAAGCCTAGTTTCCTTTAATTTGTGAATGCCAGCCGTGATTCGCTGGTGACACATACTCTTCGAAGCATCTCCATCATTAGCATTGAGCTCAAAATTTCTGCTATCCATCTGGATAGCTGCAAGGTTAGCTTTCAATTTGTCTTTGTAGCGTAGTCAAGGTCATCCAACATTTCAGCTACCACCATCAAGCTGACTGTACATGAGCTGATTTGGTATCCTAATATCGTCCATGCGAACAACATGACCTGCCCAGCGAAGTTGTGATTGGATCATAAAACTTTCTATTCCACTGATGCCACAAAATGTAAACAAGTCTGCATTAGATACCCGGTCTTTAAGATTAAAACCGCAAATAGTACGAAAACATCTCTTGTGGAAGACATCAAGTTGCTCAATTTGGTTACGATAGGGTGTCCATGACTCTGATGCATACAGTAGTGTGGTAAGTATGACGGCTTTATACACTGCTATCTTTGTTTTCAGGCTTATTCCTCGGTCTTTCCATAATCGGGTACTCAATTTTCCAAATGCACTACTAGCACGAGAGATTCTATTCACTATTTCATTATCGAGTGATGCACTTGAATTCACCACGCTACCAAGATATGTGAAGTTTTTCACATATTTCAAATTGCTTCCATCGACTCGGATAGGGGTTACTGGAAAATTGTGGGCTGGCTGATTTTGTTTCACATCATGCACCTGCTTTGGTGTAGGTCGGGGCTGATGTATGACTTCGGTTTTCTTTATGCTGATGGTTAGGCCAAAGGCTTTACATGCAGCAGAAAACCGATCAGCAAGAAGTTGAGCTTCCTCGAGGGAGGTTGCAACAAGTGCAGCATCATCTGCAAATAGCAAATCCCTGATGATTGTTCTATGAAGGAGCGTTTTTTGCTTTGAAGTGCTGGTGATTGAATATTCCACCACTTGTACGGAACTGAAATTTTACTCCAGTAACAACATCTGAAAATGCGTGTTTCAATATAACAGAGAAGAATAGAGCAAACAGAACCGAAGCCATAACACATCCTTGTTTGGTGCCATTGGTTACATTGAACTGTTCCGAAGAGTCCCCATTCGACACGACTGATGCTTTCATACCCTCATGAAAAGATATAACTTTTATCATGTTGTCTGGGATGCCAATTTTCTTCAATATCTTCCAAAGGGCTGTATGGTTCACAGTATCAAATGCCTTGGTAAGGTCAATAAACAACATGTACAACTCCTGGTTTTTCACGCGAGCTTTCTCAGATAGTTGACGCAAAGAAAATATCATATCAATCGTTCCCCGAAGAGCGCGAAAACCACACTGCGATTCAGGATAGATTTCATCAACAACATGCTTAAGTAATCTGTTGAGTATAAGTCTGGCTAGAATTTTACCAGCAATTGAAAGAAGAGATATGCCGCGATGATTATCACAGATATTTCGAAGACCTTTGTTTTTGTAAAGGTGAAGGATGGAGGCATCCTTGAAGTCTTGGGGAACCTTCCCAGTTATCCAAATGGAAACAAAAAGAGCATGCAACTTTTTAGACAACTTTTGGCCACCATTCTTAAACACTTCCAGTGGTATAGCATCGTTGCCAGGTGCCTTATCCATGGCTATCTGTTTTATAGCATCAAAGACTTCTTGTAGAGTCGGTAGCTCAGACAATTCTGTTTTTTCAGGAAACTGATGAATTGACCCAATAACATCGTCATCCGTAACAGAGGAAGTGTTTAATAATGTCTCAAAATGTTCTTTCCAGCAGTTTAAAATATCACTTCTATCAGTCAATAAGGTTCCATCTTCCACGGAAATAGGCGAAGCTCCAGATTGTTGAGGACCAAAAACTTTCTTGATTCCCTCATAAAAGGCCTTTGTGTCTTTCCTATTGAATGCTGCTTGAATAGATTCTGCATGATCAGCCCACCATTTCTCTTTCATCAGTCGCAGTACTTTTTGCACTTGTGCTTTACAGGTCTTGTAAGCCTTCTTTTTCATTGCAGAATTTTTGTCATCAATCCATGCCTTGTGGGCCCGGTGCATTTTCTGGATTTGATCTTGCGCTTCAACATTCTGATCGTCGAACCAATCTTGATGCTTACGTATTGGCAAGACTAACACTTCCATGGCAGTGGCATGTGTGGCATCGCGTAGGGCTTTCCAGGATTTTTCAATGTCATCATTCACTTCCACTTTCTCTAGGTTTTCATCCAGCTGATTTCTGAATTCGCCGGCGATGAAGACAAAGAGAAGTTTTGCTGCACAGCAGGGCATGGTCAGATAGGTAACAACTGGTATGAAATGCGCACGTTATCATGAAGTCGCAAATATTGCGTTTCTTTGTGATAACATAATCAATCATATGCCAGTTATTTGAATGGGTGTGCATCCAAGTAGTTTTGTGGCATTTCTTCTGTTGAAATACTGTGTTGGTGATAGTGAGGAAAGGAAAGGATATATATACAGAGAGAGAGAGAGAGAGGGAGAGAGAGGTGTGAGTTTGTAAACAGTGACTATTATGGCTGATATAGTGAGACTCTTCGGCAAAAAGCAAATTGAGTCACTGTCGGTTACTGTGTCTGTTTATCTAAAAATAAATACACTAAAATTCACCTTCATCCCTGCCGTGCGCCAACGGCTTAGTGGCAGAATCTCCGACTGACATCAATTCAGTCGGGTTTCGATCCTAGCTAGAGGCAACTGGATGTCTAGCCACACTGATGAGCTGACAAACAGCAAAACAGTTTGTCTGTGGATGACTATATATACATATATATATATATATATATATATATATATATATATATATATATATATAAGTCAGTTAAGTGCCATACATGATACATGCTTGGGCGATCATATATCTTTTGATACATGACTGACAATGCAGATTTTTTCCCACAGTAGGTTGTCATTTGTTTCTGCGGTAGACTGTTTGGTAACCAAAGTTAAAGAACCCAGTCTGTGTTGCTATTCAACCCATAGCTTGGGTGGGAGAAATGGATTCATACCTTTCTCAAGGGTATTTGTGCGTAAATGAATCAAACAAACTTGACTTCTCAGAGTTCTCATTCCCAGCCAATATCCATTACACCACAAAGCACATCCATGTATATGTATAGTTGATTAGTAATCTCATGGTCTGATACATCAGCATGAGACTAATTTGAAATTTCACTGAATTATCTTTGATTTGTTTGATTAATAATTATCACTGAATCAAATATATTGACATGGAAAGAGATTTTTTAAAAAATTCAGATAATGTTTTTTTAAACCATTTGAGAACTAATGTTAATAACTAGTTTAAAAAATAAAGTAACATAATCAGAAAGTAATATCCACAAATCTTGCTGCAAACATTAATTTCTTGTGTGTGTCTGACCAGAAGTTTTTAGGAGAAATGCATTGTAGTTTAGTTTGTCTTAAAAAAATCATCCCTTAAAGGTTCTAACAGCAATTTATCAAATCTATTTAGCTTCAGCTTATTTATAGACTATATCCAATCAATGACATGTTAGGAATAAATATTTTTTTTTATGATGTTGCTTGTCCAGGTTGCATACTGTTTTGAAGTCATGCAGAACATCAACTTATTCATGTGCAATAAAACTACCATGGAAATAATCAGTCAGCTATTGTCACTTTATGTACCAATTTAACCAAGCCAATAAGTGCAGAATATTAGTATCAATATTTATAATGTTTATATGTATACATGTGTTTTGTCTACATGTTTGAATCCATATAGTGTTAAATATATATAAGTAAATTTGGAAGACTTCTAATTTTATCATGTTTCACTAAAGAATTGGCATGATCATAAAAAAGATTTTATTGTTGAAAAAGAATTCCTTGTCTGATGATGCGAACTAATCAGCAAAATATATTGAGGCTTTACAAATTCTCTTATATATTTATCATTTAATATTTATTTGATGATAGGAGAAACTTGCCAAAAAGCTTAACAAATGTTCCTTGTTCATTTTATTTAATAAAACATTCCATTTATTAATAATTTCACACCAAACAAGATCATAAAACCACTAAGACATAAGGGATTACTGTGTGTGAAAGAATAAAAAACCGTATTATGGTGTAAGAAAAATAAAAGAAGAGGAATGAAGAGGACAACAGATAATTACTGACTTTGCATTTAAATTTTTGAAGATCAAAATTGGCTGGAAAGCAGGGAGGCGGAATAGAGTTCCACGGGCGAGAAATGTGAATTGTTTCTTTACTTATTTAGATTTTTTATTTATCTATTTATATGTTTATCTATTTATTTTTGGTTGGGGGTCATGGTTATATTATTTGTTTAGTTTAAAGTATTGGCTTTGTCTAAAGTATATTACATTATCTGAGTTGTATATAGTACCAACATTTGCATTTTTCATGGTGGTATTTTTCAAGATATTTATTTTTAGTTTTTGATTTTTAAGTAACATAGTATAAATTTGTTTTTGTGTTTGCATTTTGAGATAATTTCTGATCACTTATTTAGTAATTTGTGTTTTTGATTTATTGTTGTAAGCTGATGCTGTTTTCCTTATTTTCTATGATATTTTTGGTGTAATTTCCTTTTTGTTTTTAATTTCCCATATATGTTTAGAAAGTATTGTGCTGTTCATATATTTACTATTTGTAAAGGATGTTTTTTTTTAGTATATTTTATTTTTATGTACACTCTATCTCTGATATTGAGCACTTTTACCCTTAAATATTACATACCTTAAAACTATATTTTTATAATACATACTTATAAATAAATATATATATATATATATATATATATATATATACCTTGGTTAAAAAGTACTATCAATGGCTTCTAAATATTCCTGACAGCTGTAAATGAATTTTACATATATATATATATATATATATATATATATATATATATATATATAACTCATAATTGATACAATAATAGTTAATAAAAAAGAATACACTACAGCCCATGTCTAAATGAATGGATTTCTCTGTATCCTTGGAAACAAAAATTATGAATGTATGTACTTTTAAAACTCAGTAAATTTTAAAATAAGTTATTCCAAAATTTGCTTGAAGATGAATCAAAACTAATGCTTTTAATTTAATATAATTGAATTTGAAGTTTGTGTTTCTGTTTTTGAAACATAGTAATTCATGTGTAGTGATGAAACCATATTTTTAAATGAGTTAATTTATAATATATATGCTCTATAAATTTACATTGAACACTGTTTTGTAAAAATAAAAATAAAAATTATCAAGATAAGAATATATATTTTTATATATTAATAACATTATAAATGTAAAATAAACTTTGAAAAGTTCTCTTGTGAAGTATTTTGTTCTTTAGGACTTCATTGGACTAAATCTGTTATCTTGGTACAACTACACATGTGCATGAACAAGGGATTCTGGGAATTTAAAAAAATGTTTTTTATTCCCAGCATCTGTTGTTTGTACATTTGTAGTCACATCAACATAACAAAATTAGTTTGAAGGCCTAAAGGATGAAGAACACCACAAGAAATCTTTTTCCATTTTTTCATACATTTTTCCTCATATATATATATATATATATATATATATATATATGGAGAAAATGTATGACAAAGTGGAAAAAGATTTCTTGTGGTATTCCTCGTCCTTTTAAAAGTGCATACATACATATGCACACATACACACACACACGCGCGCATATATATATATATATATATATATATATATATATATGCATTTGTGTGTATGTGTGTGTGTGTGTGTGTGAAAACCCTTGTGCACTTATGTAAATAAACCAACATATAACTGGTAGTATTAAGATCATTCTTTGTTTTTATTTATATTCAGCTGATGACAAATCCAATGGTAAGTCCTATAACGGTTATAGTTTCATTTTGGTGTTTTCTAAATCAGTTGGTGGTAATAACATGAAAGAGCAATTAAAACATCTCATTTGCCCTCATTGTTACTCATATTTTATTCATGCCGTGCATGTCTGCAAACCCTTTATATCACAACCAACACTTGAGCAATACAATTGAAACATTTATTATGATTTTTTTTTTCCATTATTCACTGGGGGAACACATCAAAGAAACAACCAATACATATACGTGCGTGCATATGTGTGTGTGTTGATGAGTCGATGTTTTTTTTGTTTTTTTTTTGTTATATTTTATGAATACAGAACAAATGATTGCAGATATCAGCTTACATGTAGGTAAGAAGTGATATAAATAAGAATAATTAACCCATTGTGTAATGGGCTCCTACATCGTCTGCATGTGGCCGTTCAGAGAATTGTACGGCAATAAAAGAACACTGATTATATCACCGGTTTATTCCAGCCTTTTATATCTTCTAATCTGCATTCACATCAGTTTGCTTAAATATTATTATAATTCTTGCATATGCAGCTCCTACCTCTCTAATTACATTTATGCATCTGATAACCTTGATAAATGCACAGAATATACACTAAATCCGGTGTCTGATTTGCATCATCTGTGTTTATATGCAAATTACGAAATCAAATTTAGAGAGCAGAAGTAAATATGCCTCGTTGGATACAAGTTATTATTTTGTAAGTTGCTTACAAGATTTTTGAAATTTAATTTTTTAATAGTTTTCTACTATACGTGGTGCGATAGATAAATTGTAGGCTAAATTATGCAAAAGTAAAAATAACACTGACATCTCATTTTAATATATAGATTTATCAAATTATGCAAACATATCTTGAAATACTAAAGAGTAAATTTATTCAATAAAATCACCATTAGCTTCAACCACGGCATCCAGATGATTTCAGAATTTCCTGCAACTCTTTTGGACAGTCTCCTTGTTTAAGTTGAGGTATATTGCCACAATCCTTGCCTCCAGTTTATCTTGAGTGTTATAAGGATTTTTTTTGGTCTCTCACTCATTTATGCCCGACACATAATAATCAAGAGGGTTGCAGTCTGGGGAGTTAAATGGTCAGATGTAAGGAGTGATGTGATTGGAGAAATTGTCTGACAGCCATGACTGGGGTCTTCTGCTTGTGTGGCATCGTGCAGTGTCCTGTTACCAGACTTTTTGACCCAGGGCAGTACTACCTCCTCAAGGCACTTGATGTACGTCTCTGTGTTGAGTCTGATGCCCAGTGGGAAGATGAATAGAGGCATAATGTCCCCATCATTAGTGATTACTTCAAATGCCTTTGTAATCACCATTAGACTCATCCAACTCTTTTCTCAGATTGACACCAAAACACTCTGAAATGTTTGTATTGGAACTACTGGCATGAATGCCAAGCAATACAGCATGCAATTTCCAAATTTCTGGTGAAGTGAATTATGTCATGGTGCTCTTTTCCCACAGATGGTGCCCAGCTGACCCTACTATAATGTACAGTCAACAAAATACAAAACAAACAACGTATATGCATGAAATTAAAAATATAAAATGGCAACAATTTACGCATTTCCCCATATATTTAGCCTATAGTTTTTAAAAAGGCATAGAGAATTTTTGCTCACATCTAATAGAATTAGTTTCTTTGCTGGTTAATTGATTAACAAATGTATTTTTTATAAAAATTTACATATTTAATTTTCCTTAATTTTCAAATATGATTTTTAAAGTGAAAATTGATTATAATAAATTAACAATGTTAACATATAGATATTACTCATCTTTATCAAATATCTGACGCTGATGAACATTTCACTGTAAAACTCTTGTGTTCACTAACCAGATAAACCATTTGAACTTTTTTTAATTAATTGTATTTAGCAAATATAAATTATGAATATTATTAACTTACAGATAATAAATGTTAAAAATGAGATTTTCTTCTATGATTTATTTTCTTTAAGGTTCTCAAGAGTAAAAGTTAAAATAAGATAAAATAGTACCAAAAAGGTACCAAGGATGAAATTGCATTGCAACAGATCCAGATTATCGGTAGCAAGGTCTATTGTATTATCCTAATGGCTATTGGGTAGGTAGTAATGGTAATATTTCAAATTATACTAGAGGCTATTGAGTAGAAATATTTGTCAATCTGAATATGGTTGTTTCTTGCTATTTATAATGTTGTTTATTAACTTTTTACTCATTATTTATTATTGATTACCTAATTATTTGTTGTTGATTATTATTATTACATTTAGTTGTGTTTATGTGTGCATTCATAGTTTTTTAATTTGTTTATTATTTACTTATTTATTTGTTTATTTATTTAGAGATTTTGTTTATTTCATTTATTTGTTAATTTTGGCAGCAGTGGGCTTGGTTATATAATTTGTTCAGTTTAAAGTATTGGCTTTCTGATAATGAATACATGTATGTTACATTATCTAAATTGTATATAGAAACTATATTTAGAGAAACCCCTTCTTGATTGGCCATATTTTTAGGGGTATAAATACATTCACCACACTTTAATCCATAGTTGGAGGTTTTGAATTCAGTGTTGGGCTTCTAGACCAGTTGTTGCCCTAGGCTATAGGGCCAAGTCACTCCTGCTATGTACTCATAGCTGATGGAAGTAGAGATAGGTTCATTCCTTTCCCAAAGGTATTTGCACATAAGTGAATGTAATGAACTTGACTGGAATTTGAACTCAGCTTACTGATTCCTCAATCTGAGCCACGATTCATTTGAACCACTATGCCTCTACGAGATAAAATGAATTATGTATAAATAGAGTGTTATATTTATTATTTATTATTATAAATTTATATTTATTATTTATTATTATAAATATATTTATATTAATTATTAAATATTATTTATTATTAAATATTATTTATTATTATAAATTTATATTTATTATTTATTATTATAAATATATTTATATTTATTATTAAATATTATTTATTATTAAATATTATTTATTATTATAAATTTATATTTATTATTTATTATTATAAATATATTTATATTTATTATTAAATATTATTTATTATTAAATATTATTTATTATTATAAATTTATATTTATTATTTATTATTATAAATATATTTATATTAATTATTAAATATTATTTATTATTAAATATTATTTATTATTATAAATTTATATTTATTATTTATTATTATAAATATATTTATTATTAAATATATTTATATTTATTATTTATTATAAATTTATTTATTATATTTTTACGATACATTTTCCTCCAATTACTGGTGTGCTCAATTGAAAAATGTTGCTGCAGATAATTCAAAATGCATCATCAAACATTATGCTCTTTTCTAAGATTTTACAAACAAGCAAATGTGCATATATGTATGTATGGGAGGTAGAAATATCTGAGTTGGTATCCAGGTGTGCTGTAAGCCTACTGATAATGAATACTTGCTAGTTCTCAGAGAAAGATAACTCTGATATGATATGACATTAATATCCAATGACATAAACCAGTTCTTCTTTTTGGACAAATGTATTCAAAGTTCAGAGAGTAGAATTGGCTTTGTGAAAAGTCTTTCTTCACTTAAAAAAAAAACTTCAAGCACAGGTATCACTTGATCTTTTTTAGCAGCTTTAACGAGTGTTGTAATTACTATTGCAAGAAGTGCTCGAAAATTGACACATCTTCACAAGAGAATGTAAAACCCGAGCTGGACTAAAAAGTCACATGCATGCTGTGCATATTTGAATATCAATCAAGTAACGGCATTAGTCAAATCAAGTTGCAGCCATAATGTCAACCCTGTTAATTACTCTCTTGGGAAAACACAGGTTCACCTTGATATGTGTTGCTGCTGGGGTTTCTGTAGGAAGTAGGTTATTATAAAATAAAGTTTCTAGCCCCATGCCCAACTGGTTTTCAGCACTCCTTCTCCTAGATTAGTTGCCAGAAAGTCCAGTCTGCCCCTGCTATTAAATCCTAACCATATAAGACATGGGTTCATATTTCTAAAAGTATTTGTGTAAAAGTGAATGCAATGATGTTAACAAGAATTTGAACACAACACACTGTCACACACCAGTAACAACTACACAATGCACATGTTCTACGTATAGAGACATACTGTTTGATTCATATAAGAGTTCTCTCTAGCAAAAATTTTTGTTCTCAAGTGAACCATACTGTATTGATATGAAGATTAATTAATTAGCATATGCAGAATATCCAGGCTATATAATGACTTTGATCAGTAGGATGAGCTACTTTGCATAAGCTTTGAGTAGTAACACAAAGGACTTCACAACATATACCTTAAGCTCTGGAAACTTAAAACAATTTCTGTTACTTATCAATTGTTCATATCATGTCACATGTCCCATAACCCATTAAGGTTTTAGGGACTTTGCATGCATCTGTAACAGTAGTGGGTGTGTTTAGAGAAATTTGAGGCTAGTTTTGATTTCAGAGTATTTTTTTATACTAGACTGGTTGCCATCCAAGGCTTGGGAGTCCAGTCGGTTCTTCTATTAACCACTAGCTGAGGGGAGAGATGGAGTTATACCTTTCCATGAAAGCAAACATAACAGCCTCAGCTGCAATCTTAACTCAGGACATCAATCTTACATCCACACAGATAACCAATATGCTACACATACATTCCATTAATAGTTACCAGAAGGTGAAAGAAATGCATTAGCATTAACAATATTACATCATCCTTTTAATGATAGCATTATGTATAAGGCATTTATTAACATTGCTTAGTAAAATTACATCATAACTCCAAATGGTATGGACTAAGATTTATCCAACCTTCAATCCTGCTCATTAACTGACCATGTTCGTACTAATATAATTACTGCAAGAATCTACTTTATTAGATTAATCTTGACAGACACCAGATATCTCTATCATTAACCCTAAGTTTGCCATAGGTACTTCTTATTGGAAAGCTGTAATTTAATCTTGGACACCTGGAGAAAATCTACTGGTTCTAGATATACAGTCAAACTCTTTGATGGCAGCAGAAACATTTAGGTTCATGATTTCATTCTTTGTTCTGTTTCCTGTTAATAAGATATCAAGAAGAAACTATTGTTATAGAATAAGAATGTTTTACCGAAAAATTTCTCTTCATTTTATTTCCCATTTACAAAGCAAATAAAAAATAGTATTTATTTCATGGTTGGTCAATTATAAAGCTAAGCATATAAAACCTATAATGGAAGTCTATTTTTATATTCTTAAGAAACAGTTTTCAGGGTTCAGTATAAAACCTACATTTTCTATGGTGGCAATTTCTTTATTATAAGTAGGACAAAGCTGAAATTGGTACAAAGAATCATTCATAAAGCACCAAATGTAGATAGAATTCAGCAACAATGTGAGATTCATGCACTAACAATATCCTTACCAAAGCAGCTCTTTTAATCCTCTTATAAAAGATCTGAATTTTACATATATTTCCAGAGGTTAACAGCTAAGATTTAGAAAATAAATATGTGTAGTTTACATAAGCATGTCAGGACATCTAGGTTGACAATAGCTGAACATTTGTTAAATAACCATTTGTGAGACCAGTCCAATAGACAAGACTAGTTCTGTGATACAGAGTAAGAATCATTCATATTTTCACCTAAAGGTGTTAGAGATTTTCTTGCCTTCACTCTGCAAGTAGGAGTGGCTTTAGGGCTTGAAGGTTATCAGTATTTAGTGAGTATTTATTTTTTTAATAATTTCACCCCAAGCAAGGTGATAAAGCAACTAAGATGCAAGGAGTGACTTAGTGTAAAAGAAAATGAGAAAACCTTAGTTTGAAGAAAGGAAAATAAAAGAACAGGTTCTAAAAAAAAAAAAAAAACAGATGACAATTAATCTTGCATTTAAATTTTTGAAGATTGTAGTTTACAAGAAAACAAGAAGCTGGAAGAAAGTTCCACAGGTGAGAAGTGCAAGAGAAGAAGCTATTAGAATAAAACTTACAGTTGCATCTAGCTACTTCAATAGTAAATTGATGAAAGCTTGCTGTCAATCTAATGCTTAAATTCATGAGATTGAGGTACTAAAGAGAAAAGCTCATGAGAAAATTTGATTGAAGCCAAGATACCAGGTCAGGATCAAGAACATTGCAGATTCTTCTTTGAAATTTTTTCAAGAATCTTGAGATATATAGCAAGAGCACCAGAAATATGTGGAATCAATATTCGATACACGAATGAATGGTTAACATATAAACATGCAAGAATTCTGGCAGGAAAAGTTGTCTAGCACAACACAGTGAACCAACTTTCCTAGCAGCAGACCTTCCAATTGATTCAGTATAAATGTTCTACTTCATGTCAGTGGAAAATATGAGAAAAAAAAGGTGTAGTGAGTTGCTTTCTTGGAGGTTGCCATCAGCCATGCTGAGCATGTATAATTACTCTTTAAGCTTAACAGAAGAATTGTGATGAAATAGATCATAAATGAAAATGACTTGTTCATCATTAATTAATATCATGGCTAAGTATCAGAAGTGCATGAAAGATTGAAATAATGTTCAATGATATATATATATTATTCTAGGATCATTTTCAAATTTATTTAAGATGGTCTTCAACCTCTAACCTTCTAGACTTCTGTCCTGTAGTAACACGGTGCCCCACAGGTTTCATGTATGGTTTCATTTTCAAGACTTTTCACTTCTCTTTGGACTGCCATAGCTGAAACTCCTTTCTCATGTGCCAAACGTCTGAGTTGGATCTTTTCTAACTGATCTCATTAGCTCTAAGTTGAAATGATGATCCCATTGTGACCTGCTGATCCATTTTCCCTCTCTACTGCTCCCTCTTTTTTAAACTTATTCACTATTCTCTCGATGGTTCTTAAATGGACTTTGAAGATGGAAGCCAGAGAGTATGAATGTTGGTACCATTACTGAAAGCCTGAATTACGTTTTTCCTCTCACCATTACACATTTGGGAAGTCAATGACACCGACACAAAATGATTTTAACCTGTTCTCTTTCTAGTGGAATAACTCAAAGGGTTTTTTTCAGTGATACTTATGACAAATGTAAAGATGGCTAAATATCTTACCTGAAAACCTGTACAAAATAAACCCAATTAGTTTCGTGGTTTTTAGATATTAAACATTTTGTGGGCTGGCCAATTATGCTGTTATATGATTTGGACAATTTTGCTGTTACATCCATGCTTGATTCTAGAGCTCTTATGGGAAAGACATCTTAGTTTTTATTTTAGTTCTTTTACTACTTTACAATAAATATAAAACATTTTGCTATTATTTCATGTAATAGGATTTTAATTACAGTTGTTAACATTAATTGTCTGCTTTGTGTCTGAGATTAGTACAATCAATTATCTTTTTTTTCTTCTAAAAGTAATTAATTAACCATACGTAATGCTAATAAATTTACCTATTCAGCGTAGGTAAGGTGAATTATAAGTATTTGCTACACGATCGCCATTTGTTTTTTGTTTTTTTTTTAAACAAGCATAAAAGCTTATTCATACATATTCCTTCTTCTCAACTTTTTCTCACATAAATAATTTCAGGATATATAAAATACACTGTGTACATATATACATAAAGTGTAGCATACATGGTTGCATGGAAAACTTGAATATGCATGAAATATTGTTACAAATTTTCATCTTTGAAAGGGATTGAAGTGTATGTTATTTTGGGGGATATTTCAAAGGAGATGAGGAACAAATTTAAATAATACATGAAATATATTAATCAGTGTAGTAACAGTGTACTTATTTTAAAGATACTCAGTAGACTTTTTTATTCCACTTCATATATATATATATATATATATATATATATATATATATATATATATATTTAATCAACTCATCTTAAGCAAGGTGATAATGTCACTAAGATGAAAGCAAAAATCTACTCAGAGTGAAAGACAATGAAAAGAACTTAGAAGGAAGCAAAAAATGAATCCTAAACAGAAAACAAGCGATAAAACTATATTACTGTTCAAATTATATCTATATATATATATCTATATCTCTCTCTCTCTCTCTCTATATATATATATATATATATATATATACATATGTTTTTTCCTAATTATTCATATATATATATATATATATATATATATATATATATATATATATGTGTGTGTGTGTGTGTGCAAATATATTGAAAAATAGGAAAGAACCATTAGGTTAATAATCTAAAGTTCTTTAGTTTTTTGTTTTATTTTAAAAAACAGTGGTCGATTCATAAGTAGAGCCTATATTATAATTAGAATGGAATCATATTTTTAATATATATATATATATATCATAATTAAGTTATTCATTGAGTCTAGAAGAAACCTCAACAGAATGCAGAAAGCACTGGACAGCACTATATTTGTGACTCACCAGCAGTGCGCATCCACTACCAAGACTTGAAACCTGGACAGTTAAATTATCAGGCAAACGTCATGTCAACTGTACAAAAAGGCTTCGGTGATAAAGAGGTAGCGAATTAGACTCAATATAGCGCCACTCAATCGCATATTCCATGGTGTAACTCATTTGAGTTTCCGTTACCCGTAGGGCTGTTTCCCTACCAGCCACAACTAATATCCCCAAGCCACTCCATCCAGAGCATTAGAAGCTGGTTCAATCAAGTATATACAAGTGATAGAAATTATTAGGAGGATTTGAGATAACTATAATTAAGTAATTCATCGAGTCTAGAAGAAACCTCAACAGAATGCAGAAAGCACTGGACGGCCGTTTCGTCATTTATTTGGGACAAGTGGTGCTATATTGAGTCTAATTCACTACCAGTGCTTTATATATTTGGATATATATGTTTTTGTTGCTATTTCCTCTGTGAAGTATAGGGCCACAGCTTCACCACAATAGGTGTTGCTGCTGTGGTTTCTTTAGCAAGTAAATTTCATTTATTTGCTTGACCCATATCCAAAAAGTTTTCAATTCTGTGCTGTTCTTTTTTTAGACTGTTTTCCAACCAATGCTAGAGTGGCCTGTCTGTCTTTTAACTAGAAGCAGAACTAATAGATCCGTACCATTCCAAGTGTATTCATGTGAAAGTCAACCCAATGGTCTAATCTGGGATTTGAACTCGGTTTTTCTGCATTGATAACCACTACACCAAATGTAGTTGTTTTGTACTTTAAATAATACAAAATTATTATACATGGTTAAAAAGAAAGGGAGACTTGATTTTTTTTCATAAATTTTATTATGACAAAAAAATGTATTTTATGATTAAATTTTGCTCTTGTCAAAATATCCTCCTTTAGCTTTGATTACTGCAGCACAAATTTTTTGGCATTTATTGCAAAAGTTTCTCAAAAGTATAAGTTTGATAATTGATTCCATTCTTTTTTCAATGACTCTAGGAGCTTCTATCAAGTTCATCCCATGCTTATTCTGGGGGTTGCTTTAAACTTTTGAATTATAGTGCACACACACACACACATATATATATATATATATATATATATATATATATATATATATATATATATATATCATTATATAAATTTTTATATATCAAAAACAATTTTAGGGAAAACTATGACAAAGTGGAAAAGGTTTTGATGTGATGCAAAACGCAGCCTTTATGACTTTATCAGTCTAAATTGATGTTTATGTTGATGTAACTAAATATGTGCATGAAGAGAAGGAGATACTGAGAATTTTAGATTTGATTTTTTTTTAGATATATGTTTTGGGCATATAGTCTAGCTGATTTCATTTGGCTTACCTTTTTCTTATTGTTCATGTTTCCATCATTTTTAAATACCCCATATTCGGATGATAAACCATCTGCCATTTTGAATTGTAAGAATAATTCTTTTTCTGTGTGTAAATATATTAATGATTTTTCCAGTTAAAAATGCTACTATTTGACCCATATCTGGGAGGAGGGGATGTATTAATACCTTTCACAAGGGTATATGTATTTAAGGAATTGTAATGAACACAAATGGAATTTGAACTCAGATCTCTGATTTCTTATTCTGAGCTGCTATCCATTCTAACATCCAACAATGACATTGGAAAAGTCACGAATTCCTTTTTTCTCTCTGCTCCCAGTTATGGGTTAAATAGCATTGGGTTGAAGGAAGATAGCTCTGAATTCAAAGTCAGGCAAAATGTAAGAAGAAACAACTTCCTATGCATTCCCAGTGAACACACACAGCAGTTCACAGATGAGGATTTTGATCAATTATATCTTGAAGGGATATGGGATTGAAAACAAAAAAAAATATCAAAGTCATGACAGTTCAGCAGATGGTTATGTTAGGAGGTAGTTTATATGGATAAGAGGGGGAGATAATGGTTAACCTTAGACTTGAACAACTTAAAATTGTACTGATCAAGAAAAAACATCCTCTTGAGAGTTGGTTCCACAGAGCAGTGCTTCATGGGAAGAAGCTGTTCAAGTGAAACTGACTTCTCACCAATCAAATACAGAGAGAATGCGGGTGGTTTGCTACAATGTAAGTGGCATGGTGGTCCAACCAATTTCCATGTTAGTAGCAATAGAGCAGTGTGTGGCTTGCTACATCCCACCAGTGAGAGTGAGGTTGGAGGGTGGAAAATAAGGAAAAAAAGGATTTGGAGAGGCTTGTGAACACTGTTGAAACTGGAAAGTGATGTTCACTTATAATGAACAGATACCCAACTGTATTTGGATATATGAGGAGATGTTGGAAATTTCTTGACTTAACCAAATATGGATTCCACAAATTTTTGATTTTTTGCTATTTCATCAGATTTTAGGAAGTAGGTTGTGTCAAGAATTTTTCCGTCCTTCCTTGTATAGTAATTTCCAAAAAGAGATAATACATCCAATTCAAGTAGCAAACCATAGAAAGCATATTAACAATTAAAATTATTATAATTTGGAATTTACACTAATTGTTAATTTTTTATGATTACAGTATAGACTGAGTCATTAATTGTACATTTAAAAAAAAAAAAATTAAAAAATGGATTATTTTGGAAAAATAAATAGCACAGGATTTTAAATTCTATTTCTATTCAAATGTTGCAAAATAACCAATATTCACAACAAAACATTTATAACCATAATCTTGGTGGCATGAGAAGCATCTTAAAAGAGATTCTCCCTTACAATTAGCAAAGGAAAATTAAGTGAAATTCTATTGAAATAAATATTCTCTGATTCCTTTGAAGGCTTGTGCTTTGAAGATTTCCCTAATCTTTCATTTTTATGCACATCTATTTTTTTTTTAATAAATTATTCACAGTATATATTTTTATCAAAATCTGGTTTTTCAACTGTTTGTCTTGCATTGTAATTTTCATGAACTAATTAAGTTTCCTTTTTGCCACCCAGAAAAAAAAAATTGTCCATTTTTCGTTCTTGTCTTTCCAAGCAGAAACACTTACTTTCTAATTAATATTTTAATTTTTCTTCCCTTTTAGTGCTGCAATCTGTCTCTTAGTTTCTCTGTCATTTGTTCCCATGTGCTGATATTCATTATTAAAGAACTTCCATGCCATTAGAATGGTTGGCAGATGGTCGGGCACTGCTGTGATTTTTATCCTTTTGTTTAAATAATAACTAGTGGAAAATTAGCATGAAAATAAGATCTTTGTAATTGAAAAATAACAATGTAAATTTAATTCTAGGGAAAGACAAGGATTAATTATGGTTCTTAACTGAATGCAATTCTACAATGTCATAACGGGAATTTTTCCAGCTGTTATTATTTTGGATCTTCATAATTTTCTTATATCATTTCTTTCCTTTTTTTTTTAATATATTAGGTTGGTGCAAAAATAATGTCGTTTTCTCACATATGTTACTATGTGAGAAAACGACATTATTTTTGCACCAACTACTACTACTACTAGTAGTAGTAGTATTAGTAGTAATAGAAGTAATAGAAGTAGTAGTAGTAGAGATAGAAGAAGAAAAAAGATTTTACAAATTCTATTGACAAGCAATGAGATTTGTTCCAGCAGAAGTTCCCAAATGGTTTATTTTTTATCATTTAAGAATGATGGCATTATTTAAAATCAATCATATTTACATGACAATTCTTATCCATTCTTGTTTTTTTTAATGATAATATTCAAGAGTAACCTAATATAAACATATCTCTCCTAATATGTATATTTTTATTTGATTATGGTTAATTAATAACAGATATTTTCATCATATTTAATTAAGAGGAAAAATTTGAATTTCATTCTATTTTATTAATAAAATTTAAAGAAATTGCAAGCCTAAAGTCAGAACTCTGTATTTATTTCATTTATTAAACAAAAACATGGGATCTTTGCTCTTTCTCATGGTTTTTCTGGTTTATTGCCCATGTTTGTTTTTTTAATTATTAAAGTAGCAATTGTCAATAATAGCAGGGATTCTATAATAGTAATTATTTTAGTTCCTGCTGATTACTATTGATAATGATTGGGAGATCTGGTGATATTTTAAAAGATTGCTGATAGTATTTAATGCTGTATCTTTGGAACATGTAATATTAGAAATGAAAAATGAGAGTCTGTCTATATCTCTAAAGCCAACTCTATGGCTAAGGTACGTAGATGACACTTTTATACTCTGGCCACACCAGGAAAAGGTTCAGGTTCTACTGGACCATGTGAATTCAATAAGATACAGATCATGATGGAGAAAGAGAGTAACAATACACTCCCATTCTTGGATGTTCTGATATCTTGAATAGAGCATGGGTTCAAGACATCCATATACTGTAACCCAATATTCACCGGACAGTACCTCAATTTCAACTCCCACCATTCATACAGTGTAAAGAAAGGGATCGTCTGCTGCTTACAACACTGAGACATTAGATAAAGAATTGGTCAGTATAAGTAGTACTCTACAACATAACAACTACCCTGGGTACATGGCAGCAGCCCCAAAAAACTGGGATAGGCATGTACAAGAGGACAACAACACTCAGAAAACAGTCTGCCTGCCTTATGTGAAGGGGTTATCAGAGAAAATACAAAGGATCTGTGGTCCATATATTATCAGGACGACCTTCAAAAGCTGGACAACACTTCCCAGATATCTCTCCCAAGTAAGACCCCTCCAGAGTGGAGAACATGACTAAAGACTGTGTGTATGCCATCCTGTGCAGCTGTGGAAAGAACTATAAAGGGGAGAAAGGCTGCTCCCTTAAGGTAAGGCTTCAAGAACACCAGAAAGCTGTAACATGAGGGGAAGTGGAAAAATCAAGTGTGGTTGACCACATATGGAGAGAAAAGGGAGATCACTGTCCTCTCTGGGATCAGGTTGAGATCATAGACAAAGAGCATCATTGGAAAATTTGTGAATTTAAGGAATCAGCACGTATGCTAGGCCAGAAAAATCTCCTGAGCTGACCAAGCATAGAAATGAATACAATATGGAAACCAGTAATAAGGAGGGCCAGAGAAAAGTGATAACAACAAAAATTGCAATATGAGCTCTGGTAAAAATATGGAATGATAACAGCAAAAATTGCAATAGGAGCACTGGAAAAAAATGGTTGCTGAAGACATTAGGTTAATAATACCCAGAAATTCCTACACAGATATCCTCAAAAACACATGGCACAGTGGATAAAGGCGTTAGTTAGATCTGGTGACAGGACCCAAAGAGTGTGAGTTCAATACCTGGTTAAGGTGGTGGAGAACTTGGAGAGGGGAATTAACTGATAACTGACATCCATTAGATATGGCATGTGGAACTAGAACAGTCTACCCCAGTGAGCGAAATAAAGGATTCAGTTCAACATTTCAACTCATCTTTGACAAAGATGAGAACAATAGTCCAAATAATGTAAATAGTGAAAAATGAGAGGTTCTTGAGTTTCTCATGCAGTTATAGGTTGAGGATTTTTCTCAACATAGGCTTTTCCAAGAAAAGAACTTTGGTTTAGATCAGTTTAATAATTCTTTTAAAGTTGCTTATGCTATCATAGTTTTCATCAAAATCAGCATTTCTAAAGATGAAATATAGTTTAATTTTACAGAACTGAAAAATCCTCTAATATCACCTGAAGAAGGCTGGAGTGTACAATGGCTAAAACATCATGAATATGGCAATAAAGATGAGGAAAATAGTCTGAATAATGTAAACAGTGTAAATAATTACAATAACTTATATCAGAAATATAGACCGATGTAGAAGAAGACATATTTTATGTTTGTAAAATCTAAATTGTGTTCAAAACTAGTTTCCACTGAAAGTTAATGATTCTTGCATATATTTGATATAATATGAAAAGATATAGTCTTGAGCAAATAATGAAGAAATTTCAGTATTTAAAGTGTTAATAGGAAGCATATCTGTACATTAATAAGGGATTTAGTCAATAATTTTGTTCATATAGAATTCATACCTAAATGACCCAAAATGGTCACCAAAGTGATAAAATTAGTGACATGCACCATGTTTGTCATATAGCAGGCAAAAATCCTTAATAGTTGACGCAATTAATCATTATATTTAAATTTAAGAAGTAATTCAAGCAGATTGCTTTAGAAATTTGAGAAAGTAATTTCTTTATATTGATCAGGATAGAATTTAAATGTGCTTATTGAATATTTAACTGTTATGATTTATAAAATGCTGAATTAGATTCAACAAACATGTATAACATTTTCAGTAGGTAATTAATAACAACATTCAGAACAGCATTAATAATGAAATTAGTAATAACAATAGGAACATTAGTAATTGATAATGTTTTTATAACATTAATAATAATAAAAATGATGATTTTACATATTGACTGGACCCTATCAAGGTTGAATATATTTATTGTTATTGCCTCAGAAAATGATTCCAAAAGCTAAACAGAATATTAAGAAACAGGAAAATTTCATTTGAAACAAAGGAAAGAGTACTGAACTCTTATGCAATATCAATCTTCCCATATGTCAGAGAATGCTGGACAATCTCTTCACAGATGAAGGAGAAGCAACAGGAAGGATGCTAAGAATGCCATCGACTGAACATATGAGCAACAAGAGAGTTTTAAAGAAAATGGAAACAAAAAGGGAATTTATACTAAAAAAAAAAGTAAAAAGACACACCTTACAAAGAGCTACAAAGGTGTTGTATCCTTAAAGAGGTTAAAAACAGACAAAAATAGTACCTGAGTGAAGGAACAGCAACACACACATAGATGAAAGAAGAGAAGTTTATTGTAAAAGAGAATACACTACTGAAAGACAGGGAATCAGGTGGCAGGCTAGTAATTCCAGAAGCAAGCCCCCTGAACTCACTATATGTAGCTACTGATATAGTCAGGTGATAGGGAGTGTGGAACATTCCATTACAACAAAAGAGCAAGAAGTTGTGGAGGCCCATGATTGCCCCCATGTTCTGAATGGCCATCGTACACAGAAGATGAAAAATGATAATATTAGCCATCTCCATAGTTGGAAATATTTGGCATTCCAAGACCAAAAAGCAAACATCAGTTGAAATTCATAGAATATTTCTATTAAAACAATTTTTTCTGGAAAATAGGTTTTTCAAGCCCACAGTTATTGCTCTTTATAGTGTTGATGGGGGCTTTATTAATTTATTCTTATTCAAGTGCAAAATATTTCTAGAATATGCAAATGAACTTTTTAGAGATGTTTTATACTTTTCATTCAATATATCATAAACAGTGACTCCATTCTACACAAATAGCTAAATTATTAATTAAATTTTTTATAGTCTCTTATGAGAATATATTCTTACAGCCAGATACTCTCTCTCTCTCTCTCTCTCCCCAATAAGCCTGGTATCAGAAAGGATGTCTGAATCTAATTACTTATGCCTAAAGAACTGACTGATGAATCTTGAAATGGATAATCTCACAAAAATGTTCATGATGATGATGATTGTGATGGTGATGATCAAAAAGAGATATTCATTTTTTTGCCATCTTTTATGACTGACTTTTGAAAAGATCAATTCACGATGAGCAACTAATAGAATTCATTTTACCATTAATCCTGGGAAAACGTTGGATACATGAATATCTTGATTTGGAAATTGATGTACATTTGCATTATTATCAAACCATAATGCATGGTAAGACTGCTTAGCAGACCCAGTATAGCATTATATTCATTTTGACCAATTAAGGAATATTGAATCTTATAAAACTGAGTCTAGTGAGTGAAGCAAAAAGGAAAAAAAATGCATAAGATTACTTCAGCCTGATGAAAAGTGTGATAAGCTACATTTTGTATAATCAGATAAAATTGTTCTGGTCAAGTTCTATTTATCTCTGATTTTCAGACTTTTATTATTAACATTTACATTTAAAAAAAAAAAAAAGAAAAGAAAAACAGGTTGAATCAAGTATAAAAAGTAAGTGCATGGAATGATATCTGCCTGTTGAATTCTCTGCATCTGATTTTTAAAAGTACTTCAACCAGCCAATTAGAAAATATCCATATTTGATGATCGTTTTTATTTTTAATAAGTATTGATAATCATTAACTTAGACAGAGTCACTTTCTTCTTGTATTTCAGTCTAGATTACAACCTGAAATCCAAAAGTAAGTAAAAATATTTGCTTACGCTTTTATTATATCATTTTTCTATAAAGAAATCAGATGAAGATGAAACTTGAGCCAACAGAAATATGGTTCTACAGAAGGCCAAGAATACCATGGACTAAACAAGTCTTAGAGAAAATAGAAACAAAAAGGTTACTTACACATAGAATTAGAAAGAAACAGTTGAAACATAATGAGGAAAAAGGGCTTGGAGAATTTGACACTTACAAGACATGCTGACGGCAAGGCGAACAGAGGAAAACAAAAATTAACTGACCTAACAAGCTTGTACAAATGGTTGGCAAAACAGGGATTAGGAGAGATAGCAAGAAAACTAAGAGCTTCAAATGACATGAAATTGTGGAGAGCCATGATTGGATACGTCCTGAAGGGATATGGCTTAGTGAAGATTAATAACAATATAGGAGCAAAAAGGAGACATCTATTTAAGATCAGAAAGAGATTGTTGAAATTATTGCGAAACATAATGAGAAAGACTTGGAGAATTTGAGACCCACAAGACATATTGAATGGCCTACCAAAAAAACTTGTGTGTGAGTGGCAGAACAGGAATTGAGAGGCATAGTAAGGAGACAAACATTGTTAATTTACAAGGGATACAAAGTTGAGGAGAGCCATGATAACCCATATTCTGAAAATCATGGTACATAGAATAAGAAGAATCAGATTGAAATGTTTAATAAGATTTCATATTTAACATACATATATGAATTTGCTATATAGATGAATTTAGATTGGATTTAGATATGAGTTTATGGGAGAAGATGATATATATATAAATTCTATCAGGTGAAAAAAACAAAATCATTAACCTCTATATTTATTTTTTGTATGAATGATTCATGAATTTATAAATTATATTTGCACCTTTTAATTGAAATTAAAATAACTGATCCAACATGCAACTCTCGGATAATAAGTGTGACATTACTGTAATCATTGAACAATATAGTTCATGCCATATTCACGGAAAATCTACCAGTAAAAAAGAATTCTCTCATTGCTATATTTGTACAAAAAAGCACAACCTTAAAATTTAAATTCAAACTCAGCGTTGCAACCACACGTTCCAAAACAATAACACATTTCTCATAGCATTTTTTCGGATTACATCTCTATTTTCATTGTCCTCTTATTACTGAGAAGTAAAAACAAGAACAAAATCTACTTCCATACTTGATGATGTCTGTAGGAACAGACGCAAGCTTGTAAAAATTAAAAAGACCTATGCAACTGGAATTTATAAACAGGGATCATATCATTCATATACAGGTTCGGGGTTGATGTATCTTATTTATATTGTTTGCGACAAAGTATTCTCACCATTTAAATCATTAACCTCTATATTTGTTTTTTGTATGAATGATTCATGAATTTATAAATTATATTTGCACCTTTTAATTGAAATATATATATATATATATATATATATATATATATATATATATATATATATATAGGGTGATTGAAAAGTAACTCCCTATTTTATGTATGAGTGGCCAGCAAAAAGTTCTAATTTAACGCTATGTGACTTTTTTCTTTGTGGTTGGTTAATGAAGCAAGTCTACTATACCAAATTAAGACTTTTGGAAAACTAGAAGGGTAAATAGAAGAAGTTATGTCTTCTATACTGCAAGAGTTCCTGGGTTGCTCAAGAAGATGGTAGTGAAATCTGGTGCCCATGTTGAATCTTAAATAAAACCACATGCTAAAGAAGTAATAAGTTACTTTTCAATCACCCTGTGTATATATATATATATATATATATATATATATATATATATATATGTATGTATGTGTGTGTGTGCAGATACATCAATAATATATTTTTCTTCATATATATATATATATATATATATATGTATCTATCAATAATATATTTTCCTTCACACACACACACATATATATAGTTGTAAACTTAATAGCGATTAAATTTTGATTTTGAAATTAGCAGTTTTTAATTTTAATATTAAATTTTATCATATAATTTAGTAATTATTGGTTAGAATAAATTCTTTTTTAATACTACCCATATTTTAAACATCTGAATAGATATTATAACATGACTTCGTTGTCAAGCTTTTTGAATTTTCCTATACTTGTATTTTGATTGGTCAATCTAGCTTTTGTAACGTTTTTCCCTTGCGAAGGATTGTTAATTAATTTGAAACTTTTAAAACCATTTACATTCAACATCATCACTTGATAAGACACCAAGGGTGTTGAAACAAAATGGCTATTTTTGTAGTGATTTTATAACATATTTATGTTATAAATTTTTTTAAAATAAATAATTACATATATATATGTATATATATATATATATATATATATATAGAGAGAGAGAGAGAGAGAGACATATATAATAAAATATATGAAACAACAAAAGATAGGAAGTTGTGGAGAAGCAAGATCACCCATTTCCTGAAGGAACATGACACATGGCTATGCTGTGCATCTAGACACACTGGTGATCAGAAATTTAAAATATATATTTAAAGTTAAGCAATCCCTCATCATTATTGTTTCTAACGACGGTTAATTATAACTAACATTTGGTTATATTTTCCTTTATATATATATATATATATATATATATATATATATCCATCAATAAAAACATTATTTAGTCTGAAGAAGTCCTTTTGAAGGACAAAATGCATTACATTTGACTTTTCCATTTTCTCATTCAATTACCCACACATGAGTTTATATTAAAATATTCTAAATTAACTATTCTGGACTGAGTGGCAGTTACAAAAGCAATCATTGCATATAGCAAATTAACCCTTTCCTTTTAGATAACACACATATCAAAATAATATTAAATCATACATCCACCATTTCCAATCTCTCTACATCTATTATTTTTCTTTCAACCTTTCTGCTGATTTCCCCAGCCAGTTAACATCAACACAACTGCAATCATCATTTAGTTTTCTCTCTGCCAATATATTGATATATACATGCACATGTATACTCTGATTCTCTTCCACTTCTGTGAAGACCTTAAGTATGTTTGAATGCCAAACACTTGGTCCAATCAAAGATACATTTGTTCAGTTTAAAAAAGATTGAATCTAAACAGAAACAAGCAAATTTGAATGAATAATTTTGATCTAAAACTATAGACTTTTAAGCACGCAAATAACTTCATAGCTTTTTAATCCAAAGAAATTCATAATCATAACCATTAATAATTAGCATTCACATTTGAGATAACCAGAAAAAAGACCAAACATGTTGGATAATGGTGTTTATTTTAGTCCCAATTTTCTTCAGAACCTAGGCGATCATAGCTCTCCACATCTTTCTATCTTCTGTGGCTCTTAGTAGTTTTCTTCCCATTCCCACAAGCTCATCAGGTAAGTGGCTCACAGGCTTCCCTTATTTCTCATGCCGTCAATGTCCTATAAGTTTTTCAGGCCCTCTTTTCTCATTATGTGTCCAAGGAATTTTAGCTACCTCTTCCTGATTTTGAGTATAAGTGTTCTTTCTGTTGCCATTTTCTTTAAGACTTCCTCATTGCTTACATTCTTCATCTATGGAATTTTCAGTATCCTTCTATAGAACCATAATTCTACTGCTTCTAGTTTTTGCTACATCTTTAGCAAAATTGTTCAAAATTTACTGCCATATGAGGATGGATATCAAGTGGCAATCCAACAGTCCATTTTTTTTTTATTTCTAACAAAATGTTTCCATTTTGGAATTCCTCTTTTGCAAGTTCAATGTGTCTTTGGATCTCAGTGTTGCATTTTCTATCCTCTGTTTAGAGAAGGAAAATGACCATTTTTTTTTAGTATATGCTAGAATTAATGAATGCTCACACCTCACATAAAAATTAACTCAGCTAAGTTTCTCTTATCAGGACCTATTAAAAAGGTTAATCTGAAATGGGCACAATGTAAGGATGATTAACAGGTAGATAAGGATAATGTGAGGATGATCTGGTGCTAGATAACGTGATAGTCAAACGTTGGGTTCATCTTGTAATTCCTTACTTTATTTTTCAATGATGTTCAACCTGTACAAGGCTGAAAGGCCTGTCAAGGTAGAGGGTTACAGTGTGAAAGGAGCACTTTTTGGGATATATAGGGAAGATAACCAATAACCCTAGAGCTGAACAGTTTAAGATGGTAGTGATTGAGGAAGCATCCTCTTGGGAGTTGGTTCCACAAAGCAGCGGTTTATGGGAAAATGCTGCTTGAGTGGAACTTACATCTCACCAATGAAATATGAAGGATATTTTGCTACAATGAGCATGGCATGGAGGTTCTTAGCAGTAAAGATTAGAACTGTTTGAACTAAAGAATTTAGTTTGAACACTTTCCATGGAAATAGCAATAGAGCAGTGAGAGGCTTGTAAAATTTGGTCTGTGGGAAAAAGATTGCAGAATCTGTCTATATTTCTGAGATGAGGTATTGTAAGTATTTGCACAAACTTACACTGTTTGGATTGCTGACTTTATCTTTATTGTCATATTCACAAAGTTTCAGCCATTGTATTCTCTGGCCTTCTTCAGATGGAATTTTGAACCAAACACTTTATTTCGTCCACTTGGCTAGATTGTTCTCGTTCCATGTGCCATACCTTTACAACGTATATTACCTGAAGAAGTTTGAACTGTACAATGGCCAAAACATTGTGAATATGACAATAAAGATGGGGATAACAGTTCGAACAATGTAAATTGGGATTGCAGAGTAGAAAATAATTACTGTCAGCTTTTATATATTTTTCTATTAGGTTGGCGCAAAAAATAATGTCGTTTTCTCACATATGTTTTTATGTCAAAAAACGACATTATTTTTGCACCAACCTAATATAATGAGATACCCTGGCAGACACTAATCTTCTATGTGTCTGATAAAAGTGATCATTGTTTCCAACTAAAGATAAAACTAAATAATATTCCCAATTTTGGTAAATAACATTAAATTAATGATTAAAGAAAATGTTTTTGCATATATAAATTTTAGTTCCTCTTTACACTCAAAAATGTCTTTAGTGATGCAGTTCCTTTATGATTTTGGAAATTCTTCATTGATTTCTCTAAAGAACCTATTAAATATATAAGTAATATCCAATTTAAAAAAAAATGCTTTCTCTCAGACAAATATAGGATTTATCTCTCTTTCAGATTTTCATGTCAATTCCACTGCAAGTATATTGAGGTTGTTTATGAAAGTAGACCATCTACCTGGTTTCAGACAAGATATATTTATAACCAGACCACTAAAAGAATGACCAGCAAGCAAGCAAGAGAGGAGATTGTGTTCATCCTTGTTTGCATGTAGACATGGATTACAATTAATTGACTAGGTAGAAAGCCATCCAACTGGAAAACTTGACCTAAATTATCTATGGAAACCTATAATCCTGCTATTAGGCAAAGTGCACATGACTGGGCTTAATCGAGAAAGATTTGAAAAGCAAATGAAAATTGGGAGGAAATTTCAGCATTTCTTGACTTGGCTAATTTAACTGGCCATGATAGCTTATCTTATCACCATGTTAGTTTTCATCATCATTCATCTATTATTTAGATTAAAGAAAAGAGAAAAATAAATCAGCATCAGATACAGATAGATAGAGAGAGAAACTTGAATTCAATAGACCAAAAAAAAGAGAGAGAGAGATAGAGAAAGAGAGAAACTGAAACTCAATAGACCAAAAGAAAAGGAGAGTGAGAGAGAGAGAGAATCTTGTATTCAATAGACCAAAAGAAAGAAAGAGAGAGAGAGAGAGAAAGTGAGAGAGAGAGATAGAAACTTGAATTAAATAGACCAAATGAAAAATGAAAAAAAGAAAAAGAATGAAACAAAAAAAACATAGAAAAAGCAAATGAATAAGAGAAAAATTTTAAAGAGAAGAATCTAGAAAAATGAAAGTAGATATTATAAAAGAGTGATGGTGTGAAAAAATTAAAAGAGAGAAGGAAAATTTAGAAAGTAAAGATCAGCCAAATATCCAGTGTTAAAAAAGTGAGTAAAATAAAATAAATAATACACACACACGCACATATATATATATATATATATATATATATATATATATAGATAGATAGATAGATAGATAATATTAGTGGTAAATACACACATACATATGTAAAATATATAAATATATATACATACATGCATAAACATACATATATATTTTGTATAAAAAAAAAATTCCAAGAGGATAGAATCCAGGTAGAACTCAATGTCCAGGACAGAGTAAGGATATAATAAAAAGGCTTAAACACTAATATTCCATGATCATAATTTATTCCATTGGAATCGTAAATACGATACAATTCATCAGACCTACAAATTCAAAAAGAAAACAGAAAAAACAACTTCGGGAATAAAAAAAAAAATTTAGAGAGAGTGTAAATATGAGAGTGTGGGACGAATGTTAGAGCTACAGAGAGGGGTAACAGACAAGAGAAGGTGGGGGATTAAAATTTAAGAGAGAGAAGTTTTAGAGAGGGGAGTGAAAGACGGTTCAAGAGAGAGATGTATATATATATATATATATATATATATATATATATGGTATAAAATGACAATTGGAAAAAAATCTTAGATTTTGCCGACACGTTTCGTCTTCTGACTTTTTCAAGGCAAAATCTAAGATTTTTTCCAATTGTCATTTTATATCAATCTGTCTTGTCCACAGAATTCATCTGGGAATTTAACTATATATATATATATATAAATAAAGAAGGGGAAAAACTATTCTTAGCCAATGCGTTTCTTCCTCTGAAGGACTTTATCAGAGGAGGAAACATGTCGGGTAATAATGGTTTTTCCTCTTGTCACTTTTTATTAATTTTGATCCACTACAAATACACGCTATCTATCTATCTATCTATCTATCTATCTATCTATATATATATATATATATATATATATATAGTTGATTTAGAATACATTTGAAAGAGAGAAAGTGAGACAGAAGTTTGACAGTTAAGAAAAAAGATATGAAAGTGTTAGAAGAAAGTGAAATGAGAAAAACTCAGAAAAAGGGCTCAAAAGCCATTCAGAGAGAGAGACATTTTTGAGTATAAAATTAAAACATAAGAAGAATAACTGAGAATGAAGTTTAGATTAAGAAGGACTAAAAGCGATGCATTAAGAAGAGAGATTAAAAATGGAGAGAAAAACAACTTAAGGTAGGAATACTGAGGAATATGGAAACAGTGAAAGAGAGAGCTAGAGAAAAATCTCAGAAAAGATGATTCGGACAGAATTAGTCGGTTTGGGAACCATGCCAAGAGAAAAGTTATTGAATAAAAAAAAAAAAATCACTTTGCCTTCTCTTAATCTTGTTTCTTCTTATCATTGTAATTATTTTTTCTTTTCTTTTTCCCAATTCCCATTAGCAAGTGGATACTAGTGAATGCTGGGTCAATTCCTTTATCTATTTCTTTATGTAACTTCAATCTTTCAGAGTGATAAAATATTAGCATTCCTTCAGTTTGTCACATGTCTTATATCCTCAAAACACTTACATATATTCTTTGTTTTCCAATGTGGATTTTGTATTGCAAAAAAAAAAAAAAATTATTATTGATATCATTATTTTTGTGATTATTAAAAAGCAAAAATATTTCTGTTTTGTTTTTGTGGGTATTATGAGTGATATCCTACCCTTCTTTCTGCATGTGACAGATACAACAGGGATTCAGCTCCAAAGTTTAAAATGATTATCTGACTTGGGATATTAATAGTATTTCTTCAGTAATTGATAACTTTGATAGTATTTCAGACATTTGATGTAGCACTTAATTTCCTTGTTATACACTTAGTATAAAATGAATTAAGCTGCTGGTTGAAATAAAGGAAATATATTTTGCATATTATAGTATACTGTATATATAACCTATGATATTAAAGGCTTGATTTTTTAACAAATATCTCAAAATTTTAATTCTCTTTTATGATTTCATACATAGAATTACAATTAATTTTAATGCTGTTTATTGTAAAATCATCATAATTTATAACGTTAATATTGCACCTTTGTTCTTTTTAACAACCAGGGCCAGTGCATACTACCTCCAAACCCCCTGACTCTCGTTATCTTAACATTTGCTTTTTTCTACCTACATTTATATATATAAATTAAATTAAGCACAACAGACTATTACAGGATGAAAAAAGATTTTGATGTCATTCTGCATTCTTTTTTTGTCCAAATCCATGAATTTGTTTTGCTCATGCTCAGTCTTGAAAAAAATGCTATATAAAATTTACTATTTTTTATCCATAATGTGTTAAAATCATTCAACTTTTTAACAAGAAAAATATCAAGTTGGTGTTAAAAATTGCCACCACACATTATTGATCTATTTAAGATAAAATGATCGATATTGTCACCCGTCTCTAATTTGTATCTAGATACAATGCATTTATTTTAGAATTTTTCTTGTTGAATTGTTTACCAATATTGTATATTGTCCATTACTGTAAGTAATTAGGTTACAATAAAATTTGTATTTTATGAATATGACTTTATGAAAATTGAGGCACGAAAGATTTGGGGTATCTGTTAACAAAATATCATAGATGTGGTGGAAGTCCATGTGGTCCTTGCACTGGTTCTGTTAACAACAATACTTTTGTTACAATTAACATATGTTTATGCAAATTTATTATCTCATAGGTTGGATTTGCTAAACCAATACATTAAAGCAATTACTCAAATGATTCCATATATAATGATGCAGCAGATTTACTATCTGTCTCTATATCTGAGATGAGGTATTAGGTACACTATTTACATTATTCAGACTATTGTCCTCATCTTTGTTGCCATATTTATCACAACATTTTGGTTGTTGTACACTCCGGCCTTCTTCAGTTCTCGTAAATAACATGCAATGATAACAGCAAAAATTGCAATATTGGCACTGATAAAAAATGGCTGCTGAAGACATTAGGTTTATAAAGTCCCAGAAATTCATACACAGATGTCCTTAAGGACACATGGCACAGTGGATAAAGACGTTGGTTAGATCTAGTGACGGTGTGAGTTCAATACCTGGTTAAGGGAGTAGAGAACTTGGAGAAGTGAATTAACAGGAGATAACTGATAACTGAAAACCATTAAACATGGCACGTGGAACTAGAACAGTCTACCCCAGTAAGTGAAATAAAGGGTTCAGTTCAACATTCCAACCACCTGAAGAAGGCCGGAGTATCGAAATGTTGTGATAATATGGCAGCAAAGATTTGGACAATAATCCGAATAATGTAAATAATGCAGCAAATTTTAGGGTAAAAAAAATAAAAATGAAAATTAGTCTTGCATTATAGAACTGGCTGTATTTGAATGCAGCACAGGTAGACAAGATTTCTACTTATTTACTTTTGGATTATTGTCCGCATTGTTGCTATCACTGCATTTCAGATGGGAATTCCAAACTGAACCCTTTATTTAATCTACAGGGGTAGACTGTTCTAGTACTGTTCAGTTAGTGCTCGCATATGCTTCTAATTGAAGGCCTCATGATTGCATTTAGCATGAAACAGACTAACAGAGTGTTGCTTCTGGGTATTGACTGCAATGTCCTCTGTTATGTACACACACACACACACATATATATATATATATATATATCAATCAGTTATGTGCCATGTGTGATACACGTGTAGGCAATCATGTATCTTTTGATACATGACAGATGAAGTAGATTTTTTCCAGCAGTAGGTTGCCATTTCTTTTTGCAGTAGACCAGTTGCCATCCAGTCTGTCCTGCTATTTATGCATAGCTGGGAGGGAGAAGAAGAGGATACATACCTTTCCCAAGGGTATTAGTACAGTATAGATTTGACTGGAATTCGAATATATATATAGTTTTACAAATTAATTAATGCACACTCTATGGGCCAAAAACAAATAT
>OZ010576.1:78837260-78934760 GCA_963932145.1 Acanthosepion lycidas
AAGTGATGTATCTATAAGTGGGGTATTAAACTTAACCTTACAAAATTTAATTGCTATAGAAATCACAGTAGCATCATCTTCATAAGGAAATAATGTTGCTTATTCAGTGGACATTTTGAAAACTGTTCAATACTTTCAAGGTATTTTGGTAAAGACAAGAGAGGAGACAATATAACTATGCTTAAGGGTGTCCGAATATCTGAGATGAAACAGTATCATTATTCCATATTCTCATAATTCTTTTTCTGACAGACGTAGTTATTATTTAGCTAACAAAATTAAAATAAAATAAAAACAATACAAGCTTTAAACAGTGTGATACTGATGTTTTGATTAGGTTAGGTTGGTGGATTTTATGAAATATCAACCGATGTTACATTTTTCCATGTTAAAATCTGATTTTTATTATATTTGAGTCAATAGGTAAACCTAGGTTGGGTTTACACTTGAGAATCTATAGGCAAACATTGGTTGGTTTTATACTTGAGTCTATAGGTAAACATTGTTTGCTTTTATACTTGAGTCTATAGGTAAACATTGTTTGCTTTTATACTTGAGAATCTATAGACAAACAGTGAGTGTCCATACCTAAGTTTGCATGCACCCAACTGGTAGATGGTCCCAAACTTTTGGGAAGAGTCTTACTTCTCTACATGGAATGTATATTTTGGACCCTATGTGCAGGACAATATAGAACTATTACATTTGGCTTATAAAATGACACATGGTTTTGAGATGATTATTTAATGTTTAAATTCTATCTTACAGGTTTTAAGATCAAGAAGAACTATATGTCATAAGTTATTTTTTGTAAATATAATGACAATTCATTTGGTTAATTACATTACTTCTTTAATTTAAATATGACATGATCATCAGTGCTTTTATAAGATTGATTCATGATTCACATTTGGCATGAGCCATCATGATATGTAAAGAAAAGGATCAAAACATATATATCATAAATAATATTTTGGTTTTCTTTAAACAGTTTTCATTCAACCATTTGACAGAAAGTGCTTCTTTTTTATTTCTCATAAAAAGTAAAAGAAATAGAATTTGGCTAACATACATTGCCTTTTTCCAAAAATTGTATTCATTAAAATGAAAATATTTATTTTTGGTTTCATTATTTTTTTTATTTTAGAAAAATCAAGAATTGGTAAATATTACTTTTGTGAGGCAGTTTTATATCTTTTAAATATTTTTTCGTATTACTCTAACTATTAAACATGCATTTTTTTGATGATATTACTATTAAATGCTTTTTCTTTCCTGGCAATCATCTTTTTATATTCTGAAATGTTTAGTCAATGTTCCAATCTGTATAACAATGGCTTTGAGCATTACACTTTTTGTCTTTTTCATGAAAAATTAAAAGGATTTTTTGTCACTATATCTTGCATTTAATATCATTTCGGTTCCAGAACCTCAAATGGAATAAGGATGAAAAAAGAAAAAAAAAATGAAGTATGCCCTCTTCTTCTCCCTATCATTATAAGAAGAAGTATAGCAACAACAAATCCAACAACAATAAAAATAAGAATAATTATAATAATGATGATGCCATCTCAACTTTTGATTCTATCCAATTATTTGTACTTGAGCTTTTCTTTCTGAACGCTCAACAGATTTTGTTAAATCTAACATTCATTGAGCGGATACAGAATTTAAATCATTTATTTTTTATTCTACCACATGTTGCCATTGTATTACAATTTCTATCTCTCTTTCATTTACTATGTTTCTCTGAAAATATATACATATGTGTATACACACATACACACACACACTCATATATATATGTATGTATATATAAATATAAATATATATATATATATATGTGTGTGTGTGTGTGTAAATAAAAGTAGACACTGAGGTCAATACTAAGTAGCAACAGTCTGTTTCATGTTTGAATGCAAACTTCAGACCATGTGCATTGTATTTTGGCTTGACTTTATATGCTGTGAGGCAGTACATTAAGGGAAGGGTAGTAAGGTCTTTATCTTTGATATTGAGAATTTTTGCCCATAAATATAGCATACCTTAAAACTATATTTTTATCACATATATATATATATATATATATATATATATATATATATATATATATATATGTGATAGAAATTAGGTGGATTTGAGCAGCACTATATCAAGTCTGATTCGCTACCTGAAGTTTGCCTGATAACGTAACTGTCCGGGTTTCAATTCTCAGTAGTGGATGTGCACTGCTGATGAGTCCCAAATATAGGACAAAACGGCCGTCCAGTGCTTTCTAGACTCAATGAATTACTTATATATATATATATATATATATATATATATATATATATATATAGGGGAATACTGAAAAATTGATGGCCTGACCCACTTTCCAACCTCTGCATTTCAGTGGCCAAATATCAGAATTGTTTATAAGAGTTAAAGAAAGAGGAGAAAAGATGTGCCAATTGTACTGAAATGTTTGGTGAATAAGTGGATTCTTCTGGATTGGTCCAAGAAATTTTCAGGACACCATTATCTATCTCTGCCTATAAAAAGGTTATTTTTTTTCCTAGCAAAATCTGCAATCATGGTTATATCATGATGAGAATTTTTACAGCCTTACATATTCACACAATACAAATTATCTTTCCAAGATAGATTTCTAAAAAAAAAAGACCTCACTTTCTGTTTGTCAGTTTTTCTCTGTCTCTGTCTCTCACTTGATATATATATATATATATATATATATATATATATATATATGGTATGAAATATATATATATATATCAAAAACTGTATTGAGGAAATTTCATCCTTAAAACTTCATCAGACTGGGTTTGTTGTGACTATGCATGTATATAAATGAGAGATGCATTTTGTGTGTTGTTTTTTAAAAAACAAATATATATATATATATACTAGCAGTAGAGCCCGGCGTTGCCCGGGGATGTAACAGTAAGAGATAGATCAAGTATCGACCATCATAAAGACTGAAAAATAAAATTGACAAAGATTATTGTTTAAGGTTGACGGGCACACATGTCTTAATTAGTTTTTTTTTTTTATGAATTGATCAAATCTAAACTCAGACAAAAACATTGTTTTCAATCGTTATGAGTCTACCGATTGAATAGAATTTTATTATAAACAGTTGTCTTGTAAATGGAATTTCTAAAGCATTCTGAATGTAAAAATAAAGAAAAAAGTGTGCAAGACAATAAGAAACATTATGTTTTGCTGAAATCAGTTGAAAAATGTAGGAAATCCGATCCCATATATGAACGAACACACACACACACTCACACACACACCCACACACAAACAACCTAGGTTTTAATATAAGTATAACTCGATGTGAGTTGTCCCCCTTTCATTCTCGCAATGCCTCTTAATCGTGTTTTCAAATTGATTTTGTGCAAAAACAATTGTGTTTTTCCAATTTTTGGCACTGTCAGAACCACTGCAAGGTAATTTTATGTAGTCCCGTGAAGTTTTGTTTAAATCGGTTGAAAAATGTAGGAAATCCGATCCAATATATAAACATACAGACACACACACACACAAACAACCTGGGTTTTATAATAAGTATGATATATATATATATATATATATATATATATATATATATATATATATGTATGTAAATATTCTCAGAGTATATCTACAGAAGATACAAAATGAATGAAAAGGCAAGAGGAAATCTATACTTAGTTTAGGTGACACTAGTTTATTTTGCAACATAAAACCATCATATTTGCTTTGATAAAGTCTGTTGAATGGTGAAAAGCTTCAGCTAAAGCAAGTATAGTTTTCCTCTTGTCTTTTCATTCATATATATATATATATATATATATATATATGTATGTTTGTATATATAATCACATATATCTATATATGTATATATTTATATAGATATATAGATATATTCATATATATGTGTATGTATATATATATATAAATGTATGTATGTATATGCAATTATATATATCTATATTTGCATATATATACATATATATATATATATATATATGTGCGTGTGTGTGCATGCATTATGCTATATACAGTATGAATTAAATTCAGTATTTGTATGTCTTTACTTTGTAATTAGCATATCTAGTGAAACTTAGCAAGCACTTTATTTTTAATTAGGTTTCCACAATACTTAATGTCTTCTGTTTTATTTGAAAATCAATTAATTATATCAGTATAATTCATTAAATTCATTATCTACCTACAGATATTTGATGCCAATATATAATTTTCTGTAAACATTTTGAGTCGATTAATTTTACTGACCAATTTTTCCAAATTATAAATAATCCTACTCTGACAAGGAAGAAATTCTGTCAGAAATTATATGAAGTTGTTTTCAGAAATATGGTCTACATTTGGACCATATTTCTTGTACTTTTCTAAAATGAACTTTGGACAGTTTCTGATGGAATTTCCTCCTTGTCTGAGAGGGATTATTTGTTGTTTGGAAAAGTTGATCAGTAAAATTAATCAATTATTTTGTTTTTAATAATATTTGCCTTAAAGAAAATTTGCCTAAATGCACAGAATACATATATATGTGATAGTATAAAGAACAAATAAAAAGCCATGTTGAGTCATGATCTCCCACATCCTGAAAAGACATGATATATAAAAGAAGTGAAAAAAGATCATTCTAAACTACGAAGAATGTTTTAACTAACATTAATTTTTTACTTAAATTACAAATAATCTTTCTCAGACAAGGAAGAAATTTTGTCAGAAATTGTTTCAAGTTCTTTTCAGAAATATGGTCTAAGTTTGGCCCATATTTCTTGTCATGCGTGATACACACTTAGGCAATCATGTATCGAAAGATACATGACTGACGAGGCAGATTTTTTTCCCGCAGTAGGTTGCCATTTTTTTTCTGTGATAGACCAGTTGCCATCCAAGGCTATAGAACCTAGTCTGTCCTACTATTTAGCGATAGCTGAGGGGAGGTGAAGAGGGTTCATACCTTTTCCAAGGGTATTTTCATGTAAGTGAAATACATTTGACTAGAATTCAAACTCGACTTTCCGATTCCTCAATCTGAGCTGCTATCCATTACTCCACCATCTGAAATGAACTTAGGACAGTTTCTGATGGAATTAATTATGGTTAAACTTTAGCTTTCAGAAATTTGATTATCATTATTAAAAGAAAAAGTAGAATCGGTTTAGATTCAAAATCAAAATATTCCAAGATAACGTATTTCTATTATTCCATGTATTATCTCTCCAATTCCCTTCATGTTTTAAAGTACAAAAAACAAAGATAACACTCATTAGTTTTAATAATACAGACAATAATAATAGAAGAAAAGGAATAACTACCATGACATTTTAGTCATCATTGCAGAAATAATACTAATTGAATATATAAAAGAACTCAGGCAGACTACATTTTACACACTGTTACCTTTGAGTTGAATGAAAATGAGATTGAATTCATTGCTAGATCAGCTGCTAAAAAAGTTGGTTCACTGTGTCATGCGAGACAATTTTTCTCTCAAGAATCTATCATATATATCTATATGTCTGTTCAGTATTTTTATAAAACTCTCTTAAGTAAAAAAGTAACAATACTTTGGGCAAAATTTTATCTAATTATAAAAACCTTTAAGATTAAACTTTAGGTCTTAGAAATTTGATCATCATTACCAACAGACAAAGTAGAATTAGTTAGGATTCAAAATCAAAAAAATCCCTCCTGAGAAAATATGTTTTTTTTAATAAAATAAGCAATTCTACTTAAAAGATGAAATTCTTTACATTAGGTTTGCATCTTCCCTGATGGTAGGTAATTGTAAAATGCTGATGAATAATCATCTTATGTTTGAAGATTATTTGATTTACCCCAAAAGTTCCTGATTTAAGTAACATGAAAAAACAAAAGCAAAAACATAATAAACATTAGAAAGAAAGTAGATGTTAAAATTCCCAAAATATGGGCAATTAGTGCAAAATAAGAAGTGCCTGTGTGGTAAAAATGTCAGTGTTGAGTGAATCAGAGAAGAAGATTAATGTTTGAAAGTCGGGAATTTCCATTAAGGAAATTTCTGAGAATCTGAACATTTTTTTCCTTTGCAGCTATTCTTACAATTGCCTATAAAGACTGAGATTTCTCCTAGGCAGCTGTTATTGAGTTATGGGGATAGACACGGGAAGATCAAATGTCTCCCAGATGTGTTTGCTATTCTTATTTCCAAGTGGTGAGAATGAGAAAAGATTCTTATGATAGACAAAGATACCCACACGCGCACACACACACACACACACACACCCACATATATATATATATATATTATTAAGTTGGTGCAAAAATAATGTCGTTTTCTCACATATTAACATATGTGAGAAAACGACATTATTTTTGCACCAACCTAATACTTCAAACATTATTTTTAGTGGAGACCCGTATTTGAGTAGAATTTTTTTTCTTAAACAGTGCTTATTTGATCTACTGGCCCGGGAGTTTGACTTTTGAGAAAAAATCTGAACAAGGGTTTGGGCTTTAAAGTAAATAGAACCTTGCTTTGCTGTAAGGATCTCCATGGCTGAGTGGTCTAAAGTACATCAGATCAGAGGGTGGTTCCTCCTGCAAAGGGGGATGCAAGTTTGAATCCTGCCAAAGGGGACATTTTCGTTATTGTTTTCTTGAATACACAGACTTGTATATGAAATAACACTGTTTAAAAAAAAAATGGGATATTTTACTCAAATATGGGTATCCACTAAAAATAATGCTTCAAATAATAGAAATTATATATATGTGTGTGTCTGTGTGTGTGTGCATATTTTGAACAATTGTGAGAAGATATTGACATAAGATACACCATAAGAATTTTCATAATCTTGATATCAGAGCCGAAATGATCTTCAGGTATCAAATAGCATGCATTTTGTAACTACTTAAGTTTTAAAACAATGTAAATTAACTTACTTCACTGATTCATCAAAAACATTCATTTCATACAAAGGAAAATGCAGGGATTTATTTAGTCAATCTTCAATTAAAAAAAAATGGTCAATTAAATAATAATTGTTAACAGTTTTGTTTCAATGTCTGTGTAATGTTGCATTTCACTCTGACATTTTGTTGTAACCTACAGAAGGTTACTGGATAGAATAATCAAACGAGGTTAGTAATGAACGATAATACTTAGTACAAGAACAACGCATATAAGATTTGCTAGCAGCATGTAGAAGTAGTCAACTGCTAGAAGTAAGTCAAGTGAATTCCACAATGAATCTCCAACTGCAGACCAACATACATTATTTATGTGAATGGAGACATACCCATTATTGTCTGCAGGTATGCTACAATACATCTTAAACTAGAAAGCTTTCTTTTTGCTTTTCTTAAAAAGGAAGTTCAAGCAAGTTTATAAAATTTTTTCTGAGTATGGTTATTTTGGATTATATTATTAGAACAAACTGTTTATGGAAGTATTTTAGGCAAAAATCAAATAAAATTCACTAACATGTATCCTCCTGTACAATTAATTAAAATTCACAAACCCATATCCTTCTGGTATCAGTTTAAACTGACACCTTTTTTTCCCAGTATGTATTGTGATTATTTTGCTTAAAATTTGTACTTTTTTGGATTTCAAATGAAAACTTTGAAATTTTCATTTTACAAATTTATAATTTATAATCATCATTTAGAAATATGAACAAAAAAAGAGGTGTCAGTTTATACCTATGCCAGGAAAATATGCATTTTTTGAATTCCATTAATGATACTTATTTTTGTCTGTTTTATTTCTGCTTGTAAATATTATCCTTAGGCATGCTATTCATCTTTAAAAAAAAAAGTTCAAATGACAACATGTGTGGCATGTTGTTATCTGAATTTCCAAGATAAAGTGTTTCTATTATTCCATATATTATCTCTTCATTTTCATTTATGTTTTAGTTACAAAGAACAAAGATAACACTCATTAGTTTTAATAATATAGATAATAAGAGTAGAACATAGGAAATAAGCATCATGACCTTTTAGTTATCATTGTAGAAATGATAGTAACAGTTAAATGAATATATAAAAGTATTCAGGCAGACTATATTTTATACACTGTTATCTTTGAGTAGATGAAAAGTTGATTGAAAATGAGATTGAATCCATTGCTAAGTCAGCTGCTAAAAAAGTTGGTTCACTGTGTCATGCGAGACAATTTTTCTCTCGAGAATCTATCATACTTATCCATAAGTCTACCATTCATCCATGCTTAGAATATTGCTGCCACATATGGTTTCGTGCTCCTGCTATTTACCTTATATTCCTTGATAGCAATATTATCAGCCCTGATCTAGCAGCTCAGATTCAGTCACTTTCACACCATTGTAAGGTTGCCTGTCTGTACCCTTTCTGTAAAGACTTTCATGATAATTGTACAGATGAGGTCTTCGCTATGGTACCTAACTTTATGAATTTAAGAGCAGTACTAGACTGGTATTGACATCTAATCAATTTACATTTGAGTTGGCTAGATGTAGCCATATGTTCTATGCTAAAAGTTTCTTTTCTTGTACTTCTCAATTGTAGAACTGTGTTCTGGTTCCATGCTTTCCAGTCAACTTTAATCTTCAAAAATTTAAATGCAATGTCAATCGCTATCTACTTTCCTCCCGATTACACTTTTCCTGCTCCTTATTAATATTTCTGTTCCTAATTCTGCCACACCCTGTAACCCTTTGTGTCTTAGTGGCTTTACTGCTTTGCATTAGGTGAAAAAAAACATAAGTAAATGATCAATTAAGGAAATATTTAAATTTTTAATCACATTTATTTGATATCAAATGATTCTAATTTTCTATCTATCTATCTATCTATCTATCTATCTCAGTCTGTTCATATCTATCTATCTATCTATCTATCTCACTCATTTCATGTCTGTCTATCTATCTTTCTATCTATCTATCTATCTCTCAGTGCGTTCATATCTATCTATCTATCTATCTATCTATCTATCTATCTATCTCAGTCATTTCATGTCTGTCTGTCTATCTTTCTATCTATCTGTCTCTCAGTGTATTCATATCTATCTATCTATCTATCTATCTGTCTGTCTGTCTGTATGTATGTATGTATGTATTTATGTAAATGAGAATATGATATATACATTTTTATATATCAAAACAATATTAGGCAAATAAATGATGATTTGGAAAATATTTTGTATTGTCCTGTTTTGTTCTCTAAGTTCCTGCTGAATTTTTCTTGAAAAAAATTATAATCATCCCAGCCCATGTATCTGAAGCCCAAACATATCTATCCCAGTTTTTTTTTTTTATATCTATTCAGGATGATATATACACTAACAATCCCCAATGAATGATAATGTTTCTCTTCAAGAAAAAGTAGTCTGTGGGTTTTCAGGTGAGTAATCTTCTCAAAGATGATGAGACTGGAAGCAATAGAAATGTGGCCCTACAGAAAGACACTGACTATACCATGGACCAAACATGTGAGCAACAACAAGGTTTTGGAGAAAAAAACAAAACAAAAAGGAAACTTATACTTAACATCAGGAAGAGAAAGTTGAAATTTCTGGGGCATGTTATGAGGAAGGAGAGCTTGGAAAATCTGATACTCGCAGGACAGACTGAGGGAAAGATGGACAGAGGAAATCAGCATGAAACTTGATGAGCTTGAACAAATTGATGGTAGGATAGAGTTTTGGGAGAAATAATAAAAAGACAAAACTTATTAAGAGCTATAAGAGACATGAAGATGTGGAGGGCCATGATCACCTATGTCCTGAAGGGACACAGCACATAAAAAGTAGAACTTTCTCATTGAATCTAGTTTTCAACAATAATAAAATGAAAGATATTAGTAACTCAACAATATTATAACAATTTACTAAGTGTAGATTAAATGTAGTACAAGGCCCAAAGTATGGAGCAACCAGTGTGTGGTGGGGGATGTGTAAACTCCAGAGCATTTGATATCAAAGAAATGGCAAGCAAGAAGAATAACCATGCAGAAAATATAATTAGCAAGGAAATAATTTTCTTTAAAAATTATTTGTTATATATTGTTTTGATTTTGTGTGATTATCAACAAATAGATGTACGCTTACTTAATTGGTACTGAATTCTTTATCACAAAGATACCAATATGTATATATGTAGTGATAGAATTAATATAAGTAAAAGTTTTGTCACTTAGTTGACTTCAGCAACCCGACTACAGAGTTTCATAGATGGAATCTGTTTGTTCACTCTTCAGAAGTTTATCAGCCATTTACTGCCTATATTTTTTCATTTTTTATACACTTATTATTGGTGTAAGTTTTCTCCATATTGTTTGTGTTCATGCATGCATTTGCACACATGTGGCCATGTGCGTGCTTGTGCATTTGCGTGCATGTTTCTGTCTGCGTAGATGTGCAATCATGTAGGGTGTTGTGATCATTTGTCCTTTTCTTTGTTGTTTTTTTCTCTTTACACTCACTCTTTCGCCTTTTCTCTTTCTTTCCATTTTCCTCATTTCTTACGGCAGTTGCCATTTGTGGCGAGTTATTATATTAGGTTGGTGCAAAAATAATGATGTAATAATGTCGTTTTTATACGTCAAAAAACAACATTATTACGTCATTATTTTTGCACCAACCTAATATTTTCTAGACATGCCACTGTTTTTAATTTTTGAGCATTCTAGTTATTTTTTATTATTTTTTTGGCTAGGGATGTTGTATTTTGTTTTTTACATAAATTATTGATATTAATGCTTAAAAGATAAAGATTTTATATACCTATCTATCTATCTATCTATCTATCTATCTATCTATATATATATATATATATATATATATATATATGTATATATGTATATGACACTAATGATATTAATGCCTAAATGATAAATACATAATACTTCAATTAGGAGAAGGAAAATAACTAGACATGAGCATTGAGTAGTAACACAAAGAACTTAAGACTTTATAACAATATATTTTTTTATGTTTCATCCCTTTTGAACTTCATTGGACTAAAATGACATTTACGTTGATTAACTATATATGCACATGAAAGAGAAAGCACATTTATATTTTAAACTTTAAATTAAAACGTTTTAAATATGTATTCTTTTAAGATGTAATGTTTTTGTTTTTTTAAATATGTTTTTCTACTTTGCCATTGATTTCCCTAACATTTTTCTGTTATTGTTTTTTTATCATTTCACCCCAAGCAAGACAATTAAGCAACTAAGATGCAAGGAGTTACTGTGTGTTAGAAAATATGAGAAAAACACTGATAAAGAGAAAGAACAATAAAAGAAAATCCATTAAGAATACAGAAGGTAAAAGTTTAGTGTAAAGTTCATAAATAAAGATTTATATATCTTTCTTTTTCCAGATAAATACATACATAAATATATATATATACTAGCAGCATGGCCCGGTGTTGTTCGTGCTTGATTCAAAAATCGTACGACTCATACAGCAATCACTATCACTTGACTTAAAATATTTTTGCCCTTCCTTGCCTTTAGAGGAGTGCCCTTTGCAGTGCTGATGTTGCTACGTGTCTTACTTCTTGACTATCTCACACTGCGAATATTTTTCTAAGCTCTATACTAAACATTAAATCTGTTATGAAAAAAGAACTAAACAAAATGAACACAAAACGATCAGCTTTAAAAAAGGATTCGTAACTGGAAAAACTGAATGAAAAAAAGAATGTTAACAACAAATACTTTTTCACACCCAAACCAGAATTGATGTTGAGTTTAAGCAAGTGAATGAGCCAATTGGAGTAAAGTGACATGCAGATTTAAATTTTTCTTGTGACGAATGCAGCTATCAATTTTTTTTTGCATGCTAGCATGCTAGTTAATATTCATGTCAGTCAGCTGTTGGCTCTCACGCTCACCAATAGAATCTTCCTGCCTATTTGTGGCAGCCAGCTATTGACTCTCACTCTGGTCAGTACAAAATGGCCACAAGCTACATGAAAACTACCATAGAAGCATGAAAAAATTGATTATTTCCACTATCGATGGGAGTTGGGAAATGCAAAGTTGGTATTGGCCTTCCTGTTAACTTAGAGCATGTGCATGTAAATTTTGGTGCAAATCCGTCAAAAATTTAATCCGTGCATTTGTTACACACACACACACACACACACAGACATCCTGCCTTTTATAAATATATATATATATATATATATATATATAAACTTGCATTAGTGGTGCTTAATTCTTTGTCACAAGGATATCAATCTCTTTCGCTCTCTCTCTCTATCTATCTATCTATATATATATATAGATAGATAGATACATACATACATACATACATACATAATTGTTGAGTTCTTAGTCACTAGGATGCCAGTCACAAGGATATCAATATGTATCTATCTATAGTCATACACTCACAGTAGTCTAACACAAGCATAAAGAAAACTGATTTATATCAACAATATAGATTATCCCTTTTTAACTTTTTATATATAAAAACTAATTCAAAATGCAAGCTAATTGAGAAATAATATCCATGACTCCTCTGAGCCTGGGTGATTCTCTAAAGGTGAGCTTGAGTCTACAAAATTAATTTTTTACTGCCATTCCAAAGAGTAAAGATCTATTTCTTATCAAACCTTAGAAATGTTGCATTATCGATTTTGTTTTATGTGAACAATATATCAAGTGTCTTATCTCAGAAGCGGAGATCTGTTATGAACAGTAACAATGATATATCAGTCAATAAACTATTTGGAAATTTTCACTTACATCACAGGAACTAATAGGTAAAAGGTGTTGCCAATATCTTGAATTCTTGAAACCAATTGAGATTCACAGCTTTTTTCAACTCACTTGAGAAACTCTTGAAGAGAATTGTCTCCTTGAACGGCAGGCAGTGTTCCTGTTTTGAAAACAATACTCAAAACTGCAGGCAAAGTGCCACGCAAAGATTGCAGAGGCTAAGTTACTTGTGAAACTACTTGAAAAATTCAATTTATTTCTTGAGAAACTCCTTACCATGTAAAATCAATTATTTGAATTCTGTACAAATTTAGTCTCAGAATAGTGTTCTGGGGCATTTCATTAAAGTTGCTACTGTGAAGACACACAATTATCAATATGCAGAGCCTTGTGGTTGTATCATGTGCATGTTTGCATTCATGCAAGGTTGGTGAGAAAAGGTTGGAATAATTGTTTTGATAGGATATCATATCACTTGAATAGATAAAAGAGCACTAGAGAGAAAAAAAAACGCCTGCTGAAGACTTCATTGTTCCAATACATATCTATACACAGCAAAATTACATTAGCATAGAAGCAACCACAAGTGTTGGCTGAATATAAATTTTGAATACATTTCTTTCATGAACCTTGATAAGCTCGGGATCTCAGAACACGGATTACAGGCATTCAGCTCATAAAATAAATGAATAATACATCCAATTCTGTCATATTTTAAATTGTTTTGCTTAAAATTTACTTGTAATAATAATTCCTTTAATGCATCATACTGGGAATTCTGTTGTTTTTACTTTTTTTATTAAAAAAATTAATTGAATTGCATCATGTTGAACATTTATTGTATTTATTTTATTCTAATTAGAGGATAACTCAGAATCAGTCTGTCTTGAACGCCCTCCCTACTAACCTTGCAATCTCAGACCTATTTTACCATAATGATGATAAAAATATGATAATAATTCTTTAGAGAATCAGAGATTTGACAATTATTTTACTTGACTTGGTTAGAGTTCTTTTTTTATACACCATGTCCATTTAGTACATGAGCGATCATGACTCTCCACATCTTCTTGTCTTTTGTAACTTTAAGCAGATTTTTGTTACTTTGCTATCTCTTCCATCCCTGCTCTGCCATCCATTTGCAGAAGGCTGTTAGGTTTGTTACTCAGTCTCCCTCTTCTTCCCTTGGCTTCAATATGCCCTTTTTAGGGCACAATTCCCCAGGCCTTCTTTCTTCGTTATGTGTCTCAGAAAATTCAACTTTTTCTTATGCTAAATATAAGTGTTAATTTGTTGTCCTTAAAGCTTCTTTGTTGCTAACAAATTACATCCATTTTATTCTCAGCTTTTTTCTGTAGAAGCCCATCTCTTTTGCTTCAGTTTTCCTCTTCATTTGTGAGGAAATTGTCCATCATCCACTCTCATGTTGTTTCTAACCAAATGTTCATGTTTCTTAATATTTTGTTTAGCTTTTGGAAGGCATCATTTGATATGTCAATATACCTTCAGATTTGTCTGTTATGTTTTCCATTGTCTGTTATAACACTTCCTCAATCGTTAAATTTTTATACTTATTTAGTTCTGGCATCTCCAGTTTGTACTTTCAATCTTAAGGTGTTTCCTTTTGCTGGCATTCTGTTTTTCAAAATTGATGGTTAGACCTTGCTTCCCATTTTCCTTGAAGATAGAATAGACCACATTAAAGGTAGCAAAACTAGATCTAGACTCTCATAAGTTTGTCATGCATAGCATTCAACTCAGTCAGCAATGTCTAAACTGTTAGCTATATACATCCACTTTCTCAGGTCAATGTTTAAAATAAGTAAATGAACTGAGAAGGTCATAGAATGGACCATCCTTCATTGGATCTCTCTGACAAGTGTTACAAAATCAGAATCAATGATCTTTACCAAATAACAAAATATATGTCACTTGAAGACTGAACTATTCAGCACAGGTCAAAATCTGTAGATCCTCTCCCAACACATCTGTTCATCTCACCTTTTATTGAGGTTTTCGATCATGTATGCAAATTAGTGATAGTATTAAAAACACTAGAACCACACATATGCTTTACTTAAATTGCTAATGGCAGCTCCAATTGGGAAGACCACACATTGTGGCCTCTTAGCCATGGATAGGTTAGAATTATATGATCCTATTTCAACACATCAAATTTAGGACAACTAAAACAGAGAAGATAATGACATGATCAAAATGTTGATGTTCCACATTACTTCAAACAAAATGTTAGGAAGGAGGCCCCAATCCATGTAGAGAAAAATTCTCTTCTCTCTGCTTTCCATATTAAGAATAAATCTGTAGTACCAGTTTTTTCTGAATTTAAAATGAGGAAATTTGTTTTTTTACAACAATTATAAATTAAGATATACACATGAATGCAAATTTGAATAACCTTTCTAATAGGAAACTATATTGTCCGAACAAAAGAAACTAATTGCTAATTAAAAAGCAGTTTGAGTCTTTGTTCCAGGTTTCTATATTATTTTGTTAATTTTCTCATTAAAGATGACTCATTAAAAATTTGTTTTGATTTATTCTTTGACAATCCTTTTTCAGTTATCTCTTACTCTACATACCATATCCCTTTAGGATGTGGGTGAGCACGGTTCTCCATATCGTCCTTCCTTTAATTGCTTCAGCAATACTCAATCTTATTTTACCCATCAATTTTGTTGGTCTTTTCCTCTATTCATTTTCTCAAATTTGTCAAGTAGGTTACCTGCTGCTTTTCTCTGCTTCTCTTATCTTCACTGTTCCCTGTGAGTATTAAATTCTTTAAACCTTCTTTCCTAATAATGTCTACCAATAAATTTCTTTCTGATTATTAGCAATAGCAATTCAAATCTAAAAAAATTCTAGGAATGTTTAATACTTTTAAATATTTTAAGTTGAAGAATCTTGGGTTTAAATAAAACAATAAAGTCACCAATTTCTCTACTTTATCTTTAGCTATCATGAAAGTAGAGAAATGCAAAGATCATATGCATGTCATAAATGCTCTCTGCACTTCATTCTATGTTCATTCATTAATGATTTTATCATTTTTAAATTTTTATTCTTCTTTTATTAGCTGTATCATTTCAGAACATGAGTGATCATGGCTCTCCACAGCTTCCAATCATTTGTAGTTCTTAACACTATTTGTGTTTATACTATTCCTCCCACTCCGTATTCTAGTATCTTCCCTAAGCAAATAACTCAATATATAAATTAACAATTCTTGATCACTGATGGTTTAATTGCAAAAAATAAAAAGCCCATCACTTTTTATACTATTATTATTATTATTATTATTATTATTATTATTATTTCCTTGAATTTTTGTTGTATACACATTTCCTTCCTGATCCCAACCAGAGACTTAAGGTCAGTAATGGATTCAGGACATCTTCCATTGATCAGTTTTTGTAAAAAGAAAAAAACAAAAACCTAAGATCACACACATTTTACATAGATAAAACTCTTCATAATGTGTGAGCTATACTTGTGAGTACATTTTTTTGTACTTTTAAGGCATGGGCTTCCAGGAATTGCTTCATTGAGTCTACTGAAACCTTTTCCAATCAGTCCAAGGGATCCAATTACAATTGTCATTATTTATGTTCTAATGTGCCACATTTTTAAGATTCCCACTTCAAGATCCTTATATTTTTATAGTTTTTTGAAGATCTTCAAAGATACATTACAATCTGCAGGAACTGCCATGTCAGTAAGAAAATATTATTATTATTTTATATATCATATTTATTCAGGTTCATGGGTGATCATGGCTCTCTAGAACTTAATCTACTTTCTATCTCTTATCTGTTTATCTTTGTCTATCCCTTCCACTCCCTTTGTGTCATCCATTCAAACAAAATTCTTAGGTGTGTTACTTGTTGTTTCCCTATGCTTCTCTTGTCTTCAGTATGTCTTGTGAGGGTAAAGATTATCCAAGCCTTTTTTCCTTTTTTATGTGTCTCAGTACTTTAAGATTTAGATTCTGAGACAACATACAAAACTTAAAGTACTAAAACTTAAATAGAAACATTACAAAAAGTTATGTTATTAACAAATATTTCATATAAAAGGCCACAATACTCTTAATGCAATGTTAGTCATGTATTTTATTTTTATGCAGTAGAAGAGATGACAGAAATATTGGGACATTTATATTAAAATGGCTGGTTGATTTCAACTTTTTTAATTATTTTAATCCAAGCAAGGCTATAAAGCTACTAAGATGCAAGGAATTACTGAGTGTTACTGAATATGTTACTGAATATGTTACTGAATATGAGAAAAAGCACACATTATTAACGAGAGAGAACAATTAAAGAACAGGAAATAAGAAGACAGAAAATAACGATTGACCTTGCATTTAAATTTTTGAAGATCACTGTTGAATGGAAAGCAAGAAACAGGAAGAGAGTTCTACAAGTGAGAAGTGTGATAAAATATGCATAGATCTTACATCTAGCCATTTCAACTGGATATGAGACCTTACTGCCAATCTAGTACTGCACTTAAATTTATAAAGTCTAGGTACCAAAAAATATAGCTTAACAGAACAATTACTATGAAAATATTTGTGAACCAACTTTCCTAGCCACAAACCTAGCAACTGATACAATATAATCTTTCCACTTCATATCAGTGGAAAACATTAGTTCGAGAAGGTGCAATAGGTCACACACCTGGAGGTTAGCATCAGCCATGCTAATGAAAAACAAAAATGGTTCTCCAAGATGATTTAACAATTTTCCTTTCTGAATTTGGATATTTTGAGTGGTGCTGAATTGTTGGTCACAAGGATACTTACCTACATTGAAAAAAGCATTTAAAGCTACTATTCTTATACATGAAAGTCACAACCATCTTCAGATAAGGTTTGTCTTATCTCTGTAAAAATCTGAAATTTAATTTTCAATCTTAAGCATTAATGTATATTGTTATTTAACTTTTTATATTGAAATTTTTAAGGATTCAGAATATGAAACATTTGATATATTTTGAAAAATAATATTTTTTCTAGAATGAGTTCATTAATGTATCTATGGATATAATTTTTTTTGTCAGTCAAGATATGCTAAAAACATTCATTTTTCTGTTATATCCAATTTCTTTTCCTATTCGTCTTTTTTTTATTGGACACCTACAACTTTCCAAATATCACAGCAAAAGCATTAAAAAAACCTTTGCATCAAGTGTGTTAGCTAACCTGATAGATTCCACACTAATGCAAATATACACTTCAAAAACATCAGAGTTTTCAGAGTGTGTATAAGAACTCTACTAATTGAACTTTTTTGGAGTTACTTCATCAGTCAATTGGTAAATAATCATATAATAATTAATTCTTCTCCTATGTGCCTTGACCCTTCAGGATGTGGGCGATCATGGCTTTTCACAATTTCTTGTACTTTGTAGCTCTAAAGTTTGTTTTTTTGTACCGCTCCTAAATCTTGTTCTGTCAAGCATTTACACAATCTTGTTAGGTAGGTAAAGCATTGCTTTCCTCTGTCCCTCTTGCTTTCAGTATGTCCTGTCAGTGTCAAATTTTCTAAACCCTGTTTCCTCAAATATATCTTTCTAATGCTAAGTATAAGTGTCCTTTTTGTTTCCAAAATAAATTAACACACTCTAGTTTTTTATTCTCTGCAGCATTTTTCTAAATTTTTTTTACCCTTCAGGACTTTTTTTAATATTTTCCCCGCCTAATAAAAGGCCAAAGTGCCAATCAAGATAGAAGTTTTATGGATATAAGAGAAGTTCACATTATGAAGATTGATAGGAAAGTTGACCTGAGAATTGAACAGGTTAAGATTGTAGTGATTAGGTAAGCATCCACACAGGAGTCTGTTTCATAAGGCAAGTGACTCTTAGGAAGAAGTTGAAATGAAAATTTATACATAAGTGATCATGACTCTCCACAGATTACTTTCTTTATTATCTGTAAATTGTCATGCATTCTTGGGAATGGTTTTCCATTGCCTTCCCCACTGTTTAAAATTCAGAGATTTCCTTCTCTTAGACTGGTTGCCAGTAAAAGGATAGGGAGCCCTGTCTTACCTTTGGGAAACTTAACTTTAATTTAGTTTGAGTAACTGAAATATCTTATACTTATCTGATTGAAATAAAGATTAAGAAATAATAATAGATTATTAAAATTTGCAATGACAGTGATCTTATGAACATCTAATTGATTGTCTATATTATATGTAACTGACAATGAACTTTGACTCTGGCAATTACTTCAGCTAAAATACTAATTGATTTCTCCCAATCAATGCTGTGGCTAAAGATGAAAATATTCCCTCATTATCATGGCTGCACGTATGTACTTTTAGGCATAATTATTTATAGATTCCATTTATGTATTTATGAGACATATCTGATTAAAATGCCATTAACTTTTTCTTTATGTGCCACCATGTCCATTCAAGATATAGGTGATCATGGCTCTCCACATCTTTCTGCCCCTTGTAGCTGTTATTAAATTTTGTCTTTTTGCTATTTCTTCCAAACTATGTTCTACTCTCCATTTACTGAAGGCCATCAAGTATGTTAAACACCTTTTTCCTCTGTCACTCTTTCCCTCAATCTGTCCTGTGAGTATCAGATTTTCCAGGTCCTCACAACATACCTCAGAAATTTCAACTGTTTCTTCCTGATTTTAAGTACAGATTTCTTTCTTCTATCCATTTTCTCTAAAATTTTGTCATTGCCCCCATATTCGGTCCATGGTATACTCAGCTTCTTCCTGTTGAACCAAATTTATGTTGCTTCAAGTTTCTTCTTCATCTTTGAGGAAATTGTCCAGCATTCACTGCTATACAGGAAGACATATATCACATCACATTTCAGTACTCTTGTCTTCGTTCTAACCAAGTTTTTCTGTCTCTTAATACTCGGTTTAGCTTTTGGAATGCAAATTTTGGCATCCCAATGCATCATCGGATCTCAGTGTAACAGTTTCCATCTTCTGTTAGAACACTTCCCAGATATATAAATTTTTGTACTTGTTTTACTTTTGTATCCCAGACTTGTAATTTACATTTTGGATTCATCCTTTTGCTAACAACCATGCATTCTGTCTTCTTGTAGTTTATATTTAGTCCTTTCTTCTTGCTTTCCTTTGCTACCTTCTGTTTTCAAATTGTGGAAGACAGGGAGATTTCCTCTCTTAAGATTGTAATCTTGTCACAGCAGAGCAGAAAACATAATGAAAGACAGCACTCATCCTGGGTAGCACTCTTTTTAACAGTTACCCTATTTTACTTGAGCCTTGTATAAAATGAACACTGCCAAATGCTGACAATGTATTTTAAATATATTACTTTTCTTCAATAAAGCACAGTGGAGTAATGGATAGTGACTCGGACTGAGGAATTGGAGTGCTGAGTTTGAATTCCAGTTGAGTTTGTTACATTGGCTAACATGCAAATAACCTTAGGAAAGGTATGAATCCATCTCTTCTCCCTACAGATATGAGTAAATAGCAGGACAGACTGAGTGTTATAGAATTGAGTGGCAACTAGTTTATGAGAAGGAGAACTCTGAATTAAAAACCTCCAATTATGGGTTAAATAGATTCATCAGCCTGCAAGTGAACGATCATGGTGTGTATGGCCATATCCCTGAAGACATGGTCAATTAGGGAGGGATTCCTTTAAAGAATGAGAAGGCCCTGGAATTGGATCTATTCTAATGATCTGTCATCCCTGGTACCTTTTTACTTTTCTTTATTCAGTAATGTGCTTTTTTTATTTGTGTCTCTGTGTGTGTATTGATGCACCTGAAGACTGCTGTTCAATTTCATTGTGTATTGCACAGTGACAAGAAGAATAAATCATATGTACTATCTCTTATTGGACTTGTTTATCTATGTATTGCATACCATTTATATCTATGTCTTACTGTTTATACTGATCTATCATACCATTACTATCTCTACATCTATCTCTTACCATTTATATCTATCTGTCATACCATTTCTATTGATCTATCTCATAATGTTCATATCTATCTATCTATCTATCTATCTATCTATCTATCTATCTATCAAAACCTGTTTCTTTCTTTCTATCTATTGATTTATCTATCAATCGATCGATCTATCTATCTCATACTGTTCTTATCTATCTATCTATCTATCTATCTATCTATCTATCTATCTATCTATCTATCAAAACCTGTTCCTATCTACTGGGTGTGATGGGTAAATTGTCATCATTTTATATTATTTATTTTGTGCATGTGCATTGTTTGTTTTTGATTTTCTTCACTGCACAGTATAGTAGGGTCAGTTGGGCACAGTCTTTGAGAAAAAGAGCACAATTTGGAAAACAGCATGCTGTACTGCTTGGCATTCATGCCAGAAGCTCCAATTCAAACATTTCAGAGTGTTTGAGTGTAAATCTGAGGACAGTGCTGAGGATTCAGAAAGAGTTGGATAAGTTTAATGGTCACTACAAAGGTATGGCAGCTCAGAAAACTCAGTCTGATAAGAAAATAACTCCCAGATTTGTTGGTGAAGTCCTCAGGCTCAATATGGAGACCTACATCAAGTGCCTTGAGGAAGCAGTGCTGCTATGGGTCAAGAGGGTGGCTGCTGTAAAATCCTGTGTCTTGCCATACAAGCTGCATCATGCCATACAAGCTGGAGAACCCCGTCATGGCTGTCAGACAATTTCTGCGACCATATCACCCCTTACATCTGCCCACCTAATTCTCCCCAGACTGTAACTCCCTGGATTACTATGCATGGGAGACTAACAAAACTCCTTCTAAGATGAAAAATCAACTGAAGGAAAGGATTATGGCATCCTTCATCAACTTAAAATTTAATATATATTTTTGGTAAATATATCTGTTAAAATGAGATGTCAGTGTTATTTTCATTTTTGTGTAATTCAAATGACAATTTATCCATCGCACAATCTATCTATCTATCTATCTATCTATCTATCTATCTATCTATCTATCTATCTATCTATCTAATACTGTTCCTATCTATTTATCTATTAAAGTTTGTTTTCATATATCTCTCTATCTTACTCTGTGTGTGTGTGTGTGTGTGATTCTCTCTCTCTTTCTCTCAAATTGAATTCGTTTTACATTAGTACATTCTTTGTATGTTTTTCCCTAATTTGTTGGTATATATGTATTGTGCATGTATATTTATATCTATATATTTATCTCTGACCTGTTTGGCGTGTGTGTGCCTATGTTTATATATATATATATATATATATATATATATATGTATGTATGTATGTATATATATATATATATATATATATATATATATATATATATATATTAGAAGTAGAAATCTTATAAGTGTAAGAAACTATACTCACTCGGAAAACCTTTGATGTCTTGATTTGCAAATAAACAAGCCAATACCAAAGGGAAAAAAAGGTATAAAAAAAGAAAGAACCAAGAACATGTACGTTAACCAAAAATAATTGTCCAGAATATGAGTCCAAGGCCCAAAGAAAAAAAACCCGATGTGAGTACCCAAAACAACTGAATAAAGTGCTCAATACAATGAGTAGAGCAGACCTAGTTAAATCTAGAGAGCCAGACAAACTTGCCAAGGTTTCACCTAAGTGGATCGTCAGGGAAGCCAGTCTTCGCTGACGTCCGCTCAGGTGAAACCTTGGTAGGTTTGTCTGGCTCTTTAGGTTTAACTATATATACAGAACTAACTGTATACACACACACACACATACACACACACACACACACACACATATATATATATATATATATACATGCAGAGGAGAGAGAGACAAAATTAATGACAAAAGGCTATACATAGCTATATTTCACTGTTTTACGTATAAATATGTCTTGCTGTATACTTGCATATCTTTCTATCTATCTCTCAAGACAAATTGATGTGTATATGAGTCTTTGTATGCATGTACCTTTTGTATTATTCATATAAATTCATATTACATTAGTTCTTTGTTTGTATGTCTTTCCCCCTTCCAATTACTTGCTATATATGTATTCTGTATATATGCATACATCTATATATTTCACTCACTCCCTGTATATATATATATATATATATATATATATATATATATATATATATATATGTATACACACACTCACACACACACACACACATATATATATATATATATATATATATATATGTACACATATAAAGAGAAGAGACATGATTAACGACAGAAAAGGCCATACATAGATATATTTTACTGTTTCGCTATATCAATGTCTTGTCTGTTTTTGTATCTATCCTTTTTATTCTGTTCCTATCTATCTACATACATGTTCACACACTATCTATCTATCTATCTATCTATCTATGTATCTATCAATTACACTTACTCTCCACTGCAATTAGCACAGAGGTGTACTGATTCAGAAGATGGATTAACACAAAGGAATGTAGGTCAAACTTATTACCCCAATTAATGCCATATGAGAAATGAATAACTGAGAAAGTAAGACTGTAGAGGAACAAAGAAAAAGAAAAAAAAAATGATGAGAGATGCAAGGAAGAAAGACAACAGACAGAAAAAAAAAATGGATAAAATGGATGAGAGGAAGGGTTCGGGTGGGCTAGGAGAGAAAATGATAATTTCAAAGAATGAAGGATTCTGGGGAAAAAAAAGAGTGAAAAGAAGAAGTAGGGGCAGGGTTAAATCAGGAAAACACAGTACAGTTATGAGACAGGGTAAATATGAGAAAAGGACATTGGTTAAATATAAGTTAAAGATATATTAGGTTGATGCAAAAGTAATGACGTTTTCTAACATATGTTACTATGTGAGAAAACGTCATTATTTTTGCACCAACCTAATAAAATTCTTAATGAAGCCAAAGTGGCTAGAAAGGTATTTGTTGTTGTGGATCAGTGGAAGAACAATTTATGGGTTAACTGACTTGGCCCGGCTGCAAAGAAGACATCTTTTTTAGCAACAATCTTAAGTCTAAGTCACTTCTCTGGACTTTTAACAGAACATTCTCTTTGGAAAATGTTTGATAACAGAAATAAATTTAAATATTAGGTTGGTGCAAAAATAATGTCGTTTTCTCACATATGTTACTATGTGAGAAAACGACATTATTTTTGCACCAACCTAATACTTTATTTATCTATCTCATATTAATTGCGCAAGTTCAAATTTAGAAGATACTCTTAGTTTACAGGTTGTCAGGAATAATAAATTTGTCATAAATTCAGATGAGCTCTTCGCTATGGTACATAGACCTTTTGAAGAGTACTAGACTGACATCGAGATCTCATTGATTTACAATTGAGCTGCGTAGATGTAACTGCAAGTTCTATGCTAGCAGTTTCTTGCACCTCTTGCTTGTGGAACTCCCTTCCTACTCCATGCTATCCAGCCAGATTTCATCTTCAAAAATTTAAATGCAATTTCAATCACCATCTACTGTCCACCGGATTACACATTTCTCTTCCCATCATTATTAATGTTTCTAATTCAACCACACCCTGTAACCCCTTGTGTCTTCATGGCTTTACTGCCTTGCATGGGGTGATACCAATTAAAAAGAAAAAAAAATATGTACAAGCTACTATTCAGAGCCATACAGACATTTAATATAATTATAGAAAAAGTCCATCTTGGGCAATGATGCCTTAGTTCTTTTTGGCATATTCCTCTTGCTACTTGACACACTTCAACATCCATTTTACTTTAGAAAACAATCTACAAAGTCCTTTTTCAGGGACTCTAGGAGCTGGTTTGTTGCATTCTCCTTTATCTTGTCTTCTGTGACTCACTGCTGGCTAAATAACCATATGAGAGAGTGTCTATTCACACATGTGCAATAAAATCCTTTCAAATTAGTTGTCAAGTCTCATCAAAACTTCATAACCAGTTCTCCAGATATTCAAAATAGATGAATACTTTCCAGGTAGATTTTGTAATGGGGAAAATGTAAAAAAACACTGGGAAATATCAATTTAATTCATATATACACATACATATATATATATATATATATATATATATATATATATATATATATATATATATTAAGTAATTCATTGAGTCTAGAAGAAACCTCAACAGAATGCAGAAAGCACTGGATGGCCGTTTCGTCCTATATTTGGGACTCATCAGCAGTGCGCATCCACTACCGAGAATTGAAACCCGGACAGCTACATTGACAGGCAAACATCTTACCAACATCTTACCAACTGTACTAATGGGCCTTGGTGATGAAGAGGTAGCAAATTAGACTCGATATTGCGTCACTCGTTCACATATTCCGTGGTAGAACTCATTCAAGTTCCTTTACCCATAGGACTTTGCCTCCAAGAGCCATGATTACCATCACCAAGCCACTCCATCCAGAGCATTAGAAGCTGGTTCAAGCAAGCATATACAAATGATAGAAATTAAGGAGGATTTGAGATAATTAAGTAATTCATATATATATATATATATATATATATATATATATATATATACACACACACATACACATATATGTGCAGATACTGAGTTCAACACTGAGTGGTGAAAATTTGTTTCATGCTTATTTATTCATATTTATTTATGGTAATGATTTTTAGATTGCTTATTTATATTTTTTTTTACAAGAAGGTACAAGGCCTGGGAGCCATTTGAAGTAGAGAGAGTTAAGCGGTAGTTTATACAGAGAGGAGGGGAAGATAATGGTTAACTCTAGACTTGAACAGGTTAAAATTATATTCATCAAGGAAACATCCTCTTGGGAGTCTGTTCCACAATGGTTTGTGGGAAGCTGTTCAAGTGGAACTTACTTCTTGCCAATAGCTGTGAAGATTAGACCTGATGGAACTAAAAATTCCCACTTACATAGTAGCAAACCAACCACACTCCATCTATATTCCATCGATGAGAAGTAAGTTCCACTTTAATAGCTTCTTCCCATAAACCACTGCTCTGTGGAACTGACTCTAGAGGAGGTTTCATTGATCATTATAATCTTAACCTGTTCAAGGATAGAATTAACCATTATATTCCACTCCTATACACACAAACCATCCTAATGTAACCCTAATGTAACCCACTACCTCTAGTGGCTTCCAGAGTTTGACTGTTATCAGCCATAGAACAGTGAATAGAATTTTTTTAATACGACCAGTGTGATACAAGATTACTAGCATAACCACTTTTTTTTTATAATAAAGCTAATATTGTTACAATAAGGAACAAAATGATTATTTTATGAAAATTAAAAAGCATAAAGCACAAAAGATTGAGATGTAAAACAGTAAAAAAGCTTGAAATGTAAATAAAGCAAGCAAGGACATAAAAGAAACAAAAATATATAAAGGCAAGCATTATTTTGTGAATATTGATTAATTCAAAATGCAACCAAAGTAATATATATATATATATATATATATATATATATATATATATATATATATATATATACACTAAATGAAAACTAATGATGTTGGTGTGACCATCAGATAACTTGTCAGATGACCTAACACTGTAAAGAAGAAAAGTCCCAAACAAGAAAAGAAAATGTATGAAGAAAAAAGAAAGAGTATATATATATATATATATATATATATATATATATATATATATATATATATATTATAAGTTAATAGACTTAAAATATGGTTTTTCGCTACACAGTTCCAACCATGTTTCAAAAATGGAAGCTAAAAGCCCTTAATTTAACTTTGTACTTAAATTAAAGTTACTCCAAAATTCGTTTGAGGATGAAATGGAAGTAATGTCTTTAATTTAAGTACAAAATTAAATTAGGGGCTTTTAGCTTCCATTTTTGCAACATGGTTGGAACTGTGTAGCGAAAAACCATATTTTAAGTCTATTAACTTATAATATTAATGCTCTGTAAATTTACATTGAGCACTATTTTGTAAAAATAAAAATATCTATAAGAACACCGGATTATATATCTTACTGTTCTTTCTTTTTATTAATATACATATATATATATATATATATATATATATATATATATATATATATATATATATATATATACACTCTTTCTTTTTTCTAGAGGAAAAGAGAGAGGATGTTAGATACAAAATGAGGAAATATAATCAGAAGGAGAAAAAAAGTTACCAAAAAACATGTCATCTAGAATTAGAAAAATCTGTCTCCATGGACTAAATAAAAGTTTCAGTTCAAAATTCCATCATATATCACCTGAAGAACGTAAAATGTTTATTTTTTTAATCAGTTCACCTCAAGCAAGGTGGGAATGCCACTAGTACATGGGGTCACAGAGAGTGAAATTGAGAGAAAAAATTGGGTATAAGGGGGATTGAGGAAAGGTTAAAAGATAAATGTAATTCAAGAAGATAGAAGATGGTGATTGATGTTGCATTTAACTCTTTGAAAACTGTAATTTTAAGAAAAGAAATTATACAGAAGGGAGTTCCACAGGTGGGAGTATGAAAAAAGAAACTGTTTGAGTAGAAGTGGTGGTTATATGCAACTATTTCAACAGTAAAAGAATGCCACTCTAGTAGTACACTTAAATACACGTAATTGGGACCCTAGGGAAAACAGCTTGTCAGTGCAGTTGCCATAAAAATATTTGTAGAAAAGACAGAGTGAATCCCCAAATCATGTCTGTGAGAAAGTCACTGAAGTCGAGGTGCCAAATCAGGATTGATTACATTGCAGATCCTTCTCTGGATTTTGTCAAGAACCTTGAGATGAATAGCATGAGCACCAGACCAGATATGCCAACAGTATTCAATGCACAGATGAATGGTAGATTTGTAAATGTGAAAGATGGACTCTGATGAGAAAAACATTCTAGTATGACACAGTGAATCAACTTTTCTAGCAATAGATGCAGTTATTGATTCAATGTTGTTGTTCCACTTGAAAACAAATGAAAATGTGAGACCAAGAAGGCTAATGGTGGGAAGGAAAGTTTCCCAGTAGTGATTAAAAATAGGATAAATAGCACTGCCGAAAAATGTATATGGCAACAAAGATGAGGTGTATGCATGTGTATATATTGTACAACAAATATTATTTTTTTAACATAATCTTTTGTCTGATAATGTACTTAATTTAGTGGTGAATATTAACCTCATGAATCAAACATTATGCAGTAAAAATTCCAGATCAAAATTCAACTAATAACTTTGAGTCATACTTCAGACTTACACATGCATCTTCATACATATATATATATATATATATATATATATATATATATATTTGTGTGTGTGTTTATCCATGTGTATATACATTTTATATATATATATATATATATATATATATATATATATATATTTATATATATATATATATATTTATATATATATATATATACACATGTACATGTGTATGAATAATGTATATGCATAAAATAAGCTAAGCTTGTTTCATACATATGCACACATACACACTCACACACACACACACACACACACATATATATATATATATATATATATATATACGTATATATATGAAACATGCTTAGAATATACATATTTGCATATTCATATATTGATTGATAGATATGCAATCAAAAATATATAAAATTAAACATTTCTTTGTTCCTTGAGAAAAGAAAATGTACATGCAATTCATTTCTTACTTGAAACATCAAAGAATTAAAAGTGCAATTTGCCAATTTTTTTTTCATCTTCAAGATCAAAAAGCCATGATTAAAATCAAGAGATCAAGGTCCTTACTTAGATCTAAAAATCATTTGTCAATTTTTTTTTCTTAAAACTTCATTGGAGATCTAATGTATTCTAAATTCTTATAAAAAAAAGCATCTAAGGCATAACAGTATTTACAACCATCATGAAAGATGCCAATAAAAAGAACATGAAAACTGGTAAATTCAACGAGTGTAAAAGATATTTCATCATTGCCTCATTTTATGAAGTTTCATTTTGTCTTGCTCTTGAAAATATATACATGAAAATGAAGAATAAACATGCGCGAAACTGAATAATTGACTTGATACAAGCAGATGCTCTGGTCATCACCTCTTGGCTCAGTGGTTAAATTATTTGACTGGTGTCCACAAGATGTAAAGATTAATCTGTATTTCTAACCTGAAGTAAGCCAAATAAACAAACTGTAGATCTACACTAGAAAATATTTGATTCCTAACTGAAGAAAAATTTCATTAGAGAGAAAGAAAATTGTACTGACCTGTCACATGATATCTGTCCTCCTGTATGGCAGCAAATGCTGGACAATCTCCTCAAAGATGGAGAAAAGAAGCAACAGAAATGTGGCTCTACAGAAAGATGCTGAGGATACCATGGACCAAACATGTGAGCAACAAAAAGATTTTGGAGAAAATAGAAATAAAAAGGAAACTTATGATTAACATCAGGAAGAGGCTGTTGAAATCTCTCGTGCATGTAATGAGGAAGGAGAGCTTGGAAAATCTGATACTCACAGAACAGATTGAAGGAAAGATGGACAGAGAAAAGCAGCATGAAACTTACTTGATGAGTTTGAGTAAATGGATGGTAGAACAGAGTTTTGAGAGAAATAACAAAAAGACAAAACTTATTAAGAGCGACAAGAGACAGGAAGATGTGGAGGGCCATGATCGCTTGAAGGGACACAGCACATAAAAGAAGAAAAACTTCCTCCTTGAACAGATCTAGTTGCAACAATAATAAAATCAAAGATTAGTAACTTAACAATATAACAATTTACTAAGTGTAGATTAGATGTACTACAAGGCCCAAAGTATAGAGCCCCCAGTGAGTATCAAACTCACTATGCAATCATAATTAATCTAGCAAGACAAGCTTGCTAACCATTACACTGCATTGAAGTGCTCAACTGAACAATATTATATTTAATAATCCAAGAAATTAGCTGACACATGGCCAAATGGTTAGAAAATTCATTTGATTTGAATCATATCATAGTTCAATAGTCAGGGTGGTGACTTCTTGATAATATCGATCTGAGGAGACAATCTCAGCATGCAGTGCCATTAGAAAGTGCTTGAAAAACACATCACAGGTTAACCCAAGCCTTGTGAAGGAAATGGGTTGACATTTCTTTTCAGAATTTGCCAGTGGTTGTGCTTACCACAAAGTAATAAACCATCATGACCAAATGTTTAACTATAGTGGCCTTTGTTCAAACTGTTGACTACACCAGTTTATGTGCTCTCTCCCAGAAACTGTAACGGTTTGCTCAGCATAGTGGCAGTATAAAACCCATATTAATTCAGTGGGTGTTTAACAAATATGCCTGAGCAGGAATTTATAATAGGGATTAGTTATCCACTCTAACAGACAGGGATACTTGGACATGAACAGTCTGCCATACAGTTAATCAAAGAAGTAAATTTGATAACTATCATTATACTAAATCTTGATGGATACTCAAAAAATAATTGTTACTTATTCTTCTGTGTGCCATGTTTCATCAGAACATAGCTGATCATGGCTCTCCACAATTTCCTGTTCTTTGCAGCTCTCAATAAATTTTGTACTTTTGTCATTTCTCCTAAACTTTTACTCAAGTTCACTAAATACTTTATGAGTTGTTTATCTCTGTTTATCTTGCCTTCAATCTGTCCTGTGACTAGCAGATTTTCCAAACCTTCTTTCTTCATTATGTGCCCTAGAAAATTCAACTCTCTCTTCCTGATGATAAGTATAAATGTTCTTTTATTTGTTTCCATTTTCTCTAAAACTTTGTTGTTGCTCACATGTTTGGTCCATGGTATCCTCAACATCTTTCTGTAGGACCACGTTTCTGTTTTCTCCAAGTTTCTTCTTCATCTGTGAGGGGATTGTCCAGAATTCTCTGCCATATAGGAGGACAGATTTCATGTAACAGTTCAGTACTATTTTTGCTACTTTTCTAATATTTTGGGATTCATGAAACAGTTGTAAAGTATTGGTCTTGGAAGTAATTGAAAATACATTCAATTATTCTAAATATACTAAAACTGCAACCTTCCATTAGTTAGTTAGCCTTACCCAACAACATTTGGTCTGATTCTGGAATTTGAGAGAGGCTCGTAATTAAGTGCTCAGCCAGAGAAATGAAGGCAAAGTCATCTGCTATAATTAAACTCTGAATAGAATGCATTAAGCTGTATAAAATAGACTCATTCTTTTTCTAATATATATGTTCTGTTTGTAATTCTAACTCATTTTCAGGATTATGGCATATAATACTGTACAGCCTTATTTATCTAAATATTCTAGCCACTTCTTCTAATTTGACACAGTTACATGTTCATCTAGAGATGATAGTATCTAAGTAGGAATTCTAAGATATATATCTTTCCCAAAAGCATTACTATAACATACTTCTTTTTAATTCTTGGATTTGAAATTATAAATTTATGTCTGCCTGCTGAAATCATGTCGTTCACTATGTTGCTGTAGATTTATTTTAAGATATTATAGACAGGAATTGCTTGAGATTGTCATTATAGGAGAATAACATAACCCAAAAAATATTTGTCAATATGTCTCTATTCATTCAAACTAGAAAAAGTCAGTGATCCTAGTACATATGGAACCTGACAAATAATATAGAATGAAAAGCAATAATTATGGTGTAATAAATAAGAAGGGTTGTTGCTGTGAAGCACTTTTTGCTCTGTCTAGATGGCCGAGGTGTTGAGCAGTTATTTATTACTGAGGTAGGTGTTTGCCTTTTGGTCTTTTCATCTTTCTTAGGTTAGAATTTTTTTCTTGTCTAAGGTTTTTCTTTTATTTTAGATCTTTTAGCATGTAGTCTGTTGGCTAAATTTTTTATAGTATATAATATTTGTTCCAGGGAAAATTGGTTCTCTGTGTCATTCTAGTCAATTTTTCTCACCAGAATTCATCTTACATATTTATAAGTCTACCATTCTTCCACGCTTGAATATTGTTTTTTTTTTTTTAATCAGAAACAACCCAAGCAAGGTAGTAATGCCACTAAGACACAAGAGGTTACAGGATGTGAAATAATTAGGAACAGTAACATTAATGATGAGCAGAAAGAGAAGATAGTAATCAGGTGAACAGTAGATAGTGATTGACATTACATTTAAATTTTTACAGATTAAAGTTGGCTAGAAAGAATGGAGTTGGAAAGGAGTTCCACAAGTGAGAAGTGTGAGAGAAGGAACTGTTAGCATAGAATTTATGGCTATATCTAACCAGGTCAACTGAAAATTGATAAGATCTCTACACCAGTCTAGTGCTGTGCGTAAATTCAAAAACTCTAGGTACCATAGCTAAGAGCTCATTTGAACAATTGCTGCCACAAATGGTCAGGTGCTTCTCCCATATATTTAGAGATCAGTGATAAAATCCAAAGAAGGAATCAGCAAAGTTATTGGTCCTGACTGTCCTGGCATCTCAGCTTCCGTCACGTCCACACTGCCATAATATACTTTCGCTGTGCTTTTTTCTATATGGTAATTTTCCTGATGAACTTTTCTAGACAATAAAATATTTAAGTACAGTACTAGATGAGTGATAAAATCTCATCATTTTACAGCTGAAATGGCTAGATGTAACTGTAAGTTCTATGATAACAGTTTATTTTCTCACACTTCTCAGTTCTGGGACTCTTTTCTGGCTTCTTCCTTTCCAGTCAACTTTTTTCTTCAAAAATTGTAATGCAATGTCAATTGTTATCTTCTGTTTTCTGAATTCCTGTTCTTTTATTTTTCTCTCTTCTTAATAATGATTTTCTTTTTCTTGTATTTATTCACACTTAGTTATTGTATAAAATAAAGGGTATTTATTAAAAATGACTGAAATGATGATTATGTACTTTCAGGATCAAAGTTATGCCCCCTGTTTTGTTAACTGAAAATTAGAGTTCATAATAGAATCCACAGAATTAAATAGCTTGAAACAGTAGATATTTCAAGATTTACACTTAACATGAAAAGGTTAAAATTGTAGTTTTCCAAGCTGAAAATACCATGGACTGAACATGGAGTTTTAAGGAAATAAAAACTAAAAAGATATTTATACTTATAATTTGAAATAGGCAGTTCAAATTTCTCAGGCATATACTGAAGAAAGAGAGCCTGGAAAATTTGACACTCACAGTACATTGCGCAAGTAAGTGGGAATGAGGAAAGTATCAAATAACCTACTTAATGAGCTTGTGTAAATGATTGGCAGCACAGGGAGTAGAAAGGATAGCAAAAGGCAAATGTTATGAAGAATTGAAAAGGACAGGAGGTAGTGGAGAGCTATAATCATCCATTTCTTTAAGGGATATGGCATATAGAAGTAGCAGCAGTTCTTGGTTAAAATTGGCTAAAAAACATTATCTCCCAGAAATGCCTTTGGTTAACTACTTTTTGATGAAACAAAATCATTATTTCATAAAATTCGCTTGAGGATGAAATGGAATTAATGTCTTTAATTACAAAATTAAATTCGAGGCTTTTAGCTTCCATTTTTGAAACATGGTTAGAACTGTGCAGCGAAAAAAACATATTTTAAATCAATTAATTTATAATATTAATGCTCTGTAAATTTACATTGAGCACTATTTTGTAAAAATAAAAAATAAAAATATCTATAAGAACACCGGATTATATATCTTACTGTTCTTTATTTTTATTTATATATATATATATATATATATATATATATATATAAATTAGGAGATCAACAGATTCTGCTACATTGGTTTCAACCTTTTGGTATCTTGAGGTAATTTTAGTCAATTGATTTTCTAAAAAATTATTTTTTTTAAACATAGAAAATTTCAAAAGAAATCTATGAATGCTATATTTTTTTGAATTAAATAAATAAATGAGCACGTAACATGAGGTGTGGTAGAAGGTTAGGAGGAGGAGGAGGAGGAGGAGGGGAAAAGCAAAGCAAAGGCTGGATGATCTTCCTTGACACCCCCAGCTCAGACTTTCACTGTAGTCCAAGTATACTGAGTGTTTTTATCAAGGACACCATCTTAAAGAAGGTTGGCATTCAAGGTTTGACACCCATCCCAGCCTGATATATATATATATATATATATATATATATATATATATATATATATATATATATATGGGTGAGGAGGCTATGGGATCTTCCACTGTTTGACAAGTCTTGTTTTTCATTATGAGAGTTGACATCCCAACCTCCTCACCAGCAGAAAAGCTAGTAGGGTCACTGGTTTAGATGCCAACCACCCATCCATGCAGCAGTTTGTATTGAGTTACATGTTACCAGTAGCAGGCCTAAGCCTGACTTGACTTAAAATAAAAATAAAATATATATATATATATATATATATATATATATATATAGCTATGTTCAGAGCCTATTTTAGGAGGTGCAGGTTTTATTATTTCAATATTACAGATGTTTTGCTAATGGTTTTCATACAATCAATTATTCAAAGTAATTTATTGTGATGTGCAAATATTTCTCTATTTGTTTATGAAGAAAAGAAAAAAGAGAATGATATAGATATATATTCTATGTGCATACATGTATATGTTCATATTCATATGTAAACATACACATATAAATTATTTTATATGCAGGTATATACACTCAATATGTATGTGTGTGTAATTGCTGTGTTTAAATTATGCATTAATTTTACATGTAAACTAACTATTACTCTTCAACAGTGAATATATTGATATCTTTCATTCAAAGTTTAAATCATAACTGCTATTCAAGGACCTAAAAATAATGAGTAACAATTGAACAATTTCATCTTTGTTTTCATTTATCATGTATAAAATTCTTTCATCTTGTATAAATACGAGTTTGATGAATAATTGTAACATGAAACTAAAGTGGAAAATAAAAATGAAGCCTAAATATTTCGTAATTTTGGAAGAAGCGGACATTATCAATAAAATGCATTAATTCTGAAAGATATGCAAAATGAAAAAGATTAAAAACTAAAAGGAAAATGAAACAATGTAGCTCCCTGAAATGAATAATTTTATAAGTAATTTTATAAGCAATAAAGGATAAGTAATTTTATAAGTAAGGCAAAAGTAATTTTAAAAGCAATTTCCATGTCTCTGTTTAATCTTTGTGCATTGGCAGATATGTTTCTGGAAATAAATGAAGCAGTTCCATTATTGTATGCTGATAATCATAATTTTGCTTCATTATTTCAGAATTGTGTTTTTTAAAATCAGTTATATTTACAGAGAAAACAAAGAAATTCCCCAATGATGTTGTATATTGTTGAACCTTTTTTTCTTATTTGCTAACAAGAATTTTTTTTATATAAATAGAAGTTGTAATTTCATGATAAGGAATTTTGTATAATCAATGGAAGTTTATTTGTTTTAGCCATTTTTCTTGTGTTCTATGAAATATTTTATATCATTTATTCCCCTATCCTCTTCAGACAATATTTGATGCAAAGAAGACTTTAAGTACATCTTGCATTATAACAACATAGATAATGACTAAATCTCTTTTGGCTAAGATAGTATCCCAACACTAAACAAAATTTACATTTCTATTATATAGTCTTAGGCTAAAGTATATCTTTTGGGAAATGAGACCACTCTCATATTTTCTAATATTTGTATGTAGTGATGTCTTGTTTTATAGAGAAAAATAGTCCATTATATTAATAACTCTATTACACAAGGTAGAAATGGAAAGAAGGAAGAAAGGACTAATGAATGCATGATTGCCAGCAAAAGAGGCACAGTACAAGGACTGAGCACTATATATTGAGACATTGAAATCAAGTAGGTAGAGAAAATTTATTTGTCTGGGATGTGTTACAACAGATGACAGGAAATATTGACAAGGTAATCTTAATATGTGCTGGAATAGTGAAAGATGCCTTCTAAAAGCTAAAACAAAGTATTATGAAACATGAAAATTTTATTGGAAACTAGGAAAAGAGTGTTTAAGCGTTATATAATATCAGCCCTCTTATATGGAAATGAATGTTGGACAATTTTCTCACAGATGAAGAGGAAACTTGAGGCAACATAGATGTAAATCAACAGAAGGATGCTGAAAATACCATAGATGGAACAGGTAAACAATAAGCAATTTTTACCGGAAAAAGGAGCAAAAATGCACTTAGGCTCAAAACCAAAAAGAAAGTTGTAATTTCAGTGATGTATAATACAGAAAGAAGGCCTAGAGAATTTAACAGTGACAGGATATATTACAGTGTAACCCGGATATAAGAGAGCTGTGGGTACCGGAGAAGAAGTCTCTTATATCCGGGTTTCTCTTATATCCTGGTTTGGTCTATTTTGTTTAGGTAAGTATGGCTCTAATTTGGGACCTGATAAAATCTCTCTTATATACGGGTTTCTCTTATATCCGGGTTACACTGTATATACTGAAGGCAAGAAAAGCAATTCTTATCACACATCTTGGGCTTTTCCTCCCACTAACAATCATACGTTCTCTCTTCTTTGCACTTGATAGTCAGCTCTATCTTTCTGTTTTCTTTTACTACCTTTTCTAGGAGGGTTTCTTTTCGTGCCTGTCATCAAACATAGTGTCATCTGCATCTGTGTGTTGCTAAGATTGTGTTTATCAATATGTCCTGTTAGGAAAATAAAAAGTAAGATGGGCATCTGAGTATATGTTGAAAGTGTTCAATCCAAAATCTGGACAAAAGAAAGCATTCAAAGAATGACATATATTAATGAAAGCCAGTTGGATGATTATTAGGAATGATATATTGATGAAATTAGTATCAGCTATGGATGCAATCAAAATTTTTAATTACTGAACAAATGAATTTTTAGCATTTCTGATTGGTAGCATCTTCTCATTACTGGTTTTGGTTTTGTAAAAGTTTTGGGTGTGTTTTGCAATTAATGCAGATTCATACTGGTGAAACATCTTTGCAAAGCTACACATTTAATGACACTGATGATCAAGGTAACAAAATTACAGTTCTCTATATAGATACTTAGAAATTCTTTAATTACCAAAGAAAACAATTGTTAATAGTTGATAGATTTACTTTGCATTAACACTTTCAGTTTAAACAAAACGTACAGTATATAGTTTGACTCAGACCATGCAAAAATAAACTTTGCACTCAGTATCCTACAAAGTAGCCAGCAGCCTGTGGAAAAATCTCTTTCTGACTTTGCAGGTTATTTAAAGTCAGAAAATATTCTTAGATTGTAAGAACATTTTTTTTGGTGATAATAATGATTTAATGATACAAGTCTTATTAATTAACCCATACTTGGTGGGAAGAAGAGGCGGTTTTATACTTTTTTCAAACGTATTTGCATGTAAGTGAATATAATGAACCCAATGGGAATTGGAACTTGGCTCTCTGATTAACAATTCTGAGCCATTATCCATTGCACCACCTGCATATTCAAGGTTACAGCACCTGTTAATCCCAAGTGGTCACCCATCTAGGTACTGACTAGACTTGACATTGCTTAACTTTGGTGATCGTATAGAAACTTGTGTTTCAACATGATGTGGCTGTATACCTGAAGGCAAGAGAGACAGAAGAAAACAAGAATATATAAATGGGGAGCAGAAAACTGAGTGGATGAGATGGGGAAAAGACAAACCTTATTAAGAGCAAGAAAGACTATGAAGTTGTGAAGAGAGAAGATTGTACTCTTCCTGAAGAGATATAGTTTATAAAAGAAAGATTCTTCCAAATTCTACCAAAAAGCCAAGTGTCATTTTTAAATCGTTTATCTCAATGAATTTGATCAAAATCTTCAAAAAATATATATATCAGAATATATTAAAGAACTAAAATATTTAATGAATTTATATTATAAAAAAAGAATAGAAAATTAATAAATAAAAGGAAATAATCCCCAAAAATAAAAGACAATAAAAACCATCATCATAGCTGGGAGAGATGAGTTGGGTTCATCACTTTCCCAAGAGTATTGGTAAATTGGAACTCAACTCACCAATTAACATTATCCATTACATCATACATACATCCAAGCTTACAACACCTGGTACTAACCAGGCTCCACATAGTTTAACTTCAGTGATCCTACAGGAACTACTGTTTCAATGTGATGTGGCTGAAAAAGAAACATGCAAAAGATATAGATATATAAACACCCTCTACAGACATAAGAGCAGTCTATGATAGCATACATTAGAATATAAGGTCTACAGTCAGATGAAGGCTAGTCGGCACACCCATTCACACACATACCAGTAAGGTATGACAAAGTCCAGCATTGAATAAAATGTAATATTATACATGTAGTCTCATGCTTTCATTAGACTACACAATAATATTTCATGACACAAATAAGAATTACTATAGACTTTGCTATTTGAACCTGTACTTGGTTGTTATATTCACAGTATTTCCACCATTGTACCCTCTGGTCTTCTTTGGATGTCTGTCTTTGTACACATAAACTTCTGGAATCTGAAACCAAACTCTTTATTCAATCCACAGTATTGATTTTTTACATTCTGCTTTTCATGCTGAGGGGATGTTTCTTACCAGTTCATACCAATTTTATTCATTTTTGTGTTCCTTGTTTGTTTCTTCTACTGAAAATTCACATACTCTTCTTCTGTTCAAGAAACAAACAAGCAATACAAATTGAATAATCTGGTGAGTATTAACTGCTATAAAATATCCCCTAAACATGGAAAGTGGAATGTAAACAATTTAGCCCCATTGATTGAATAAAGGGTTCAGTTTGAAATTTGAAGAAGGTTACCCAGCATATATATGGATGTGCAATTGGTGTAATAGATTGTATCTCAGAATGGGAAATCAGAGAGCCGAGTTCAAATTCCATCAGTCATTTAGTGCATTTTGCACCACTCTGGTCATCACTCACCTTATTTCTGATGCAATTGTGTTTCATGGTGACATTCAAAGGAAAATAGTGCACTGGTGGCAATGATGTTGAGGTTACCCCCATCTCTCCTATAAGAAGTTCTTCCAACCACTTGTAAAGTCGTTGACCTCTGAGGCACAGCTTCACACACAGTTTAATCCCAAGTTGATGCTGTTAACTGGTGTGTGACCGTTGCAGTGCCAATGCGACTTTTTGGAGCCATGTGTGAGAGTAAGATGCATGACATGACCCAGTACAGTTCGGCATCCCAATTCATTTGTGCAAAGCAGAGTTGACACTTCACTACAAAGGTACTACCATGGATGATACACCCATACATTCATTCCTTCATTTATTTTTTCAGTTAGCACATTTTGTGCTGCTGTGATCACCACTCCCCATATTTTTGTTGTAATTGTGGTTCATGGTGACATTCAGTGGAAAATAATGCTGGTTCCTTTTGCATTGTTACATTCACTTATAGATAAATACACTTGGTGTAGTAATAAAATAAGCACATACTATCTCCTTTTTTGCTTGTAACTATCTATCATAATAAATATAAAATTTTCAGTGCTATAGTTGAACTAGTCTAATAAAGCTCTGTAAGCTTCTTCTGGGTGTTATTACTATATTACACTTGGAAAAGGTCTGAATCCATATCTTCTCTTTGCTATGAGTCAAATATCAGGACAGAATAGGTTCTATAGCATTGGTTGGTAACCACTCTAGAGTGACATGATAAAATCATCTATCTTCCAGCAAGCCTGCGTTGTGAAAATGCACAGTGACTGTAATTCTTTAGTCATGTGAGGCTCACATTTTGCTACAGGTGAAGAAAGCATTTAGTTTTAAACCCAGTATGAAAACTGACACCTGAAGATGGTTGGAGAGTACAACAGCCGAGTTTTGTGTGGTCTGTATTGCAAAGCATATAATAATGATAATTCCTCACATCATAAATTCTGTCAAAAGTTAACAAATAAAAAAAATCTGTGAGAGAAAATAATCTGATTGAGATAGAGTATATAGATGCACTACCAAAAATTAAGACAACCAGAACCTGATGACTGATCTCTCATTTGACTCGGCTCTAAAACCCAATGGAGGAAAAACTAACTTGTAACTTTAAATACTTTAAAAACCAAATTAATAAATTCCCACTATCATGGAGCTGACCCTAAATGATCACCAGTCACAATGAATGGCTCCAAACTAAAAGAGGCTCCTTACTTTGAGCATATACTGGGATTCAAATTTATCTCATATCTATGATCCATTGCTGAAGATTCTAGAAAAATGGTTGGTTCCTTATACCACCTGCTATGTTCTCCCTTTACAAAATCAGGTCAATGCCAAAATGGAGTATAGCTGCCATATCTAGACTGGAGCTGTCCAACCCACCCTTTCCAGACTCGATAGAATTCAAAACATTTATGTTTCCCTGTAAGAAATTAATTATTTTCTGCCCTAGAAACCCTTTCTCACAGATGCAAAATCAGAAGACTATTGTTACTCCATTACCATGTTTTTATCATTTCACCCCAAACAAGGCAATAATGACACTAAGATGCCAAGGGTTACTGGGAGTGAAAGAGAATGAGAAAACATTGTTGAAGAGAAAAAAACAGTAAAAGAACAAGATTCAGGAAGAGAGAAGATAGTGATTGATGTTAGATTTAAATTTTTGAAACTGGAAGAGATATGAGAAGTGTGAGAAAAAAATGATTAGAATTGAACTTATGGTTACTTCTAACAAGTTTAACAGTACAATGATGAGACCTCATAGCCAATCTAGTATCAATTTCATCCAGTTGAGGTTTTCACAAACATAGACACTGAGGCTATGCATATAGATACTAGAATCCTTTTGACAGAAATGACTCCTTGGAAAATGTTCTCTTCTCTAGTTCCACCAATTCAGACCTTTACAACTTAGACCTGCCATGTCATGTACACAGTGGCAAAATTTCATTCCCTTTATATTTTATTAGTGAGAAGGAACTTCCATTAGAGCCACTGCTATGTGGAACACACTCCCAAGAGGATGTTTCTCTAAGCACTACAGTCCTAACCCTTTCAAATCTAGAATCAACATTATCTGGCATAACCTTATAATTCTTATGTCCAGAAAACAACCTCATTTAATTACCATCTTCATTCAGTGGCTCTTGGGCATTGTAATACACAAACTTTAGCATAAAAACGTTATCTATATCCCACTGGTGTCAGCTGTTGCTATTTGAAAAACATTAGAAAGGAACTATTTACATTATGTCCATTGTTTTGACTGTTATCCTCATCTTTATTGTCATATTCACAATGTTTCAGCCATTTCTAACCTTGTTGGAATTTCAGACCAAACCCTTTATTTTCTTCACTGCAGTAGATTGGACACATGGCCCAGTGAATAAAAGCTATCCGGTGACTTGTCTTGAGGGGAATTCCTATATATGATCCATTGCTAAAGATGCAGGTAAAATGATCAGCTCTCTGTATCCCTCTAATAAGTACCTAATTCCTCACGCTATCCTCTACCTTTATAAGAGCCAGATCAATCCGAAAATGGAGCACAGTTGCCAAATTTGGACAGGAGCTACCCAGACTACACTCTCCAGTTTTGACAGAGTTCATATGTGTCTCCTAGTCCTTGTTGCAGAAGAATTATTTTCCACCCTCTAACTTCTCTCTCACTGGCAGAATGTGGCAAGTTTCTCACTGCCCTATTGCTATTACCATGAAAAGTGCGCTGACGAACTGCATCTCCTGGTTCCACCAAGTTTGACCTTCATGGCTAGGACCTGCCATGCCTGTTACATTGTAGCAAGTCACCCATATTCCCTCCATGTTCCATAGGGAAGAAGTAAGTTCCACTCAAACAGCTTTTCCCTGCAAACCACAGCCTGTGGAACAGATTCACAAGAGGATGTTTCCTTGATCACTACAATCTTAATCTGTTCAAGTCCAGAGTGAACCATTATCTTCTTCTCCTATACATATAAACTACACCTTAATGTAACCCTCGACCACAAGTTGTCCTCAGGATTTGTAGAGGGTAACCCTTACTGTAAGATAAATAGAATAAAAAATAACTGAAACTGAGATATCTGGAAGAGGCATGGCATGTGGAACTAAAACAATTTACCCCAGTAAAGGAAATAAAGTTTTCGGTTTGAAATATGACAATAAAGATGAGGACAACAATCCAAACAATAGTTACAATACCTCATCTCAAAAATATAGACAGATATTAGAAATTAAAGATTTTTAAATGCAGATTTCCAAGGCAAATTTTCTATACTTTGACATAGCCTTCCTCTGTTTCCTTTGATTAGCTTTGTGTCATACTAAAGTAAATTTAATAAATATTGATATGAGCAGATTATTTTTTTATTTGTACAAAATAATCAGCATCTATATTTTATTATTCTTATCCCTCATAATTCAGATATTAAAGATGTTTTTTTCTGATTTTTTTTTGTTATGGTCAATGTATTTCACTCCCTTGAGATCAGAAGTGGAGGCTGAGTAATCAGGTTTAGCTTTCAAGTCTTAAAATTTGTTTTGGTGGTATCCCATAACCCTGAATTGTAAATTCAACTTGCTCTTTAAATCTGTGAGAAAGACGTTTCTGTCATGATTTATTTTTCATTACGGAAGAATAAATAAATAGAAAAAATGTGGTTAGAAAAAAAAAAAGACACTGGTGAAAAAGAAGAAGTTGCTGCATTTTTTCGTAAAGGCCATTCGGTCCCAAATAATGAGAAAAAGTTGGAGACGTAAAGAAACTCAGATTTTTATCGACAGTAGGTGTTTTTTACATTTATCATAATATTGCAAAAAAGAATGAAAACACTTAAGAAACTATAGATGTTCGAAGTATCCAAGAGGAATGTATTTTAACCATAATGGAATACAAATGAAAAGCATAGAATACATGAGAGGTAAAAAGTAAAGAGGAAAGTTACATACTATATAGAACATGTCTGTCTACTGATATTGCTTTATTTGAAAAAAGCTATTGTTGGTAAAATAATAGACATGCCACACTACAGTTGTTTGTTGCATGGAGAAACTGTTTCTATTGTAATGAACTCTAGGTCACTAGGACTCCTGCATTAGATGTCTGTAGTTTTAAGTCTTTTTTTTATTTGTTCTTTTTCATTATTGCAAAAGAGCATTAACATTATATCAATATTATTTTATCTCTTACTAACATTTTTTTAATATCTTATAAACATTCAGATTTGTTACAAAAAATAATAACAGTGTATACAGATAACAATGTTTTTTAACGCCATCCCCTTTCAGGACATAGATGATGATGATGATGATAATCTTAATAAACATTTGTTGTTAGAAATGAAAAGTTTCAAATGCTTAATATCTGATAGCATCGGTAGTGATGTATCTCAATGAGCAATCAGAATTGTTTGAAAAGATTAAAGAAACTTTACAAACAATGTGCCAAGTGTCACAGTCTGTGGAATGACAAAGATGTTTCTTGGTTTCTTCATCTGGCTGAGAACTTTTCATCAACACTTTGGGTATAAAAATAATTATTTAAACAGATGTCTTTGAAAGAATTCAACAATCTGGAAGTCATAATCAAAAAGGATTTGAAAAGGATCCATGGAACTAATTAACTAATAGTTTCTATTTTAATTAAGAAAAAAGGCATCAGATAATCAGCTGTTTTTTTTTTTCTTCCAAGGATTTCAACTGCATCTGTGATAAATAGTGAATAATTCTTTGTATAACAAATTTTTACTAACTTTTGAGCAAATATTTTTTTAAGAATTTAAAGTAAAATTTACATACTGTGTCAGTATTATACTAATGTATTTTATTGATTTTCATTGTATTGGATAGTGTAACATTAATTTTTCTATATGCCATATCCCTTAAGGACGTGGGTGACCATGGCTCTTCACAACTTTCAATACTTTGTAGCTTCTTATCTTTTCAATAACCCTCCCGGGCCCTGTTCTGTCATCCATTTACATAGACTTGTCAGGTAGGTTACGCACTGCTTTTCTCTGTCCCTCTTGCTTTCACTAGGTCTTGTGAGTGTTAAATTCTCCAAGCCCTATTTCTTCATTATGTCTCCTAGAAATTTTACAGTCATAGAAAACTGATGTTTATTTTGCACTTATACCATTTAGAAGAATTCACATTTCCCTGTGCTCGGTCTTATTGCTAGATAACTTAACAAAATGTCCTATCATTGACACACCATGATGATTGATGGAGAAGAGACTGGGAAAATAACGACTTGGGCAAACCAGATGTAGAACAAAAGCGCTGTTATTGCCATAGACAAATATGATAAGGATCAGACAGATTTTATATTGAAACAATAACTGTCAGATTTAAATGCTTTAAGATCATCAGTTATAAAATCAACTGTAGCTGTACTAGAAATGTATATGTGTTTAGAACATTTGCTTTCCAACCATGAAACCCAGGTGCAAATATCACAATAGCTGATTTGTTAGGAAGGTTATTTATTGATGATATCAGTACTGGGAAGGTAATCCCAGTCTGCAGTACCCTTGAAAAATTCCTGAAAACCATAATGAAGCTTGTGAATAAAATTGTATAGACAGAATCTTGCATGAATTGGCAAATCGTCATAATAGAAAACTTGAGTGTGTTGGTCTTTTTCAAACTGTTGATCATGCCAGGTGATGCTCTCTGTCCCAGAAACTGTAAATAAGGTTTGCCTTACATATTTACAGTATAAACAAAATATGAACTCTGTGGGTGTTGAACAAACACAAATATGACTGAGCAGACATCTATGACAGAAATTTGCTAGCCATCCTAGCATACAGGTTTACACTAATGAGTAGCCAGTCAGTATGTAAGGCCTGTAAAATTCACATTAGTATACAGGGCTACAGTCTCATTATACTAGGCTTTACTGCTTTGGTTTCTGTAGCAAGTAGGTTTTTATAGGGTGGAGTTACCAGCCCTATGCCCATCCAGTTTTGAAACCAGAATTTTCCTACTCCTAGAATGGTTGCCCACCAAGGCTAGAACCCAGTATACTCTGCTATTAATTCTATCTTTGGCTGAAGAAATGGATTTATACTTTTTCAAAGGTATCTGTACAAAAACTAATGCAACAGTCATGGCTGGAATTTAAACTCAGCATGTCAATTACACTTTCTTTGTTGATAACCAGTGCATTATTTGCACATCCCCCCTTTTTTAATGCCAGATGAAAGGATTTATGAGATTCAAAGGAGGAAAGATACAAAATAATTTAAATTTTCTTTTTAAAAATTGTCATATTTTGTGATATGCACACACACACACATATATATATATACATATATATATATATATATATATATATATATATATATATATATATATATATATATTATATGCAATATGCATTTCAGAAGTTTTCAGACTTTTTAGGAGAGGCAGTTATAACTGTGCTAGATTATTGTAATTTTAGTATATAATTACTATACATCTATTAAGCTGACCTGCCACGTTTTGTTAATCCAGATTGAAGGAGACGGCTGTAACAAGTCTTTGAACACACCCCATTAAAAACTGCTTGTCATCATGACTAGTTTGCAGAATTTAGTTAGGACATGAAGACAATTCAAAAGCTTGCATTGCAATAAAGTTTTGTGTTAATTTCGGCAATTTTTTTTTTTTAAAAGTATTTCACCCCAATTAGGGCAGGAGTGCCACTAGTACACAAACAGCTACAGAGAATGAAAGTAAGAGAAAAGACTAGGTATAGGGAATGGGTGAGGAAAGAATAAAAAGAAGAACAGGGATGAAGGAATCAGAAGATGTCAATTGACATTACATTTAAATTTTTGAAGATTATAGTTATCAGGGAAGCAAATAAGAGGAAGGGAGATCCACTGTTGGAAAGTGTGAGAAAAGAAGCTGTTGGAGTAGAAGGGGTGGTTACATTTAACTCGTTTGACAATAAAAGGGTGGGAACAAGATGCCAACCAGAGTAGATGCCATGAAAATATTTATAGAAAAGACAGGGCGTAGCCACATTATGTCAGTGACAAAGTAACTAGAATTGAGTCCTCAAGTCAGGACTGATTACATTCTATATATTTCTTTAGACTTTCTTGGGACCTTCAAGATGAACCACAGGTGCACCAGACCATATATGGCAACAGTACTCCATGCATGGATGTATGATAGATTTGTAGATGTGTAGGATAGATTCAGATGTGGAAAACCTTCTGGTGCAACATAGAGAACTGACTTTCTTTACAGTAGATGCATCTAGTGATTCAATGTAGTTGTTCCACTTTAGGTCAGTGAAAAATGTGAGACCAAGAAGACTAAGTGAGATGCTTTCATGGAGTTGAGCATCAATCTTCCTGATAGGAGGCTGAGAAGTTTTTCTATAGTGAGTAAATGACAGCAGTTTTGTTTTGGATGCATTAAAATTCAAAAGCCATTTCCTGTTGTTTTCAAGACTAATGGCCAGGTTAACTTTGTCAGCAATGCTGCATTTATTATTGAGAGAGGAATAAGTGACAGTGCCATCTATGTAGATGCCTATTTGAGAACTGATGGCATCAGGAAGATCACTGATGAAGATCAGAAACAGTGTAGGACCAAGGATAGAGCCTTGAGGAACACCAGTGAAAGGAACTGGAAGAGAACCCATTCAGGACAACCTTCATTTCACAGTTAGACAGGAATAACTGGATTAAATCAAATAATCGTCCTCTAATACCCTATCCCTGAAGCATACATAGAAGGCCAGCATGCCAAACCCTGTTAAATGCCTTTGATATATCTAGAGCAACAGCTCAAGCTTTGCTGTTATTATCAAGAGCCCCGTATATATACTCAGTTGTGGCATAAGCACATCAGCGTTAGACCGGGCAAAGTGGAAAGCATATTGCTTGTTAGAGAGCAGAGGTGGGAGGTGAGAGACTACTTTGGCATTTGATTAAAGCCTTGAAGATTTTGCCAAAGAGTGGTAGGATACTGATGGGATGGTAGTTAGATGGGTCAGAAGGGTCTCCAGAGTTCTTAAAGACCAGGACAAGAGAGGAGGACTTCCAACAGGCTGGAAAGCAAGAATCAGTAAGGCAATAATTGTATAGTTTGGAGAGAAATGGAGCCATTCAGGGGTACATTTAGGACTATGCTGGTACACCATCACCATCACTTGCTTTAATAGAGTCTAATTTAGAGATGATGTTTAATACCATCAACAGGGTTATGCACATGTTACACAATATAGCCTCAGTTCTAGGGAGAAAATCAGGTGTGGGTACCCCAGATGAGTTATATGTTGAGTTGGATGAGAATTTCTGAGCAATGCATTCAGCCTCATCAGCTGAGAATGTTAGGACTTTGAATTGATTGAATATAGGAGTGATTGACAATTTGCTGTAGTTCAGCACACTCTTGCAGAGCTGCCAATAATCTTTAGAACCAAACTTGTGAGATGCAATATGTTGTTTCATTCTCTCAGTAAGAGTAACTTTGCTTCATTGAGGGGATGCTTGCACTCATTACGAGACAAAGAGACATTTGTTGCAATCAGATATGCCGCTATGGTACAGATGGAAGAAGTGATTTCTATTGGCTATAGTGGCAGGTCAAGCAGGTGAGAACCAAGGAGATGAGTGTAATTTAACTTGGTATTTTCTTGGTGGGATGAAAGTCTCAATGTCGGCTTTTACACAGGAGGAAACCTCAGATGCACATTTTTGTACAGGATGATGATGATTAAAAACCACATTCCAAGGGATGTCATGAAGGAAATCATGGAACAAGTCCCAATATGCATGTTAATAACAGAAAGATAGTAGGAGGTTCATGGCTGCAGGGAGAGTGGAAGGAGATGTTAACAGATACCACTGCATCATCAGATTTGCCAAGAGGGCAGAGATGCGTAGTGTGATAAGAATCAGGGATGGAGGTAAAATAGAGATCAAGAAGGGAACCATTACTACTCAGGTTATGGGAGAAACATGTAGGAAAGTCAACCACTTGTATGAGGGATTGAGTCATTGAAAAGTTAAGGCTTTGGATGCCAGTGATTTCAGTACACAGAGTGTTTAAGCCACATATTATGGTAGGTGTTAAAATCATCAAACACAAATATGTTTGCAAATGGATGATGGCTTTGTCTATATTATCAGAAATACTACCAAGTACACAGCAGTCTTGAAAGGAAGGGGGATGATAGAGAAAGAAGAGATATCTTTCTGAATTGAGGAGAGATAGATAGAGACACATATACAAATAGTCTGGAGATTCCAAAGAGAGTTCCCTAGCCAGCAATCATGGGTATAAACTCCCAGGACATGCATGTGGCTTTTAGAGTTCTTTCTAAGGAGAGGAAGGTAGCCAAGAATTGAGAAATCAGAGGAAGGGATTGATGAGTTAAGGTTAGTCTTGCAGAGAGCTAGTATATCAGGAGACTTATCAAAGAGGAACAATTCCACATAGCAGAAATTGGTATGAATACCACAGATGTTGGAGAAGGAAATTTTAAAGGGTTTTGGTTATATTTTGCACTGGTTTAGGTTTATATTTTTGGTTGTTTATGGTCACAATGAATTATGTTGGTAAGGAAAAGGCCTAAAGTAGTCGGTGATTAAATGTGGCATGAGCAGAAAGGAACTGGAGCAGACTGTAGCATAATATGGCCTTGAGGTTGCCCACCAGAGGTGCATGCAGGGACACCCATCCATGCATGATATAGCACTGTAAGAACCCCAATATTATGCAAATGTTGATCAGAGCAGCCTCTCAAGGGTTCAGGCTCCTAACTACCAGTTGGTAATAGCAACCAGAAAACTGCCAACCAGGTACCCTCAGTATTAGGATATGTTGCCACAAACCACACACACCACAAGAGATTCTCAACAGCATTGCTACTAAGACCAGAGAAAAGAAAAGGATCCAGGAACCTCTTCCTAAACAGGGAAAAGGGATGAGCCTCTACTCCTGTTCAAAAGAAGGGGGAGTAGTATTAACCAGTCGATAGGAAAACCTATCTACTCCTAATAAAAAAAAAACACAAGAAACAGACAAAAACAAACAGCAAACAAAGAATATAACAACAATGGACATGGAAACAAATGGGGAACTAAGCTGGGCTGGGAGCCATGGTATGAGTTATATATGCATATATAGATTGCTCATGGGCTAGAGGTCTAAAAGTCACATTGGGAGGAGAGAGTAAAGGGAGATGCTTGAGCATTCCCTACACCCACATATATGGATTGTTATAGATGGCTAGAGATATATATGAGTTGGTGGGAATCGATAGGGAATCTGGAATATAAATATAAAGTTTTAACTTAGTTAAAGTCCAACGTTAAGTTCTTCTAGAAGAGATCACTCCAATACCTGTGAGTCATGAGTAAAAGAATAATGTCCAGTGTTTGTATGACGGTGTTTTCTTTAAGCACAGCTTAGATGTGACACAAGGCCGAAATTATGGAGCACCCAGTGAGGATCGAACTCACTACTCAGTCGTAATTGTTCTAGTGAGACAAGCTTGCTAACCATTATACCACGTTGTGCTTGTATGAATCTGAAAAATCACCAAAGACATAATATTCAAAATTTTCAAAGAGGGAAAAAAGGTTAAAATAAATTCAATTCACAGTATTTACATTTGTTGGACTATTGTCCTCATCTTTGTCGCCATATTTGTCACAACGTTTCGACCGTTGTATGCTCCGGCCTTCTTCAGGTGGTTGGAATTTCGAACTGAAACCTTTATTTCGATCACTCGGGTAGACTGTTCTAGTTCCATGTGCCATGTTTGATGGATGTCAGTTATCAGTTATCTCCTGCTAATTTTCCCTCTGAAAGTTCTCCACTGCCTAAACCTTGTCCTTGAGGACACATGGTACAGTGGATAAAGGCGTTGGTTAGATCCAGTGACAGACCCAAAGAGTGTGAGTTCAATACCCGGTTTAGGCAGTGGAGAACTTTCAGAGGGAAAATTAGCAGGAGATAACTGACATCCATCAAACATGGCACGTTGAACTAGAACAGTCTACCCCAGTGATCGAAATAAAGGGTTCAGTTTGAAATTCCAACCACCTGAAGAAGGCCGGAGCATATAACAGCCGAAACATTGTGACAAATATGGCGACAAAGATGAGGACAATAGTCCAACAAATGTAAATACTGTACATAATACCTCATCTAAGAAATATAGACAAAATTCAATTCAATACAAAAAAAAAAAATAAAAAAGGAAGGAAACATTAGTAACCAGGAAAAGACAGAGAGAGAGAAAATAAAATAAAATGAATACTGAATGAAATTCCAAGAGATACATATGAGGATGACGGGGTGACAATATTCTTTCTCACGTGGTTACTTAGATAAAAGCTTAAGCAAGAAGACAGAAATTTATGAAATGCTCCAGTCTGCTTATGGATTAACTTGTATGAGTTGAGCATCTGTTTCTCACTGGCACAAAAGGTTCAAGTATGATAGATAGGGGTTGAGAGATAACAATGAGAGATGTGGGAGGGGGAGAGACATGGGAACATCAGAACACATTGGGATAATTCAAAATTTTTGGATGAAAACTGCCATTTGTCTATAAAGACAATAAGCTTACAGTTTGGAATTGTGGCAACTGTAAAGAGAATTATTCATGAAGATCTGAACATGTACAAAATTTTTGCAAAGTTTGTTCCTCAGTTGATGATAGCAGGGAGATGGTTGATAGACATCAGAATTTGTCCACCTTCTTTTACACCCCAGACCTTACTCCTTGTGACTTTTGGTTGTCCATCAAGCTGAAGGAGAACCTCAGGAAAAGTCATTTTGAAGACATTAAGAAGCTGGAGTAGGCTGTGACATGAGTCTTAGATATTTTCACTTTGGATAACTTCCATGGGGCCTTCACAAAATGAGCTACAACAAGTGCATTGAAGACAGAGAATCCTACTTCAAAAGAGTTCTATGCATCTGTGAAATTAATAAATGTCTTCCCTGATAATGTCTCAAAACTTCTGGAATGCAAAAACTTCTGGAATGCACCTTCTATATAAGTAAATAATTATAAAGATACTACTAATCTGTGATATTTAAGGATAAATATTTAACTTTATTTTTGCATATAGCCAGCATTTTGTTTGGCATTTTTGAAGAAAATGTATATCTGATATGCAGGGCAGGATTTAGATGAAGAGAGGCTCTAGGCTATCCTACTTGTGAGGACCCCTCCAAATTCCCCATTTTCATGAATAGAGGAAAATGGAAAAAAGTTAAACAATTTGAGCAAAACTGAGGATAATGATGGGTGTTTCAAATTATTTTAGGGTTATTTAGAGTCTACAATGTCTTATGACATTATCTGTGAGAAAGGCCTATGATAGTCAAAAATATTATACATCTTGGCTGGAGGCTCCCTAGATTTTGAGGCCCTAGGCTTCAGTCTGCTAAGCCTATAGGTATGCTAGCAAATAGAATGACTATCCAGATATTATGGAAATAACATGCTAAATGCTCAATAGTTTTAAATTATTTAATCATTTACTGAAGGTTCCTTGATTAATATGATTCTTGACTGATTGTGGCTTGTGATTAATCTGCATTTAACACTATTAATTATCATTTTATGAGGACACCAGATTACACTTTTACACTATGAATATATAGAATTTATGAATGAAAATTTAGCATGTACACACACACACACACATATATATATATATATATATATATATAATATGTAAATATTCTCAGATGTAGTATATCTGTAGTATAGAAGAGACAAAATGAAGGAAAAGACAAGAAGAAACCTATATTTAATTTTAGCCAACATGTTGTTAAGTTGTTTGACAAGATGTATTAAAATAGTGTTAAAATAGTGTTTTGTGGATATATTAGTAAGGAGTCATTTATGAATCTGAAATAGGGAGAGAGTCTGATGAATATAACTCCAGGATAATAAAACGTGAGGGGTGTTGTTCATTGAGTACGTGGCAAATATTTTCACCCTCCCCCCACTTTTGTTATCTTACAATAAGTGTTGCTGGTTTTACACAAGCACCACTCTAAACAAATTTTTGTGTGGATCATCTGCAGTTCGGTTCTGTGTTCCTTCTTTGCTATCCCACTGGCGAGAGAGTTAAGGTGACGAGGACAGGTACAGGATTAATAATTGAACTGAAAGACACTAATATGTTGAAAACAATAGGAAAGTCTATCATATATATATATATATATATATATATATATATATATATATATATTATATATATATATTTATATATATTATGTATATATATATATATATATTATATATATATATATATATATATATATATATATATATATATATATATATATATATATAAATATATATATATATATATTGTTGAAAACAACAGGAAAGTCCATCATATATATATATATATATATATATATATATATATATATATATATATATAGTGCAGGCATGGTGGAGTAATGGATATCGGCTTGGATTGAGGAATCGGAGAGCTGAGTTCGAATTCCAGTCGAATCCATTACATTCACTTACATGCTAATACCCTTGGGAAAGGTATGAATCCTCTTCTTCTCCCTCCAGCTATGGGTAAAATAGCAGAACAGACTGAGTTCTATAGCCTTGGATGGCAACTGGTCTAGGAGAAGGACAACTCTGAATTCAAAACCTGCGGAGGGTCGTTTGGGAACCTTGTGGCATTCGGTGCACCAGGTCTCTGTATTCGTCCCTCCAAAAAGTGTGGATGGTCCTGCACGAGGCCTTCACCACTATAATCAAATCTCATGTGCTGGTGTCGTGCTGTCGGTTTCCTGGAAACTGATCTGCTTGACCCTCATATGTCGACGGGAGAGTCAGTTATATATATATATGTATATATATATATATATATATATATATATATATATATATATATAATATGTATATATATATTGTTGAAAACAAATGGAAAGTCCATCATATATATATATATATATATATATATATATATATATATATGTATATATATAAAATTCAAATGCATTTCATTAGTACAGGATACAGGATGTTTTGGAGGTGCAATTAAATTTGTTAATTAAAACTTCATGGTATGAAACATTTCAAGGAACTAGAATAATGTGTTTGATTGTTAGAATTTTTATTCCTTGCTTTTGTAAATATCAGATATATAAACACAAAACTAAATAAAGAGCAACTGCTGTGCTAAATACATCGATTTACACTCATAGGCTTTTAGTTAAACTCTTTTGTGGTGATCAAAGTTGATGGAAAGCAAGAAGCTGGAAGTGAGTTCAACAAGCAAATAGTGTAAGAGAAGAAATTGTTAGCATGGAATTTACAGTCATATCTAACAATTTAAACTGTAAAATGATGAAACTTAGCTGCGAAATTCCAGAATAGCAATATTGTGTTGTTTGTGTAATGATTCATGTAGACATTTGTAGCTGAGCATGTTCCAGGATCTATGTTCTTGAGACACAGACTAACTCGTTCATTGTCAAGTTATAGAGGAAGTTGTATTTGTTCATGTCAACCTGTTCATTAAAAATAAGTGAAATAATTAAAAAAATTCATTCTTTCAGTTATTATTAGAAGTAATTTCCTTTTAATTTTAATGCCTCTAAAAGGAAACTGCTCTTTTTTAATCACCTGAGAGAACCTTTTTTGCTTTTCATCAGTATGGCTGATGCTGACCTTCAGGAGAGTAAACTATTGCACTTTCTTGGGATTATGTTTACAGCATGAAGTGGAAAGTTTATATTGCATCAAATGCTAGGTCTGCTGCTAGGAAAGTTTATTCATTGTGTTGTGCTAAACTTGCCAGAATCTACCTTAGAAATTTATATCTACTATTAATCAATGCATTGAATATTGCTGCTACATCTGGTTTGGTGCTTTTGAAATCTATCCAGAGATTCTTGATAATATCTAAAGAAAAATCTGCAATGTTATTTGTCCTGACCTGGCATCATGGTTTCCATCACTTTTCCATCATGGGAGCGTAGCTTACCTCTAGTTTTCCTATAAATATTTTTATGGTAATTGCTCTGATAAGCTTTCACTTTGGTGCCTAAATATTATGAATTTGAGTTCTGTATCAGATTGGCAGCAAGATCTCATCATTTCATAGTTGAAATAGCTAAATTTAACTATAGGTTCTATGCTAACAGTTTCTTCTTGCAGACTTCCTGCTTGTGAAATACAGTTCTGGCCACTTGTTTTCCATTCAAGTTCGATCTTCAAAAATGTAAATGCAATATCAATTAGTTTTCTTAATTCCCGTTGTCTTATTATTCTCTCTCCTTAATAACGTTTTCTTTTTATCATATTCTCTCACACTTAGTAAACTCTTGCATCTTAGTGACTTTATTGCCTTACTTGGGGTGAATTGATTAAAAAGATGTATCAAGAACATTCTGATCATCGTAATTTATGTCTGTAAGTACAGAATAATCTAAAATGTGGAACCAGAAGCATTCAATTTGATGAAAGCTGACATAATCTTTCAAACTTTTTGTCATTCATTTATACTAACATATTATAATAAAAGTAAGGAAAATCTTTGTCATCATAATACCAGTTTTCTTTAACTCTTATCTCTTTATAAACAAAATTTGTACATTTGAATAAAAGATGTTGAAACAGATTGTTGAGTTGGTTTTAACATGAAGATGAAATTCTACCACCAAGAGAACTCTAAATATGTTGAATGCTGGTGATCTTCAGATCCTGTTAAAAAATAGATTTTTTTCTGATGAGCCAATTATTTGTGAGCTTGAATTACTTCAAGCAAGATAATTACTCAACGACAGCAGTATGAATACTTTTGAAACTGAGAACAGGCGTTACGCTTGCTTGATTTTTACTCATGTGGAAATTCTTTCCCCTCGTTTGCTGTCTGGTCCCATTTTTTTTAAATAACTTTTTCATTCTTTTTCTCTAATACTGATCTATATGTATTGATTAGAGAATATTGGAAGTAATTCATTCCGAAACAGATATTTTTGTAATGGGCATAATAATGGTTGTCGACAACTTTTGTGTAATAAAATTCCAAGGAACAGTTCATCTGATAACCCTCACTATAATTGAACCAATACATCTATGGTTGTTCCATGTACAGAAAAATAAAAAAAGACAAGCCTAAAATCATAGTTTAAATCTCTTGTTCCTAGTAAGGTTCAATTTTCATAACTTTGATCAAGTTATGTTCATTGTATTTTAATACATGTTTTATAATTGCAATGAAAACAGACATATTAAAATCAAATAACAGGAAAAAATAACAAGTTTTGTTTTATTCTGAAACAATGGTTTGCAAGATCTTGCCTATCTCAATCACCTTTGAGCTGTGAAGGAAGCACTTCTGGTCAAGTGTGTGGGCTTATCCATCATGCAGTGTTGTCCACCAAAATCAAATTCATGTGAATGACCTTGTCAAACTCTCTTTGATTCACATCTGCCACTGCTAATCAGAAAAGGAATAGGGAGAGAGGATAATGATTCTGATGTGAGTGGGTGACGCCGAATACGTAATGAAAAATACTGCATCAGACAATATGCTTTAAAGTGGTTGACCTATAAATCTTTGAACAGAAATTTTTTTAGAAGAATATATTACTTTTGTTTGTCTGACGTTTTGATTATGGACAAATATATTATTTTGTATATTTGCATATCAGGAAGATTCAAATTTGGTCCTTCTTCTGTTCAATATTTAAGGATATTAGTTATCAGATAAAACCCTAAAATTAATATTTCAGAGTAGCATTCACTTTGAATCAGATTTCCTATTTTTTATCTTCAAGATTTGAAGATGGGAGCAGATATTGAGGTTACAGGAAATGCATAAAAAATGAAAAACACATGGAGCCATTAAATATCCAACTTCTGTACATATTTGTTTCAATCATAGAAATTGACTGGCATCTCATATCAATGGAGATAATAATGGACATGACTTGGAGAAATAATGATTCTCTACAAATCTGGTTTAATCATATGAACTGATTCACTCCTCTCACAATTAAAGATTATAATGAAGATGACTTTAAATAAATTATAATTAAGGCATCAGAAATATTAGCTTGTATTTCTGGTTTCTAGAAATATTTTCCTCTGTTAGTTTCATAAAAAATAAAGCTGATGCTGCCAGAATTTTTTTTAATTATTTCACCACAAGCAAGGAAATAAAGCCACTAAGACACATGGCATTGCGTCAGAAAATATTAAAACAAATTCCTATTAAGGAGAGAGAAGAATAAAAGAAAAAGAATTAAGAAAATCATGATAGAAGAAACTGTTAGCATACAATCTACAGTTATATCTAGCCATTTCAACTGTTGAATGACAAGACCTTGTAGCCAATCTAGTATTGCACTTAAAGTTTAGGTATCAGAGAGGAAATTTCATCAGAACAATTACCATGAAAGTATTTATAGAAAAAGTATAGGGAAGCTCCGTTATTTTGCAATCATAATAAATATATATAAGCATCAAAGTCTAATTATGTTTAAGTACTGGCTAGAGTTTAACAGGTGTATGCTCCTGGCTTACAACCTCTGACCTGTTCTACCAATGTAGTCAGCATTCCATACACATTTAAAATAAGTAATACAGAACAAATATAATGGGGAGATAAACTAGCTGAGCTTTTTTAAGGCAATAATGTGCCAGATCCTATAACAAAGACATTTCATTTTGATTAAGTCCTAGCCATCCCTCTGTAAATAGAAGGATTGACTGTTATGTTTAAGTAAAATTAACCTTTGCTGATTATATATATTATTTATTATATAACATCTTATCTCTGGTATTTAAGAATTATAAGTATAAAAAATGTTAATTCAGTATTTACTAAATTTAGCTTGATTTGGTACAAGGTTACAAATATGGGTCATCCAGTGAGGATCTCAACTCACTATAGTGGTATTGACTTTCTCTAATCAAAAATTACAAATTTTTCACTTTAAAATCCATTCCATAATAAAGAAATTGGCTTTACTTAGTCTTTTCAAATTGAACCTTGTATTGTTATACTTTCTGTTTCTATTTTTTTTAAAAATCAATGGTAAATAACACACTTTTTAGATTAACTGGAAAAAAGAAATTTTGTCACAAATCATGAGCTTTGCTCTGATGTTAATCATTTCACCCCAAGCCACTAAAGCACAAAATTACTGAGAGGTCAAGAATCAGAGAAAAAAAAATATTATTAAGAACAGAGGACAATAAAAGAACAGGATTTAAGGAGATAGATATACTGATTGACATTGCATTTAAATTTTTGAAGATCAAAGTTGACTGGAAATCAAGTAAACAAAAGAGAGTTCAACAAGTGAGAAGTGTGAGAGGAGAAACTGTTAGTATAGAATTTATGGTTACATCTAGCAATTCCAGCTGTATAATCATGAGACATCCAATCTAGTACTGTGCTTAAATTCATAAAGTCAAGGTAATAGAGAGGAAAGCTTATCAGAACAGTTACTTTGAAAATATTTATAGAAAAGGTGCAGAAAAGCTATGTTATGACAGTAAAAAAAGACTAAAGCCAAGATACCAGGTCAGGACCAATATCATTGCAGATTCTTCTTTGGTTTTTGACAGAAATCTCTAGATGCATAGCAGAAGCACCAAATCAGATGTAGCAGCAATGCTCAATGCATTGATGAAAGGTAGACTTATAAATTTGTAGTGTGACAGTAATATTCAATACATGGCCTTATAAATGTGTAAGATAGATTTACATGAGAAAAATTGCCTAGAATGATACAGTGATATATAATAATTATGCTTACAACAAGACAACAGCCTTATATATTAAAGCATTGGCTCATGAGTTTAGTGGCATAGTAATGGGGAGTTCAATCTCTAGGCCAGGTAGTACAGACTGAAACTCAGTTAAAACATAACAAGCAATAACTGAGAAATATTCAATATAAACTCAATTAAATATACCTAAATATGGATGGTAGATTAAAAAAAATGATTCAATTTAACATTCCATGAAGTTTACTCAGATTAACAGACAAGAAGAAGACTGGAGGGCATAATGGCTAAATATTGTGATAATAACAACAAAAATAAGGATGTTAATCAGAATGGTAAATCATGATAACTTTTCATCCTAGCAATGCAGACAACTTTCCAAACTCAGAAAAGATCTATTATTATCAAATTATGTCTTATAAATTATTTGGAGCCAGTTTTCTTTTAAAAATTAATGATTACACATAATTTCCCTTTCACATATGTGACCTGTATAAATTGTATTGCAAAGGATGCTGGAAAAATGATCACTTCCTTGTACTGCTCCAGGAAGTACCTAACTCCTTTTGCTGTATTCCATATTTAGTTTGATTTGGCTCTTGTAAATTTTATCTTTACAAGAGCCAAATCAGACTAAAAATGGAATACTGCTGCCTTATCTGGACTAGATCGTCCTAGATCTCACTTTCTAGTCTTTATAGCTTTCAGAAGCATCTATGCAGCCCTGTGGATGATGAACTATTTTCCACTCTACAACCCATGTCCCACAGGGATGTGTTGCAATACTTTCACTACTCTATAACTCTTTCTATGGTAAATGTTCAGGTGTACTGCATTCGTTAACTCCAACACTTCTGACTTTCACAGCTAAGAATTACCATGCCATGTACACTTGAATGAATTGTCCTCATTCCTGTTGTATTTTGTTAATAAGGAGCAAGTTCAATTTAAGCAGTTTCTTCCTATGTTGGGGAGCAGACTCCCAAGATAATATTTCCCCAATCACTACAATCTTAACTTCTTCATTTTTAAGGTTAACCGTTATTTTTCCTACATATCCTGATAATCTGCACTTCTTGCCTCATCTTCTCACACTCGTCCAATAACCTTATTCAGTAACCCTCTATCTTAGACCAGTTGGTTGAAAATAGTTAAAAAATATAAACATGAACATATATATATATATATATATATATATATATATATATGATGATCAAACCCAAAAAGTGTGAAGTGTGAAGTCCTGGCTTTCTTTCTATTAACAGCCACTCTCTAGAAATGGTTCTCTTACAATACTAAATTCATCTGACAAAAAAGTTGATCAAGAACAACTCTGCACTTCCCTGACCTTATCACCAACATCTGTTATCACTACAATCCCAAAAGGCTTGGAATATTCCAAGAGTAATGCCCTTCTCCTTGAATGTCACACAATAAAAGAAAAAGAAATTAATTCTTTAATTCAAACTGGTATGGTGCAAGTGTTATTAGAAACTTTGTCTTGATGATTGAATAAGACATTGTAGCCAGCAGGAGATTTTTTTCTTCCTGAGAAAATCTTGAGAAATGCACAAAATTAAAAATGAATTCTTTATTTGTTCACTGGCTTTAATACCAAAGTTGCATAACAAAAAATTAAAAAATGTGTGAAAAATTAAGTAGCTTGTTTGTATTTTAAACTTTTTTTATTCAAGTTGGAAAGTTTTTCATTTTTTTTTTTTATTTTGTGTCAGTGTTATATTCCGTACCTTCCCTAAATATTAATAAAAAAAAAAAAATGCCTCACATGATGATGAATATGATGATGAAGATAAGGATATATTTTATTTTGACAATCATTTTCTACTTGCTCTTCATGATATTCACTTATTTATTTAACTTTTTCTTCGTCTGAATATGAATTGTGGTTAATCAGTAAATGGGAAACCAACAGTCACAGAAAAATGTCTCTAAAGTATGGGGAGTAAGCAAAAAAAAAAGTGTTGGCATATGCTGTTTTATTACAGCAGAACAATTAAATGTATTGAAACCTGATGGCAAAGAAGAAGGAAAAAAGAATAAAAGTAATTTTTTAAAATTCTAAGTCAGTTTTCTCTGTTATTCACTAATGATTATGGCATTTGTGAATATTTCATTTAATTCGTGTTCCCCCATCTCTCTTGACTACATGATGAATAAAATATGTTGTTTTAGCCACATTCTGACCAATTACTTTTCTTTGAGAATTCTTGTATTCTTTCTTTTTTATTGCTGGTAACGGTATATTCTTCCAAATGCTATCAAGGGGAGTGGTCGACAGTAAAATAAATAACCCCAGTTTGCTGATGGTGCAAAATCATTGTAATGTTAAATAAGTGTTTTAATTTTAACTGCCATTGAAATTATCCATTTTTTTCTCTCTTCTCAGTGTGTAACACACAAAGAAACTTAAGAGACATTTATTTTTTTGACTCTTGTACCAATTAAGAGGGAAGTAGTGCATGCACTAATGAATGTCAAAAGAATTAATTTGTTCCAGAAAAAAGGACTCACAACATGATTGCAGTCCCATTTTGTTTAATTGTGCATGTGAAAGCATCACACACACACATGTAAATACATACACACACATATATATATATTATGAAATGGATTAAGTCTGACAATTATTTTAATATATTTTCTGTTTATATGTTATTTTTATAGATACAAATATATAAGTAAATGCTCTGTTTATAATAAAAAGTATTAGCTACATTTACCAGCCTGAATGTCTGAGAAATTTAATGGAAAATATGTGTCCTCCAACAGGAATCGAACCTGTATACTACACAGAACTGTTATTTGGTCTGATATGCTATACCATTTAGCTGCAGAGGAAGCGTCTGGTTAGCAAAGTCAAATTACTGTTTTTAAACAACAAATTTCCTATGATTTTTCTCAAATGATTATATCTGCTCAAAGTGTATCTTAATGTAAACAAATGACAACATATATTATGAAGTCTGAGAATTTTTTTTAATATATTTTCTGTTTATACATCATTTTTATAGATACAAATATTTAAGTAAATGCTCTGTTTATAATAAACAGTATTAAATATTTGTATCTATAAAAATAATGTATGTCAGACCAAATGATGGTTTTGTGTAGGATACATGTTCGATTCCTGTCAGAGGACACACATTTTTCTTTTCGATTTCTTAGACATTCAGTCTGGTAAATGTTGTTAATACTGTTTATTATTGTTATGGTTTTTTACCCTATAGATTCTTCCAGCTATGAATAGGAGCAGGTACTGCCTTTTGGAGAGAGAAGTTTCCAGCAGTCAGCTCTGACAGTCGGACCAAACATTCTTGCTGTAACACTCTTGTTTGCATTACTGTTTCTGTTAATATATTTGTTTAACTCAATTCCTCTCTTGTGTCTTTTTTCTGGCCCTAACAAGGCAACAACAATTATAAACGGAGTATTTACTTAAATATGTGTATTTATAAAAATAACATATAAACGGAAATATATTATATAATTAAATATATATACATACACACACACACACACACACACACACACACACACACACATATATATATATATATATATATATATATATATATGTTCTGTATGACAGAGTGCTTTTGGCTATACTTTTAGCCGTTATCAAGGATGATTTTATTTTTACTTTTAACTAAATGTATGAATTGTTTTATGTATATATATCTAGAGTTATAGAAATAATTATTTCCAAAACACAGACAACACATTTTGGCCATGTTCATAGTTAATATTATTGATTGTTTGATTTTACTTTTTTATTAATAAAGTTTCCATTATTTTTAGTATTTTTTTTACATGTGGATGTATTATCAATTAGAGACATAAATAAAAGCTCCAATATGAACAGTTTGAGTGTCAATCTGAGGACAGTGTAGAGGGTTTGGAAAGAGTTGAGTGAGTCTAATGGTGATTATGAATGTATGGCAGCTCAGAAAACTCACTCTGATAGTTCTAACAAGAAAAGAATTCCCGGATTTATTGGTGAAATCCAGGCCATGATTGACAACAATCTCTCCAAATCAATCAGGTCCATAGCAAGGGAGGTAGTACTGTCCTGGGGCAAGAGGGTGGCTGCTGAAAGACCCTATGTCTGGTCACAAGACTCTGCGCCATGGCTCACAAGCAGGAGAACCCAGTCATGGATGTCAGACAATTTTTGCAACCACATCACCACATAACTGCTCACACTGCAACCCCACTTGATTATTATGTGGAGGGCACAGTTGAGCAAGAGATCAACAAAACTCCTTGTAAGATCAAAGATCCACTGAAGGCAAGAATTATGGCAGCATTCACAAACTTAAACAAGAGAACTGTTCAGAAGTGTTGCTGGAGATTTTGAAGTTGTCTGATGGCTGTGGGTGATATTGAATATACTTATTCTTTAGCATATCAAGATATTTTTGTGTAATTTTGGTAAATATATCAGTTAAAATAAGATGTCAGTGTTATTTTTACTTTAGTGCAATTTAGCTGACAATTTATCCATCACACCCTATATGTGTGTGTATGGGGAATATTTTTAATATCTTTGTTTTTTTACATCTCTTTATTTGTGGATGTCAAGGAAAGTCTGTGGTGTATACATTCCATTCTTTATAATTACTTGACCAACTTTTGAGGAGGCAGCTTACTTTTTCTGACATCATCATTTGATTAAAGCTGTTACTGAGTTATTTTTATTAAAATTAGACATCTTGTTAAAACTGCACAAGAAGCAAAAATGATTCATATATAATTTGTTTACAATTTAGATATTTTATTTCTTTTTCCTGATTATATCTATACATACAGATGAATACATTTTCCTGAGCATTGGCATATATACACATAAATACATACATATACATGTACACACACATATATATATATGCGTGTGTGTGTACATGTGTAGGTGTGTGGAGAGTAGAGAGAGAGAGAGAGATTTGCTGTAATGGATAGTGTCTTGAAATGAGAAATTTGAGAGCCGAGTTCAAATTTCAGTCATGTTCATTATATTCACTTACGGGCAAATACACTTGGAAAAGTTATGAATCTATCTGTTCTTTCTCCAGCTATGGGTTAAATAGTAGGACAGACTTAGATCTTTTGCTTTGGTTACCAAGCTGTCTAGGAGAAAAAAAAATTATGGGCACCAGTTCTCTGCATTCTGTCCTTCAAAAAGTGGGGTTGGTTCACTAAAAAAAAAAAAAAAAAAAAAAAAACCTTGAAAAAGAAGTGGCAGAAAGCACCTGGGACAATGAAAATTATGGAAAATGTGTGTACTCCTTTACTCCTATAAAACAGAAAAAATCTGCAAAAACTAAATAAAATTGAAATTTAATCTTTCTTGTTTGGCATATTTAATGAAAGATTTTTAAAAGAAAGGTTGCTGCCCAAATATATATATATATATATATATATATATATATATATATATATTATAATAAATAATAATAATAACATTTATTAATATACTTAAAATTATATAATTTAACATATATCAAGGTGAATAGACTCTTTCTCAATAGAGTTCTCAATAGCTATCTAGTGGAATAATTATTGTATCAAACATATTTTAAATTAACAATGCTTATCAAAGATTGACTCAAGTTTTGTGATGCTTCACTCTTCAGAATCCAGATAATATTCAATGAGGAAGGCATTACCCTTATAATATTCCAAGCTTTTCATAACAATTTCTGTCACTTATCCATTTATCATAATCCTGAAGTTCGATGCATCCTCAAACTCTTCATCAATCTTCAATAAGTATCTTGAACCTTTAATATTTTGGTATAATAATAATAATAATAATACTATATATATATATACATATATATATGTATATATATATATATATATATATATATATATATATATATATGAAGACTGTATATATGTTCATGACTGTATAAAATATTAGTGTTCTGACCATCATGGTCAATTAAAAATTTTAATTCTTTCATAAGAAATTACCAAAAAGGCAAATCAATAAATCGATAGCTTGACACATAGTTATTAACTCAATTTTGATCTGAAATTTTCACTGTAAAATGTTTATCCTGTGATTAATATTCCTTGACTGAATTAAACACATTGACAAGAAAGGAGATGTAAAGGAGACTTGTGTTGTAATTGTCTGGATGGTTTTAATTCTGCTGCAGATTTCAGTTCTTTGTGGGCATTTGCCTAGCTCTTTGGGATGATTCCAAGTGCTGCAGCAATAATGGCTACAACCCTCATTTTCAAGTTCCACAATATTTGAGTTTTCTGGTGAATTCTAGATATTTGTAGTTTTTTCACTTTCTTTTATTATTATTATTATTATTATTATTATTATTAGTAGTAGTAGTAGTAGTAGTAGTAGTAGTATTTCCACTTTGGTTTGCACACAAGTAGATAACAAGTGAAATTCTCCGCCTAATGGAGACTACAGATAATGCTAAGAAGTGGTGCAGAGTATATAAGGTTAAACAAAATCCATCAGAGATAAGGGCAAGAAGATTGAGGTGGAATGGCTAAGTAGGAAATGTGCAGAGATTAGAAAAAAAACTGAAAGGCAGATGCAATGGACATGCAGAAAACGATCAAGGAAATACATAGCTAGATAAAAACATGTTCACTCCAACAGTATGTGTAAAATCCAAGGAAGAAACAATCATTATGAACAAAAGTAATGATACTGCAACAGTGGAATGAGTAAATAGAAATCTTTCATCTTAACAGAGAAGAGAAACTAACAATATGTATGGAAGAACTCATAATACTAACATCTGATGTAAAAACAGAAATGGCCTAGATGAAGACAAAGAAAACAGCAGGATTACATGAGATTGACACAAAAGATATTGATAGATGATTTAGAGATTAATAAGGTTACTGAAGTAATAAATTAAATATATATATAATAGTGGTGAAATAATGGAAGATCTAAGTAGATCAATTTTCATAGCATTGCTAATGAAACCAAGTATAAATGAATGTAATCTTTCTCAAACAATCATCTTAATGAATTACATCACATTAGTGACATTTCAAGAAATAGTGCTTGGAACAGACTCAGATCTGAAATAAAGGAAGAACAATGATTTTGTACAATACATAGGAACAAGAAATATTGTATTCATTGTCAGAAAAAGAAAGTGCAATGTATAAAGACGTACTCGTGTTTCATTACACAAAAGCAGTCGATGAAATACGATATAAACAACTTCTACACAAAATGAATATAAAAATAATTTATATAAGGAAAAAAAGACTTGAATGCAAATAGAAATTAACTTAAAAAAATAAAAAGATGAGAAGGACAAGTTTGTTTTCTCACCAGATTTTTTAAAACATTATTTGTTTAAGAGAATTAGAGAATCTACCAGGATTTACTAGCAGAGCTGCCCAAACTTCACTTTTAAATCTTGAGTTCAAAAACATATACATAGCCTTGTGGATGATGAATCATTTTCCACATTACAACCTCTATTTTCACAAATGAAATATCACAAGCCTCTCCTTATTCTATCTTTATTTCCATAGAAAATGTTCTGATGAAGTATATATTGCTTAGCTCCACTAATTGTAACCCTCACAGCTAACACCCGCTATGGCACACATGGGGATGAACCATACCCATTCCCTTTGTATCCCATTAGTAAGAAGCTGTTTCACCCGGATACCTTCCTGCGGACCGCTACTGTGTGGAACAGACTCCTGAGGGGATACTTGTGTGATCCCTTCAGTTATACCTTTGTTTCATTGATTCCATGAAAGCAGTGAATTAAATACGTCTTGAGGTGTTAAAAATATATCATTTACACAAAATGGGTAATTTGTAAAATGACACATTTTTTTTACAAAGATATTCACTCTGTACAAGGCTCGGAAGCCACTCGAGGTAGAGGGTTACAGAGTAAGGTGAACAGTTTAAGGAGATATGTGGGGAAGATAATGGTTAGCCCTAGACTTGAAGAGCAGTGATACAAATAGAAAATTAAGAAAATAGAAAAAAGAGTAGGACAAGTTTGTGTTTTCTCACCTAATTTAATTAACCTGTACAGTAAGATGTGTCTAAGAGAATTAGAGGACATACGAGGATTGATGGTCATTGACAATTTAACTATAATAACATATGCTACACAGATTACATTGTGATGATGACCAATTCAGAAGGAAATTGAGAAATGGCATGCTGTAGTGCTTGGCATTTGTGCTGGAAGTTCCAGTATGATCACTCCAGAGTATTTGGGTGTCAATCTGAGGACAGTGCAGAGGATTCAGAAATAGTTGGATGAGTTTAATGGTGATTACAAAGGTATGGCAGCTCAGAAAACACATTCTGATCATTCTGATAAAAAAAGAACTCCCAAATTTGTTGGTGTCTCAGAGGCAACATGAAGGCCTACATCAAGTGCCTTGAAGAGGTAGTTCTGCTCTGGGTCAAGAGGGTGGCTGCTGAAAGACCCTATATCTGACAACAGCACTCTGCACCATGCCACACAAGCAGGAGAACCCAGTCATAGCTGCCAGACAATTTCTGCAACCATATCACCCCTTACTTCCCAGACTGCAACCCTCTTGATTATTATCTGTGGGGCGCAGTTGTGTGAGAGACCAACAAAAAACACCAAAAATGTACTGAATGCAAGGGTTATGGTAGCATTCACAAACTTAAACAAGGAGACTGGCTAGAAGGATTGCAGGAAATTTTGAAACCATCTGGTTGAAGCCAATGGCTATTTTATTGAATAAATTCACCCTTTAGTATTTCAAAATATTTTTATGAAATTTTGGTAAATATATCTGTTAAAATGAGATGACTGTTATTTTCATTTTTGTATAATTTAGATGAAAATTTATTTTTCACACTCTGTATAATTTACATATCAGTGATATCTGAATTAACAAGTGCAGGCATTCAGTTCAATGTAGTAGCAGATTATGTAGAATGTGACAGAAATTTGAAGATGCATTTGTATAGCAAAAGATACTTTTCAGAACCTAAGAATTAAGAGATCAAAAATAATACTAGAAAAAGTGAACCAGACTGCTATATCATACCCAGCTGCTCATATGACAGTGAAAGCTGGAAAAATTTCGCAACAAATAAAAAAAGACATGCAGCAGCTGAGAATGGGTTCTACTAGCAAATATTGATAGTGCATGTAAAGAAGAAGTAAGTTTTAAGGAAAACAGGAGTGACAAAGAAATTGCTGCTAGCAATCAGAAAGAGACAGCTGAAATTTTGAGGACACATAATGAGGATAGAAGGCTTGTGGAATTTAATACTCACAGAACACATTAAAACCAGTAGTTGCAGCAGAAAGTAGCAGATAACTGACTTAATAAGTTTGAGCAAATGAATGGATGAACAAGTACCACCAAGGAGAAAGTCTTCCTGACAGTAGCAAAGGACAGGAAACTGTGGAGAACCATAGGCACTCACATCCTGAAGAGACATAACACCCAGAAAGAGCAATATGATTTTCACTGAAGTTCAAGTGACAACAAGTCTTCTAAATACTCCATGACCTTCGTTATTATTTTAGCAGATTTTAGTGGCAATGTCATTTGTATTGTTTCAAGTTTACCTCTACTTCCCCTGACATTGTTTTTCAACTTGTATTTGATTGTTAATTTTATATTCTATTCTATTAAAACCGTAGATAATTCTCACTTAATGCACATGATATGTGACTGACTAATGAGAATTGACACAAACAAAATTGAAAATACCAAAGTTCTGTCTTTTTTTGTCTATATTCTCTCAATCTCTGACAAAGCTTTAATAAAAGTGAAACATGTAAGATTGATATGTTTCCCGTTAGTTCTTTATCTTATCATCCTGTCTGAATCCAATCCATATTTGATCTGCATTTGATCTTTAACTCATTCTATTCTATATAGATTTCTACTTTCATTTAGACCTATTCTATGATCTGCTAGAACAGAGAAATCCACTGACATATTTTCTTCTTTTCATTTATGACTACCAGATCCAGTCCCCTGGCCTGCATTGGGTGATCAGTTTGAATGTGGAGATCTCAGGGGATTGTATGCATTTCATTCTCTAGAACAGATCCTTGTTTGTGCATATTCTATTGGTCAGTATGCCCCAAACACAGTCACTTGCACAGTTCACAGTGGCTCACATTTCTCACCCAGTCATGCTTGTAATCTTTCTAGGAGAATTTGCTATATTTGTTTATTATATGATTCACTAATTCATTGTTATTTCCGTATAGTGTGCAGTTGCTATTTTACTACTTTTTATTTATCATAAAAATCTGTAATTCTAACAGTGATATGGTTCTTCATTTTTTTTTTTTTACAGTAATGTTCATCCTGTACAAGACCCAGGGGCCACTCTTAGTTTATATGGATAAGAGGGAAGATAATGGTTAACTTTAATAGGTTAAGATTGTAGTGATCGGGGGAATCATCCTCTAGGGGGTCTATTCCATGGACAGATTCTTCCAGGACTGTGGTCCATGGGAAGAATCTGTTTGATTGGAACTTACTTCTCACCAATGGAAATACAGAGGGAATGTGGATGGTTTGCTACTATGTAAGTGGTATGGCAAGTCCGAGCCATGAAGGTTAGACCTGGTGGAACCAACAGATGCAGTTTGTCTGAATATTTCCCATGGTAATACTGATAGAGCAGCAAGAGACTTGACACATCCCAACTGTGTGCATGAGAGAGAGAGAGAGAGAGAGAGAGAGAGAGAAAGAGAGAGAGAGAGAGTCAGAGAGACAGAGAGAGAGAGAAAGAGAGAGAGAGTCAGAGAGACAGAGAGCAGCAAGAGACTTGACACATCCCAACTGTGTGCGTGAGAGAGAGAGAGAGAGAGTCAGAGAGACAGAGAGCAGCAAGAGACTTGACACATCCCAACTGTGTGCGTGAGAGAGAGAGAGAGAGAGAAAGAGAGAGAGAGAGTCAGAGAGACAGAGAGCAGCAAGAGACTTGACACATCCCAACTGTGTGCGTGAGAGAGAGAGAGAGAGAGAAAGAGAGAGAGAGAGTCAGAGAGACAGAGAGCAGCAAGAGACTTGACACATCCCAACTGTGTGCGTGAGAGAGAGAGAGAGAGAGAAAGAGAGACAGAGAGAGAGTCAGAGAGACAGAGAGCAGCAAGAGACTTGACACATCCCAACTGTGTGCGTGAGAGAGAGAGAGAGAGTCAGAGAGACAGAGAGCAGCAAGAGACTTGACGCATCCCAACTGTGTGTGTGAGAGAGAGAGAGAGAAAGAGAGACAGAGAGAGTCAGAGAGACAGAGAGCAGTAAGAGACTTGACACATCCCAACTGTGTGCGTGAGAGAGAGAGAGAGAGAGAGTCAGAGAGACAGAGAGCAGCAAGAGACTTGACACATCCCAACTGTGTGCGTGAGAGAGAGAGAGAGAGAGAAAGAGAGAGAGAGAGAGAGAGTCAGAGAGACAGAGACCAGCAAGAGACTTGACACATCCCCCTCTGTTGGAGAGAGTTTGAAGGGTGAAAAATAATTTTTCTCCCACAAAGAATTGGAGATGCTTTGAACTCTATAAAGACTAGAAACTGCTGCCATATTTGGGATGCTCCTGCCAAAATATGGCAACAGTACTCCATTTTCAGCGTAACCTGCTTTTTTAAAGGTAGCAGATAGCATGAGGAGTCAGGTACTTACTTGAGTGGTACAGGGAGTTGATCATTTTACCTGAATCTTTAGTGATAGATCATGTATAAGAATTCCACTTGAGGTCAAGTGTGAGTGTGAGTTTGAGGCCCAATCTCCAAATAAGCATAATCATTTCTGAATTTAACAGTTCTGATTTCTATGATTTCATTAACCTTTAAATATTTAAAGTTCATCTTATTTTTTACAAATATTTTTCTGATGAGCTCTTTTTTCCTGGTGCCACAAGTACGTGAATTTAAGTGGGCTAACATATTGCCAACTAAGTCTCACCATTTTACTGTTGAACTAGCTAGATACAACTGCAACTTCTATTCTAACAGTTTCTTTTCTTGCACTTCTCACCTGTGGAACATCCTTCTAATTTCTTGCTTCCTTGCTTCCTTGCTATCTAATGTCTTCAAAAATTTATGTAACATCAATTACAATCTTCTGTCTTCTTGAAACCAGTTCCTTTATTATCCTTTCCTCACTCCTCCTCGCTAATGTCTTCTTATTTTCTTTCACTCCCTGAAAAAAAAAGACCTGTGTATTAGTGGCATTATTACCTTGATGGGGGTGAAATAATTATAAAAAAATTCATTTTTTTATGTCGTTTCTCTTCAATAATCTTTTCTTATTTTCCTTCACTCTCAATAACTCCTTGTGTCTTAGTTGCTTTATTGCCTAGCTTAGGGGTGATATGAATAAATGAAAGGTAGTGACTTGTATATTAAGTTATAGATTATTATAAATAAATAAAAGGGATTTAACTTTTTTTTAAATAACCCAGCTGGAGTTGAAATCATAAATTTACTAATAAATCATAAGTTTACTAATCACATCAATTTTGATTCTTTTAAATATATTCCATTGATGCGTAAGGCTTAATCCAAAGGAACCAATTATTTGAAAGTTCTTTTCAAAGATGATGTTGAGCACAAAATTCTCTATTCAAATTTACTGCTTATCAGAGCCAATTTATAAGTTAAGAAAGTACAGAAATTATAACTTTAGGTCTATTGATAAGAATACTAAGTATAAGTTCTGATACTACAAGAGCCTGGTTGATTGAGGCCCTCTGGTGGTTGAATGTTTGTGTATGTAGACACCCATTTTACATGGGATATAGATGCGACAGATGGAGTATATCTGGTAATGTGACCTTTGTATCTTGAGTGAGTTGAATGTTTTATATCACTTGAATCTCACTGAAAAAGAGGACAGTACTTATGGGTTTAAGGTGTATTAAATGGTAGGAGCAAGAAACATCTATGTTGCCATGAATCAGTAAAGCTTTCAGATATAGGCACCAGGACCCTGGATCCTAACAAAGTAAGATGTGTGTAAATTAAGATTGAAACCATTGAATTGTAGATATGATTATACAGCTTGAAGTCTGGCCTGTGTTATGGCAGGTCATTAAAGTTATCAAGTTTGGTGACATGCTGGTTTTGTTGCAGTTAGACACAGTGCTTATTTGTTATGGTTAAATGTTGGTATAATGCCATATTTTATTCCCCCTGTGAATATTATATTTAGTACCAACATTATAGTTTTGGTGGAATAATTCATCCTGAAGTAATCGTATTCTATAGTGAGTACAACATGCACTTTTATTGTTAAATGTTTCTCTTTAAAATTGTTTTTTTTTTTTTTTTTTTTTACTACCGTTCACTAAAAACAAGGCCTATGAGCTACTCAAGGTAGAGGGTTACTGAATTAACTTGTTGTAAGGGTGTAAGGATGAGGGATAAGAAGTATATTTTTTTTTTACTACCATTCATTCAAAACAAGGCCTATGAACCACTCAAGGTAGAGGGTTACTGAATGAACTTGTTGTAAGGGTGTAAAGGGGAGGGATAAGAAGTATATTTTTTTTACTACTATTCAGTCAAAATAAGTCCTATGAGCCACTTAAGGTAGAGGGTTACTGAATTAACTTGTTGTAAGGGTGTAAAGGGGAGGGGGTAAGAAGTGCATACTATGAGGATATGTAGAATAGATAATAGTTGACCCAGTACTTGAAGAAGTTTGTTCCACAGAGTGACAGTTCTGGTAAAGAAGACGTCTGAGTGTAATTTTCTCCTTACAAGAGGAATACAAAAGGAATGAGGATGATTTGATTGTGCAGCTGTGAAGATCTGATAGCCCTTTTTTGGGGGGGGGGTTGTGTCCTTTCAGGACGTAGGCGATCATGGCCCTCTAATTCCCCCTATCCCTTGTGGCTCTCAACAGGTTCTGTGTTTCTGCCAACTTCCCCAGACCACGTTCAACCTGCCCAAGCCTGCCACATATGTCATATGCTGCTATCCCCTGTCTCTTTTTCACTCTATTCATCCCATGAGTATCAGATTCTCCAGGCACTCCTTTCTCATCACGTGTTCCAGAAATTTCATCTGCCTCTTCCTTATGTTAAGCATAAGCTACCTCCTCTCTGGGACCTCATCATTGCTCACATGCTTGGTCCTTGATATCATCAGCATACTTTTGTAGAACCACATCTCTGCCACCTCTAGTCTCTTCTTCATCCCTGAGGATACCGCCCAACATTCACTACCATATAGGAGGACAGATGTCACATAGCAGCAGCTCAATACTCTTTTCTTTGCCATCATAGAAATCCTCCTGTTTCACAGTACTTTGCTCAGCTTCTGAAATGCATTCTTGGCCATCCCAATCTGTCTTCAGATCTCAGCATCGCACCTACCGTCCTCCGTCAGAACACTTCCCATATACTTAAACTTCCACACATGTTTGATTTTAGTGTCCCCAACCTGTAAATTGCACTTGGGGCTCATACTTTTACTGCTGACGATGCCTTCTGCCTTCTTGTAGTTTATGGTTAGTCCTTTCTTCTCACTCTCCCTTGTTACCTTCTGAAGGAGGTTTTGTAATTTCTTCTCCGTGTCTGCTATCAGTACCATGTTATCTGCATATCTTATGTTGATAAGGTTGTGGCTGCCGATGATGAGTCCTGGTAGGATTTCCAGTTCCCTCAGAATTGCCTCACTGTATAGGTTGAGTAAGTCTGGTGAGAAGACACATCCTTGCCTTACACCTCTTTCTATCTTTTTATATTTGCTGAGCTCATTCTTAACGCAAATGCATGCCGTTTGCTGCCAGTATAGGTTGGATCAGATAGTACCATTGATTATTGAGTAAAAATCTTATTCCCTTCCTTTAATGTCCACTGTAACATTCAGTATTATCAAAATAAAAATAAAAACCTAGTATTTATTATAAGAAAAAATAAGAAAAAACATGTATTAAAGCATATAATTAATACCAGATTTATATAGTCATACAACTATATATAGGCATGTACATTGAATGAATGATGGCCATATATCAAAAGACATCATATACAGTGAATTGGTCATGGGATACCATTCAGTAGGTAACCTGCATTATACTTCAAAGACATCTGTAAGAGGGACCTGAAACTTAGAGGGCTGGGCACAGCTAGCAGAGGATTTTAGCGGCTGGTGCTAGGCTGTTCAAGGCGAAGCCATGAAGGGTGAGAAAAGGAGAAAATAACTGATGGAGATAAGAAGACAATGCAGGAAGCACAAAAGACAATCTCAGACCTTCATTCCACATTCCAGCTTTATCTTTTACACCTGCTTAAGAGACTACTATACAAAGATTAGACTTTTAAGCCACACCCAATGCTGCTCACAAAAGGACGGAATTTCGATCAAAAGGCACTACCATTCTCATGAGATAAATGAATGCCCACTACTAATTATAAGTTTGTAATACCCACTGTATTAATTATAAATTTATAATGTCCACTGTATTAATTATAAGTTTCTATATATAACCCATTAATAACTACCATCCCCAAAATAGAACAGTGGGCATTAATAAGTTCATTTTACTACATATTTTAGGCAAATACTTTTGGTCAAATCATGCTGAAACACTGGTTCTCATTTGATCAACAAAGTTAAGCAGTATTGAGCCAGGTACTGTAAATAAAGACTGAGTACAAAACCCAGTTAGGCATAGGGTTAGAAATGTCATTCCATAAAGCTATACTTGCTATGGAAACTGCTTAGTGTTGTTGAAAGATGTGACATCATATTCTGCAGAGGAGACTAAGTGACTAAAGGAAAAAGTAAATAGTAAAAATCATTCAACTAATATGTTATCATATGTTACAGTTGTATGGGTTCAAGCCATGATTTATCTTGGGAAGTATAGTGAAGTGGTTTCCTGTTGCCTTATTTGTATTGACTTTATTGTGGCACCATCTTTAATTAGCTGGCTATTAACTCTTTGATTTTTTCCTGACCCTTTTTAGGCCTTATTTTTCATCCTACTGGGTTGTTAACCACACATCTTTTCCTATATGGCAGTAAATACTGGACAATCTCATAGATGAAGATAAGTGTTGAAGTGACAGATGCAGTTCTATAGAAGGCTGCTAAGAATACCATAAATGGAGCATGTGAGCAATGCGGAAGTTTTCAGAAAAATGTGAATGAAACAGACACTTATATTTACAAACAGAAAGAGTTAAAATTTCCAGGTTGCACAATGTGAAAGAAGAGCTTAATACTCAAAAGAATAACCTAAAAAATGTGTTAATATAAATAGATGACAAAAAAGGAAGTGGAAGGGATGGTAAGATAAAAACACAGTATGAAGAGGTAAAAAGTGAGAGAGCCAACATCATCTATGTTTTGAAGGGGCAGTACATTAAAGAAAAAAGAATGAGTTCAAACTCATAATTTGATTGAAACAACAACAAATATAAATTTGAATACAAATGTTAATGAATATTTCATTGGTGAGAAGTAAGTTCCACTTGAGCAGCTTCTTCCCACTAACCACTGCACTGTAGAAACAACTCCCAAGAGGATGTTTCCCCAATCACTACAATCTTAACGTGTTCAAGTCTAGGGTTTAACTGCTATCATCCCCACTTATCCACATATACTGTGCCTCTATCTCAAGTGGCACTAGGGTCTTGTATAGAGTGCCATAACATTTAATGGGAACATACTATAAAAAGCTTACACTAGTGTAAGTCATACTATAAAAAGCTTACACTAATGTAAGTCATGTACTAAAAAAAAGCTTACACTAATGCAAGTCATACTATAAAAAGCTTACACTAATGTAAGTCATGTACTAAAAAAAAGCTTACACTAATGCAAGTCATACTATAAAAAGCTTACACTAATGTAAGTTATGTACTAATTTAAGTCATGTGCTAATGTAATCTTGTAAAGTTATCGAGTAATGCAAATACAAATCTAGAATTTGGGAAAAACTTGAAAAGAAAGAATGCTTAATAATAAACTTAGCAAGAAGAAAGATATGGATTTAAGAATGTCACAAAACATGATTTTAGAAAAATTAAAAGGTTAACAAAATAATGTATGAAGCAACAAGAAAATATTTGAAGAAGCTGGTTTTAACATCTGTCTATATTTCTGAGATGAGGTATTGTACATTATTTACATTGTTCGGACTGTTGTCCTCATCATTATTGCCTTATTCTTGATGTTTCAGCCAGTGTATGCTCCAGCCTTCTTCTGGTGATATTTGTTAGAATTTCAAACCGAACATGTTATTTAGTCTACGGGGATAGATTGTTCTAATTCCACATGCCATGGTTTTGGATATCTCAGTTTAAGTTACTGAGACATTAAGTTTATAAATCCAAAACATCATTACTTACAATGACAGATTCCCATTGGATAAAAGTGTTGGTCGAATGATCCTAAAGTGATTTGACTTGTGAGTTCAATACCTGGCCACATCAGAAGGAACAAAAATAACCCCCAAAATCTTGGAGAGTTGAGTTATCAATTGAAATTAACTGAAACTGAGATATCCAGATGTATGACCCCCCCCCTCTAGAATTAGAACAATCTACTCCCCTAGACTAAATAAAGAGTTCAGTTCAAAATTCCAAGGTTGGACTGTACAATGACCAAAGCATTGTGCATATGGTAATAAAGGTGAGGACAGCAGTCAAAAATGTAAATAGTGTAAAGAAGCTGTTTTTGTAAATGCAACCAGAGAAAAACAAAATATTAAGAACACTGGCTAAAGATAAAAAGCAAAGCAAATAATCACCTTTACATAAACATGACAAAAAGAAATGTGTAAATTGGGTAAAGACGTATATGAAAACTGATTTCACAGCAGTAATTTTTAGTGTCTGGGGGTGCTTCAAGGAAAGATTCACCCTACATGACGGAGTAAAATAATGTTTTGTAATAGTACTATTTCCTTTTTCTATATGCTATGTCATTTCAGGAAATGGAGATTTATATCTCTTCACAACCTCCTATCCCATGTAACTGTTAGCAATGTTTGTTCCTTTGCCAAGCTTCCTCACCATTCTGTTATCTATTTACACATATTCTTTAGGGTGGTGCCCGTCTGTCCCCTTTTTCCTTTGATATGTCCTCTGAGGGGCAAATTCTGCAAGGTCTTTCTCCTTATGTGTCTCTGAAAATTCATCTGTCTCTTTCTGATTATGTTTATTAGTGTCCCTTCATTCATATTTTTCTTAAGACTTCCTCATTGGTCTGTTCATGGTATTTTCAGCATCTTTCTGTCGAACCACTTTCCTATTAGCTCCAGTTTTTTTTCTTTATCTGTGTGAAGATTGTACAACATTCATATAAAAGAATTGATATCATGCAAGGGCGCAGCACTCTTTACTTTGTAAGGAAGTTTTCAGGTTGTAAAGTTATTGGTTCTTTTAAAATTGATGATAGTATCAAGATAAAGGCAAAAAGTTACTATTTTCAGCAAGATGTTTTTACAAATCACAACAATGAAACTTAAAGCTAATGAGTATATCAAAACTGCAAAACTGTACTCCTTCACATTCTCTAAAGCAGACTATCGACTGTCTTGTGAAGATTATTCACCAAGTATATTAAATGTCCCAGAGTTTCATCAGATATTAATCCAACAGAAAACTTGTAGTCAATCATTAAAAGAGATGTACATGAGAATGGAAAACAATATTCAAGTAATGGAAAGCAATAAAATCAGCTGCAAGTAATGTTAAAGTTGAGACAGTCGAAAATGAATGAATAAATGACAAAGAAAATAAAAGTCAAGAAAGATTATATTAAGATATAAAATAATAGAATGACAGCTTATACAAGTGAATAAGATATTGCAGTCACCAAGTATATGTTTATATGACAAATATCTTTTAAATTTATTTATAAATAAAAAATTATGTTAAAGTCTGAGGCCTACAAAACAAGTTATTTCCAATGATTTTAATATTACTAACCCATCCTACAAACAAAGAAAAATTCAGTTGTCATCAAAGTTCTCTTACATCTCTAAAATTTTGGCATAAAATTTCCAATAAGGCTTCTGCTGGCCACAAGAGAAACATAAGAGAAAATCTACTAAAAATAGTAATAAAAATAAATTCAGTGAATTTAATATTTTTTCACTTGTTTAAATAATTCAGTACAGTTTTAAGGGAATCTAATTAAACAGATTATTTTCATTTATTTAGATAATTCTATCATTTTTTCAGCTCCATTTGACTAATTTGTAGTAAAAAATGAAAGAGCAGATGACAACAATGCTTATTATGAATGCTGTAGGTTTTCTGACTAAAACAGATTTTTGAAAAGTCAGATATAAATTCTTTCTTTTCAAACATGAAGGATTTAAAAACAGAAACATTGCTTATTTATGGCAATTCTTAAAACTTGAATTAAAAATAAATAGCACCAAAGAAATATTAAAATATGCTTTTAAAAAATGTTATGCAAATTAAGTATTAACAGTTATGACATAAGCATCATTTGTTAGCAATATATATATATATATATATATATATATATATATGATGAAGCTTACAACATACATATTGGTTACAACATAAGTGGTAATATTTATTTTGTCAGTTGTTAATATTGTTATGCAAATAAAATATTACCACTTACATTGTAAATATCATTTGCAATCAATGTATATATATATATATATATATATATATATATATTGATTGCAATGTAAGTAGTAATATTTTATTTCCATATATATATATATATATATATATATATATATATATTGATTGCAAATGATATTTACAATGTAAGTGATAATATTTTATTTGCATAAATAAAATATTACCACTATAAATTTTATTTGCCTAAATAAAATATTACCACTATATATTATTGCATATTTGCAGTGTCATTTAAAAATTGTTATATATATATATATATATATATATATATATATATATATATATATAGATATATCTAACAATTTTTAAAAGAATATATTAATAAATATTTCTTTGGTGTTATTTATATTTCAGTCGGGTTTTAAAAATTCCAATATTTAAGCAATGTTTCTTTATATATATATATATATATGTATATATATGTATGAAGAAGAAACAGTCTGTTTCATGCTTGAACAAAATATTCACACCACCGAGGTGACCTAAGGATTGCATTCAAGCATGAAACAGATTGTCACCACTTGGTGTTGTCCTCAATGTCTACTTTTATATTAGCATGCACACACTCCCTGATATTGAGCATGTTTGCCTATAAATATAACATAGCTTAAAGCTAAATTTTTATCATATATATATATATATATATATATATATATATATATATATATATATATATATATATGTATATATATGTATATATATGTAAAATTATTCATTTTAGGATATTAAAACATGTTAAACAACAGGCAATGTTAAACTACTAGCTTCACCCAAGGAGACACATTTGTAGTGTTGAAACATAATTGCCATTATGCAGCAATTTGTAACGTTTTAATATCCTTATATAAATAATATTTAGCTCTAATCTGCATAGAGCTCTCCTTTAAATTAAATGTTACATACAGTGAAATTATACTCCATTTTCTCTCATTCTACCTGGATATATTAGGCTGGTGCAAAAATATATTTTGACGTTAAAAAATATGTCAAAAAACAACATTATTACGTCATTATTTTTGCACCCACCTAATATATATATATATATATATATATATATATATATATATATATATATTAATAAACATGTATATACCTATGTTTGGGGTGAATTTAAATTTCATTGGTTACCCAACTCTAGTGGACACCCACACAAATTTGTAAAAGCTAATCAGAAATTTACAACATATATTGGTCATTTAAATATATGACTATATATATATATATATATATATATATATATATATATATATATATGAAAATTTCTACGAATTAATCAGTAGAGAGACAATATTTATGAATAAAAATGACAATAGTAAAACTGGTAATTGCTGACGCGTTTTGTCCATTGGACGAAACGCATCAGCAATTACCAGTTTTCCTATTGTCATTTTTATTCATATATATATATATATATATATATATATATATATATATATATATATAACATTAAACAAATCATTTTGTTAATAGTGAAAACATTGACTTGCATAATAAAACCTGACACAGTGTTCCAATTCCATTATTAGAAGATTTATTTTGGCCACAAATGATTCAAAATTTTGATTGTAAAGTCATAATGATTATAAAATAATGAGAAATATTTTGAACATAAGGAACATCTCATCATCTAGCAGATAAAATCTCTCTCTCTCTCTCTCTCTCTCTTCCTGTGTACCATGTCCCTTCAGGATGTTCTTGATCATGGCTTTCCAAAACTTCCTCTCCTTTGTACCTCTTAGCCATATTTACCTTTTTTTGTATCTCTTCCAATCTGCTCTGCCATTCACTTACACAAGCTTCTTAGGTAGATTACTTACTGTTTGCTGCTGTCCCTCTTGCCTTCAATATGTTCCCAAAGACTCCAAGTCCCTTTCTCATCATTATACATTCTAGAAATGTTAACTGCATCTTTTTGATTTTAAATACCTTTTTTGATTCCATTTTTCTTAAAACATCCTTGTTACTCACATTCTCCAACCATGGTATTTTCAGCATCCTTCTGTAGAATCACTTTTTTGTTATCTCCAGTTTTCTCTTCACTTGTAAGGAGATTGTCCAGCATTCATATAATAGGATTAATATTGCACAAGTGTTCAGCACTGTTTTCTTTGTTTCTAATGAAATTTTCTGAATCGTAAATTATTGGTTTGGTTAAAATTGATGATGGTTTCAAGATAAATGAATCTACATTGCCTTGTTTATTTTTCATCTACATTGACACGGAGATCTATTTTGTCTTTTTCATCTGTGTTAAAATAGTCCAACATTTTCTACCATATAGGATGATTTATATTACATAGCAGTTTGACATTCATTTCTTTATTTCTAATAATTTTTTTGTTTTATTTAGCTTTTAGATGGGAGCCTTTACTATTCCAATATACCTTTAGATTTCAATGTCACATTTTTCCTCATCTTTTAAAACACTTCCCAGATGTATCTTTCGCTTCTTAACACTTTATTTGGCTTTTGGATGGCAGCCTTCATTATTTCAATGTTCCCTTGGATTTCAGTGTCACATATTCTACCATCTTTTAAAACACTTCTCATATATATATATATATATATATATATATATATATATATATATATATATATTGTTTTTTAATACTTTGTTTAGCTTTACATCTTTTAAAACACTTCCCAGATATTTAAATATCTGTGTTTGCTTGATTTCTGTATCTGCCTTGTCTTTGACATATAAAATTTGTAACTTGTATCTTGGGCGTTTCCTATTGCTGTCAGCTATATATTTTGCCTTCTTACAATTGGTAGTCCTTTTTTCCTACTTTCTGATACCACTTTGTCTAAAAGTTCTTGCAGTTTCCTTTCTGTATCTGACATCAACATAGTGTTATCTATGTATGATATGTCAATAAGATAGTGCCCACCAATAATAAATCCTAGTAGGACTTCTAGTTCTAATATGGCTGCATCACTGTGTAGGTTAAATAAATCTGATGAGAAAAAAAGAGTCCTTGTTTTATGCTTCTTTCTATTTTTGCCTAATGACTCAGTTCATTGTCTATCCATATGCAGGTGGTTTTGTTCCCAGTGTATATTCTGTATTATTCTATCTTTCTCAAATATACTAAAAATAGTAATCAATATGATGTAATGGAATAACCTGTCACTCCCATGAGTAACTACACTATAGGTAGTAACTAACTATAAGTATCTGTAATTCAATGGCCTATGGAGACTAGTTGCGATCTGTTCCAGCTAAACAGTCAAACTCTCTGCCTTTGGGTAGAGAAGAACCCGGACGAGGCTCTGCCAAAGGGTAGAGTCTTGTTTGGGAAGGTAGACTGTTCCTGAACCCATTTATATGGGTTTGAAAAGGGATATTTTTGGCCAAACCTACATGCTCGGAGAACCCACGTTAAACCCAGCTTTGTGCTACATACAGCCCATATGGTGGGGTGGCTAAATATACTATATAAATATATGAGGAGGTTGGTAAATATTACTAGTTGAGTACAACTCAGAATTATGCAAGAAATACTGACCTTCCAATAGTAGCACTCACTGATGGATTGACTTTTGATGACCTTGTGCATAACTGTTACCTTTATTCTTATTGTATTGGTTTTTGTAATAACTCTTTTACTTATTTATTCAACCTTGTCTTTTCAAGTATATATTCCTATTAGCACAGAACATAACCTTATGTTCTCTATTTATTTAGGAATTGCTCCTTGAAAACTAAAAGCAAACAAGAATATATCTCTCAAAACAGAAAATAGACAAAAAATACCTGTCAAAGAAATACACAAATAAGGAAAAACCTTTTCAAACTGATGTAATGAATATGCATACACCTGGGTTCTACGGGGAATTTTTGGCTGAGCCTAAGGTCTCAGATGTTTCACATTAAACTCGGCCTTGTGCCACATCTACCCTCATGAGGGAGTAAATACTGTCTAGCTGAAACCTTTTTGAGTTGTGCTAGTCGAACTCTCTTCGAGGACGTAGACAGAACCAATCCTGGGTCAACAGGGATTTTTTGGCTGAGCATACAGGCTCAGTAACCCCCCAAAAATTTGGCCTTGATACTCTAGCTGGTACAATTCAGACTTACGCGAGAACTACCGACCTTACAATAGTAGCATTAACTATTGGATTGACTTGTGATGACCTTGTGCATAATTGTTACCTTTATTCTTATTGTACTGGTTTTTTACAATAAACCTTTACTTATTTTATCCACCTTGTTTTTTCAAGTATATATTCCTATTAGCATGGAATATAACCCAGTATCAAATCAAAATCATAAACCTTGTTTTGTATCTTTCTTTAAATGCCAAATCCTTTCAGGATGTCAATGATTATGGTTATACACAGTTTTCTTTTTCTTTATAATCTGTAACTTGTCATGTCATCTTTGTAAACATACTGGGGTGTTTTACCATTTCCTTCTCGATGGCTTTGAATTCAGAGTTGTCCTTCTTCTAGACTGGCTGCCAGCAAAAGCTCAAGAGCCTCATCTAATTTGGTATTTAATTCATAGCTGAAGAGAAATGGATTCATGCCTTTTCCAAAAGTATTAGTGTGAAAATGAACACACAGACTAGGCCTGGGTTTGAATACTGCACACTGATTCCTCTTTCTTTGCTGATAACCATTATGCTAACCTTACATTTTACGAATACTTATCTACGAGTAAGCAGTATTTGTTAAATATGTGCACCCTATTATATCACAGGAGGGTATGTAAGAAGCAATCATTACCAGTTGATTTTAATCTGTAGATATAGTTAGGTAACATTTATTTGTTTATAACTTTGAGTTTTTTTATATTTATGGAAGTTGAAGGTTTTAATAGTTGTTGTATTTTACTGGATATTTGGAATTTCACATCAAAATGGACTAACATCAGTTTTGTTTAGTATTTTACAAAAAAATAAAAAATAAAACATAATTGAGAAATGACTAATTATAAACTCAAAAGAACGGAAAAGATTTAAAAGGGCAAAATTTTTCATTTGTTTTCTTTGTTATTGCTTATCAATATTAAATGATTAGTTTGATGACAATTATTCTGACGAGCTCTTCTCTTTGGTGCCTCAACTGCATGAATTTTAGTGTGCTACTAGATTGGCAGGTATGTCTCACAATGTTGACAATGTTAAATGCAACCTCCACTTCTAGCTAGATGTATGTTCTATTCTAATAGTTTCTTTTATGCACTTCTCACCTGTGGAACTCCCTTTTGATTTCTTGCTTCCCTGTCATCTACAACCTTCAAAAATTTAAATGTAATGTCAGTTGCCATCTTCTTTCTTCCTGAACCCTATTCTTTTATTCTTGTGCCCCACCTACCTCTACTTTTTCCCATTTTAATATCTCTGGTTTTGGTCTGTGATCTTGTCCAAGTTAGATTTCTTCCTATCTCTATGAGTTATACATAGCATTGCTCTTTCTGTTGAACCTGTAAATGTAATCAATCCTAACATAGTATCTTGACTTCAGTCACTTTCTCATCATTGTAACATGACACCCTTCTGTCTTTTCTACAAATACTTTTATGGCAATTGTTCTGATGAACTAGCTAGATGCAATTTTTTAATCTATTTATTTTCTCACACTTCTCTCCTAAACCCTGTTTTTTTATTGTCTTTTCTCTTCACCTCAGTTTTCTCATTCTCTTTCACATCATGTAAACCCTTGCATTCTTGTGGCATAATTACCATTCTTGGGGTGAAATGATTTAAAAAAACAAACTTTATTGTTGCTAATATTTACAATCAGTGGCTGTTAAGTAGAACTAACACAGAATAAAGTAACCTCTGACAAGATTTGAACACATATTCTGTATTTTTATAATGCTATCCTAAGAAAAAAAAACAATACTTTGGACTCAACAATATTCTATCTCATCAAAAAAAAAAACTTGAAGATTAAACTTTAGGTTTCAGAAGTTTGATCATCATTACCAACAAAAAATCTAAAATTAGTTTTGATTCAAGATGAAAAAAACTCTTCCCGGAAAATATTTAAAAAAAAAAAATATAAAATAAGCAATTCTACTTAAATGAAGATGAAATTCTTTACATGATGATTGCATCTTCCCTGATGGTAGGTAATTGTAAAATGCTGATGAATAATCATTGTGCTAGTGGTATTGTCACCTTGCTTGGGGTGAAATGATTTAAAATAAATTAATATGTAAAATGAGAACAAATATTCAAAATCAGCAAAAATATGAAACCAAATATAAATGAATAAAAACAATGTTTTATTATGTTGTGCTAATTGCTCTATTTTCATAGAAGATGTTGTTTGTACAAAATCACAAAAATAAATGAATGTCATTTGGGGCTATTTATATATTTAACTCTTATTTTATATCCAATATGAGTCAGTAGAATATATTGCTTTGCAGCCAAACTGATATAATGAATAAATGCAGCCTTGAAAACAAGTGAAAAATGTTATTAAATTTTCAATACTTTTAACCCAACCATCAGCCATGTTTTCAGAAAGTATTCATTGGAAGAGCAAAAATCAAAATCAAAAAATAAAGAATGTAACCGAATGTCTAACATAAATAGCAGAACATTTAGTAACTTCATAAATTCAGTAACATTTAGCAATGCAATAATTAATTGTGTTCATTGCAAATTAAAAAAAAAACGTTTTTCAAAGACTGATGTTTTTAAACCATTCTCATGAAGCCTAATTTAATTAGATGCTAAAATGATTCTCTGTAGCTGCGTCTTTATTTCTCTTGACAAAAATAAGAGCACATCTCATGCTTAATAGAAAATGTATATTTGAATTGATTAAAAACATTTTCATTAAAAGTTTATATAATTTATCTCTTTAAAAATGTTATTAAACATCTTCTTTAAACATATAACTAAGTCTAGAAGAATGATTTATATCAGGTAACTTTAAAATAAAAAAGATGAGGTTCTAATGAATGCAATCACTAACAGTATATATATATATATATATATATATATATATATATATATAGAATATATATGTAATAACTAGATTCACATCACTAGTTTTTCTGATATAACATAATTAATTTTGGTTGCTAAAAGTGAAATGTTTTTTCTTGGTATTGGGATTTTTTTTATTAACTTGCTTAAAGGCATCTAAAAGAGGCTGTTAAGATTGATGTCAAATCATTTCTTATAGAATTTATTTTATTATTATTTTCAAATAAATAAATAAGAGGAAACTAATCTGAAATTAGTCAAACTACATTTAAAATTTAAAGTTAGCTTTACTTGTATTTCTACTAATCTCTAATTAGCAGGAGTCTAGTGTTGGACATACATGCTTAAAATTTTGAACATTTCTCTTGTGATAAAGTATGAATGTGTTCATGATGAAAATGGGAGAAAAAAGAAATTAAAAGATTGAGAACTTTTTGTGTAATAGAATGAAAAGATTACTGCATAAAATAATTGTACCCTTGAAATAATGATTCATTTACATTGTGAATAATTTTATTTCTATAGCAAAATATGTAATAAAAACATTTTTTAAAATAATGATATCATTATTTAAGGGGTATGATTATTTTCAGCAATTAGTAATTTTTTAATTTGTTTTTCTCTTTCAAAATTTCAGATTTTCTTAATAATCATTATCAGGGTGAACATGAATCCTTGACTCATACTTTTATTATTAAGTTGCAAATTGGAATAAAAATTGATTTATTCTTCAAGTTAGCTCATTTTAACAGTATTACTCAGATAAATATAGCACTATGATATGCTATTTTTACTGTCTTATAATAACAGCCTACACTTTCCAGCCTTCAGAGAGTTCAAAATTGTTTATGCAATCTTCTGGGGGATGACTTATTTTCCACTCTGCAGCCTCTTTCCCCACAGACACAACATTGCAATGCTATCACTATTTCTATAGCAAATTTTCAGATGAACTACATTCTTTAGTTTAGATTTTTATAGTTAAATCACCTACATTTCCTCCATATTCCACTTGTAAGGAGGAAGTTCCATTCAAATATCTTTTTCCCAAGAGCTACTACTTTGTGGAACAGACTCCCATGTAGATGCTTCATAAACACTACAAGGTCAACCTCTTCAAGTTAACTGTTCTATACTCCTTATCCTCATAATCTTAACTTATTCTATATCCTTATGGCACCTCATTTAGTAACCTTCAACTTTGAGTGGCGCTTGAGCCTTATATTGGGTACCAAAAAGCAGAAAATAGACATGTTTACAAACAAAAATCACTTTCTTATCATATTGATGATACATTAATATTTTTTGAAGATCTAGAGAATATAAAAAATTTTAAATTTTAAAACTATAATTTGTTTCATTTGAAGAAAAAAAAATAAAGGCTATTGCAATTTTATAAGAAGTTATATTTTACTAAATTGAAATTGAACTCTCTAGTAATATCTGTAATGATTCCTGTATACACTGAGCAAAATGGTCCAAATGCATGCCACATCTTTAGGTTGATAATTAGGGAATTCTTATTCTGGGACATATTCAAAGATAGTTGATAAATTCATGTTCACATTTTCCTTTAAGAAATGAAAAAAAAAACGTTGTTTTATTGTTACTTTCCATGTTGGAGTGTAGTTTCATCACATGTTCATGGATCAGAATTTTCTGAAACTTTGCTGGATTCTCAGCTGCAATTTCTTTGATTCTGTACATTTCTTAAGATCTGCATTCTATGTATGAATGACTTTTTTGGTTTTACTTATAGAAGGAAAATGATCAATGGCTTCTAATGAGAGAGTGTCAGTCAATGACTAAGTAATTGCTCATTCTTGAAGTGAATTAGGGCTAAATGTAGACTTATATTTTCTTAAACTTCTCAATCTCTTTGATTGTCTAATTTTTTAAAAAAAGATTTGCTTTTATCCAGTTACGAAAGTGCATGATGAGAGTTCTTTATTGATAGATGAACGGAATTTTTTTTATTGAACATTCCTGATAGATCTTAGATAAGAGTTTATAAGCTATTTCATTATGATCATTATATTCTCTTTAATATTCTCTATAAAACCCTTCATTAGATAATGGAGAAAAATAAATGTGTTAATAACAACATTTCTTACATGTTTTCACTTTGAGAAACTATAGTTAAACTTTTAACTTTCAAAAATTATAAGATTCTATTCAAAAAAATTTTAATTCGCTTACTTTTTGGCTTCGATTGTCATCTTTTCATTTATATGTTTGATGTGATAAGGTTTTTGTTGTGTATAAATTTACTCAGATTTATGCATGCAATTTTAAATTTGATAAAATTTCAATGGAATGTAAGATTAAATTTGTATTTCCCCATACAAATTGCACTCATGATATTTTCAAAGAAATCAAATTTAAACATTAATTCAAATTAGATTTTTATAAAGTCATATATTTTTTGTCTTGTTCTTAGACATTTACACAATAATCAACATTACCAATATTCTTTCAGTTAGCATTAAATTTTTAATATACTTATTTTTATATATTTTGTATACTTACTTTCATATATTTTATATACGTTTATACATTTTGTATAATTTTATATATTTTTATATATTTTGTGTACATACATATATTTTGTATACTTACTTTTATCAGAAAAATAATAACAAACAATAAAAATAAGTTGTTTTTTAAAATACTAATTTCAATAAAAATGAATAAGAATTTAAATAAATAAGAATATAGAATATTTGTTTTGTCTTTCAAAAAGAATAAAAATCTCTGAAATTGCTTTTTTTTTTTACTATCGTTCAGTCTATCTTAGAACATTTGATTAGCATAATAAGAATATGCTCTGATCATTTGTAAACATCTATGTCGATGATATGGCAGTATATGGCCGCACTTCTAAAACTCTTGATGATCAGAGATTGGCAGCTGACTTCTCTTTTCCAATCTAACACTAACTGGGGAAAAAACTGGCTAGTTGCATTCAATGCCTCAAAAACCAAATTGGTTATATTCCATCGAACCCTGAAGTACCACCAATCGAATCATGAAGTACCACCACTCTATAAACTACTTAACATAACCCTCTACCTCGAGTGGCCCCTGTGCCATGTATAGGGTGAACCTTACTGTAAAAAAAAATCATACCATTAAGGAATGATCCTTATTTGAAGAAATATACCAGTTTCAGATTCTCTTTGTTAATTTACTGTGTTGACAAGAGAGTGCTGAAGAGTTCTTGGCTGAACTTCTCAAAATCTGACCAAACAGAACTTTTTTTCTTGTTTGGGCTAAAATTTTTTCAGCACCCTCTTATATGTTCTTGAAAGAAATTAGCAAAGTAGTGACTTAGAAAAAAGTGTCTGTTATGGTGTTTGATTGAGGCAATCTGTAGATCTGAGCAGTGACCTTTTAATGGTTGCATTCTCACAGAATCTTGATTTAAATACTTAAGAACTTCTGTAAAGATTAGATTTAACCTACTTCAGAATTTATGGTGATTTGTAGTTATAAAAAACAAAACAAAAAGTGACTGAAGCAAAATTTCTTAGTATACTATTACGAGATAACAAGATATAGGTTAAATATTTTATCTTTTGATGTAATATTTTTTTAATTGAGGGATTATACACAAGTCAGTGTTTAAAATCAAAATCTAGCTTTTATATATTTTTTTACAGTGACGCTCATTCTGTATAAGGCCCAGGAGCCATTCAAGGTAGAAGTTACAGAGTAAAAGGCAAAGTTTATAGGGATATATAGGGAAGATAATAGTTGACCCTAAAATCAAATAGATTAAAATTGTAGTAATTGGGAAAGCATCCACTTGGGAAGCGTTTCCACAAAGTATTGGTTCATTTACATCTCACCAGTGGAATATAGATGAGGGTGGTTCACTACAATATGCATGATATGGCAGGTTTTAACTATGAAGATTAGAACTGGTAGAACTAAGGAATGTAGTTCATCTGAACACTTTCCATGAAAATAGTAATAGAGCAGCAAGACTTGCAACATTTAGTCTGTAGGAAAGGAGTTTTAGAGTGGAAAATAATTCACTATCCACCAGGACACAGATACACTTTTGGACTCTATTGATATTGGAAACTGAAGACTGGGTAGCTACTTCCCATTTATTGCAGCAATATTTAATTTTTAGCCTGATCCGGCTCTTGTAAAGATTGTGGATAACAGGAAGAGTCAGGTACTTACTAGAGTGGTACAGTGAACTAACCATTTTTCTAGCATCTTTAGTGATGAATCATATGTATGAAATCCACTTGAGGTCTGGGTTGAGTTTAACTCTCAATAGGGACTCAAGAGAAAACCTATTCATTGTTACTGATGAAAGTTCTGGGTCTGCTCAGTGATGGCAATCTTTTTAGTCATTCTGGGCATGATAATAAACTATATCCAGCAGGAAGTCCTATGATGAGAAGGTTTTGAGAAGCATGGAACCACCTCCTCTTAAATGTTGTTGTTCCAAAGTTCACCATAACCCAGAATGGTAGCATCTGTTAGGGTCCTAGCTATGGACAAATTATTTATTACTTAAAATTACTATGAATTAGTTTTACAGAATTTATTTCAAAATATATAATTGATATTTATTGTGCTGAATTTCAAATAACCATTTGAAATTTGAAAAGTGATTTTTTTGCTCATAATTGCAGTAATTTGATTACTGTGTTATCTTGTGTCAATCTTTTCCTGTTTAATACTTACACTGCTGTGGCGAAGCATTTACATCTTTACAAAACTTACATTACCTGCAGTTGACATATATATATATACATTTTCAAAACACAGTTAAATATCAGTCCCTAGTGTTTGTGTTATAAAATAACTAGAGCTTAATGCTGTTATTAGTGTAGACATATAAGGCATACAATACAACCTGTTTTGGTGATTTTAATATAGCAACAACTCTAAGTAGATGCTTATGAAGCCTTATTTGACTAATTAATTTTTAGTGCTCGAAAACGTTTATTTTATCATAGTGGATGGTTATAAGTGAGAGGAGAGATGGGATGTGTTTATTTTATTATCACACTGATGTATTTTTGTTATTTTGTCAGTTGGGGGATATTGTTTTGTTTAGTTTGTACCGCAAGATATCAAATCAAAAACAAAACAGTGGTACCTATTATATCATCTTTAGTGTTATTTATTTCCTGTAAATGGCTATTTTCTATTTTCCTACAAAACAGGCCAGCACAGTCAAGCAAAAGTGTTAATGATCCTAATGATAAACGTTATAAGATTCTGTTATGAATCATCCAACGTTAGAGAGATATATGTCCTGGAATAAGCAAAAAATATCTATGACTAGAATTAATGTCTATTCAAAAGTAAGTTCTGCAATAACAGAAAATACATTTAATGATATATAACATACTAGAAAATATGTTATATTGAATGATAAAAAGAAATATTTCTATTTGAGAAGGAGAAACTAGATAAAAATAGAGACTAAGTAGAAAATGATGATATGATAAGTGTCTTGTGTTTGCTCTTATTACTGTTTTATACACTTTAGTCATTTTTATAATGACCAGAAAAGTTAAATGTTTTTAGATACAATTTCTTTCAATTAGTAGAAATGCACAATTCTGAAACATTTCATTTTCATTTCTTTAAATTAAGAATAAATCATTTCCTTGTCCATGGACTCTTTGTGTATTGGAAATTTTGAATAAATAAAAAGAGAATTTTTCTTTGGATTTCAAATCAGAGTCCACTTTCTTTCCAGGAATATATATGTACACGTAAGAATATCTACATTTATTGAAAGGAGGACACAGGTTCGAATTATGTCAAAGAGCACATATCTTTCTTTAATAAGATTTCTGGAATATTCATGCCAGTAGATGAAAATGATTAAATATACTGTTTAATAAATAAATGGAATGTCAACTCAAATATGGATATTCACTAAAATAAAATAATGCTTATATATATATATATATATATATATATATATATATATATATATATATATATATATATATATATGTGTATATATATATATATTTATATATATATATATAATATAATATATATAATATATATTCATGAAAATAACATATAGACAAAAAATATATTAAAATAATTGTCGAATATATATATATATATATATATATATTTTAAGACATTTTTATGTTTATACATTCTTTTTATACATACAAATATTTAAATAAATGCTCTGTTTTATAATAAACAGTATTTATAACATTTACCGGCATGAATGTCTGAGAAATTTTCATAGAAAATATTTGTCCTCCAACAGGAATCGAACCTGTATCCTATACGGAACTGTCATTTAACCTGATGTGCTCTTAATTGATCGAGCCACAGAGGATCATTCAATTAGCAAGGTCAAATTTACTGCCTTTAAACTTCAATCTTCCATGAATTTCTCACGTACATTCATATCTGCTGAAAGTATATCCAAATGTAAACAAATGACAACACACATTATGAAATGGACAAAGTCCAACAATTATTTTAAGATATTTTTATATAAAATATTAAAGTTAATTGTATGAAAATAACAGTGGGGACATTTAGGTTCAAAAATAAAAAAAAATCTGAGGTCATAATTCCAATGGTCATATATCAATCTTGCAAGTCCAAATTAAAAAATACCTCAGGCATAAATAAAAAGGGGCCAAAATTCTCTATCCACAACACACAATGCACAACTACCTTCTTCACTGATGAATAATCAATGTATTAGGTTGGTGCAAAAATAATGACGTAATAATGCCGTTTTTTGACGTTAAAAATACGTCAAAAAACGACATTATTACGTCATTATTTTTGCACCAACCTAATAGCATTCTTATATTGAGATAAGAAAGCTTTTGTTTGGTTGAGAGTGGTAGGCAAGTGCAAAAATTACCATATTTTGAGGCCTTACTAAAGTAGATTTAAACTTGACTTTGATTTTCTTTTTCAACAAACAGCACAGTGGACACAAATTATTTTTTGAGGTAAATAGTTTTCTCCTATTATCACAACAATAATATACCTCCCTTTTTTTTGTGAAACTGTTGTGGATTTTATAGTTGTAAGGCTTGGTAGATGAGAGTTTCACTCTGGATGATGATTCTAGTACAGCTTCCTGTTTCACCAGTGTACTTGCCCAGGATTAATTAATTAACTGGAAGGAAGCACAGATCCTCTGACTCAGAAAAAATGTTTTTGTCATTTGATGATTGACTGTGTTGGTGCTTATTTCTATCTTCACTCCACAAAATCGCCTTAACTAGGCATGCCATTTCTGTTTTATTCATGCTCAGAATTTTAGAAAGAGCAATACAAATGCAGAAGAATGTTCACCTGTGTTTTATAGATGACACAAAGGCATTTGACAAAGTACTCCACAAAGATCTTTTAGAGCCACTCAGCAACCTTGACATCTCAGGAAAGACATAAGAATTATCAAAAATTACTACTGTAAACAAACCACCTGTAGAAAGATAAAAAAAAGAGTTCAGCAAATATACAAAAATAGAAAAGGGTGTAAGGCAATGATGTGTCTTCTCACCAGACTTATTCAACCTATACAACAAGGCAATTCTGAGAGAACTGAAAATCCTATTGGGATTTGTCATTGGCAGCCACAATCTTAACATAATATATGTAGATGACACAGTGCTGATAGCAGACATGAAAAGATAGTGAAGGAGAGTGAGAAGACTTGTCTAGGCATAGACTACAAGACATAATGCAAGGTCATCAGCAAAAAGATGAGCCCAAAGTGGAATTTACAGGTCAGAGACACTACAACCAAGCAGGTGTGAAAATTTAAATATCTGGGAAGTGTTTTGACAGAGGACGAAAAGTGTGATGTTGAGATTCAATGACATATTGAGATGGCCAAAGATGGCTATGTGGGTCTCCTCAAGGATGAAGAAGAGACTCGAGGCAACAGAGCTGTAGATGTACAGAAGGATGCTAAGGATACCATGGACCAAACATGTGAACAACGATGAGGTTTTGGAGAGGGTGCAAACAAAGAGGAAACTTATACTTAACATCAGGAAGAGACAGTTGAAATATCTTGGACATGTAATATAGAAGGAGGTCTTGGAAAATCTGATACTCACAGGGTGGATAGAGGGAAAGAGGGACAAGGGAAAGCAACATGTGACATACTTAATGGGCTTAAGCAAGTGGATGGGAGAAATAACAAAAAGATGAAACTTATTGAGAGCTATAAGGGACAGGAGGAAGTGGAGAGCTATGATCGCTTATATCCTGCAGGGACACAGCACATTTAAAGAATACATTAATGTTTAGGCTACAGTTGTCCTGAACTCAAAGTAAGATCTAATTATCCATTTTATGAAATCAACATCTCCATTAATTGCTAAAATTACTTTTTTAATATTTTGGGCAGTAAAATATAAGTTAGACACTGAAATATCCAAACAAAAGATCTATGTTACAAAATGTAAATAAAAAATAAAAATAGTTAATTGAACTTTCTCTTATGGAAGGACAATGGTAATCACATGCCCAGTTAAGATGGTTTACCAGATAGAAGGGTGTGCATGTTTCATTCCAGATGAAAGGTTCATTTTCTTTATATAGCTTGAAAAAGTAGAGACTGTCAGAAGCAACAGATGGTATAATTCCATTTTAAGCGGCCTGCTTTTTGGTCAACCCTCATCAATGAGGATCGTTAAGAATTTTTTAAATGTTAAATCTTAAATGAATTGCTATCAAAATATAGAATAAAATGGTTGAATAATAGACTTTATCTGTCATTTCATGGGAAAAGGTCAGACATACAGCATAGAAACATAGGTAACTGAAAGTAAATGAATTCCTTCTGCTTGCACATAGATGTCTGACATCTTGAAATAAAAAAAAACATTCCATCACCAGTATTTAGACTTTTGCAGATTTAGGATAGGCAATCTTAATTTCATTGTTTATAAATAAACAGTAACTTCTACTCAAATATGTGTTCCCATTAAAATAATACACACACACACATGCACACACACACATAAATATATATATAAGTGGTCTTTGAGTTTGACACACAGAGGCGACAGTCTATCTCATGATAAATGCAATTGTCAGGCCTTTTATATATCAACTTTTATATTTACATATGCACTATCCCTGATATTGAGCACTTTAACTCCTAAATATATCATACCTTAAAATTATATTTTATCATATATATATATATATATATATATATATATATATATATATATATATATATATATATATATATGTGTGTGTGTGTGTGTGTGTGTATGTGTGTGTCTGTAGGCATGTATGTGATTTTACAATTCTGTTGTTCAGAGTTTATTTCCTTTTAGAATTTCAAAAAGTTTACCGGATTCATTTCATTGTTCGTTAAATGAAATGGAGTTGAATTTCTTTTCTGGGGCTTGTCTGACCAAGTATCTCTGACTAAATCAAATGCAACTAAACTGGATTGACTCTAATGCAATTAAAATCATCATGATGGGAACTTGTAAAACTATTTTCTCCCACCTTTTAAAAAAAAAAATTGACACCATTCACTGAAATTTCTTGAAACAGGGCATTTTTTTCTTGTGGAAAATATTCAAATTTACACCTTTTTTCTGTTGAATAATTTAGCGATATCAGATATACAGAGTTAATAACTTAATTAATTAGTTAATAAATTAAAATATTAAGGTGTATATGTCAAATTCACTTATATACAAATCTAACATGGGGTTCTTAAATGTATTTGTGACAAAATCCCAAACCAAGTTAACTGTTCCATATCCTTTGGTGACTGAGATTTTATGCTCCCTTTAATGGTATGTACTTGTTTTTTTAATCATTTCACCCCAAGTGCCTCTAGGATGCAGGGGGTTACAGAGAGTGAAAGAGAATGAGAAGAATTTTAATGAGAAGCGAGAAAAAGGACACTAAACGAACAGGATATAGAAAAACAGAAAATGGCAATTTTAAAGGGTGGCAGGGAAGAAAGAAATCGAAAAGGGGTTCCACATGTGAGAAATGTGAGAAAAGAAAGTATTACAATAGAATTGATGGTTGCATTTCACTAGTTCAATGGAATTTGCTTGTAATTTTTCTTTTGTGCGTCACAAATTTTATATATATTTATCTTAGTGAGTGAATGTCCATTCTCATGTCCTAGCCTGAGTCAAAAGAATAAAATTTTAAATAATATTGTTAACATGCCACAACTCTGATGTTTTTTAGTGCTTAAAGAATGTTACAATAAGTTAGTATTACTATTTCTTAAAATTCTTAATATGTTTTAGTATGTTTCTGAAACAAAATAACGGGTGTTTCATTAAGATGGATCAAAGTCAGCAGTAAATAAATCAGTTTTATTGGTGAAAATTTATTAATTTTCTATTGGATAATGTTATTTAAGTCATGGCAATTATGTGTGAAAAATAATATTGCCCAAATCTCTCCCAAATCTGAAAGAAAAAGAAAAAGAAAAAAAAAATCATTAAATGCTTAAACTTAATTCACATTTAAAATCAGTCCAAGTTATTTGAACACCCTTTATGACATAACTCCTGATGCTCGTTTGACTAGGAAGTGTTTTAATAGAGGACAGAAAGTGTAACACTGAAATCTGAAGTACATTGGGATAACAAAAGGGGCCTTTCAATAGCTAAGCAAAGTATTAAGAAATAGGAAAATTTCATTAGAAACAAAGAAAATAGTACTGAACTATTGTGTAATATCAGTCCTCCTATTTGAAAGTGAATGCTAGACAATCTCCTCACAGATGAAGAAGAGACTTGAAGCAACAGAAATGTGATTCTACAGAAGGATACTGAGAATACCATGGACTGAAAATGTGAGCAATGACAAAGTTTTAGTGAAAATGGAAATGAAAAGTACATGTATGTGTAACATCAGGAAGATATAGATGGAATTTCTGGGGAGCATAATGAGAAAAGAGGACTTGGAAAATTTGATGTTCACAGGAGATTATTTACACTATTTATATTCTGACTGTTGTTTTCATCTTTGTTGTTTTTATCACAACATTTCGGTTGTTGTGCCCTCTGTGCTTCCTCAGGTGTATATCAATCTGGGTAATCTACACGAAATTCTGAACTGAATCCTTTATTTAACCTATGGAGGTAGACATCTCATTCCACTGCTCATGTCTAGTGATATGATCTAAGGAAGGTCGGAGGGCACAATGGGCAAAACATTGTGATAAAAACAACAAAAATGAGGACAATAGTCCAAATATCAATAGTGAAAATAATGATAACTCTTCATCCCAGAAATTCAAACTAAAACTCATAAGGGATATTGAAAGCAAGAAGGTTAGACGAAAACAGTGCACAACCTTTCTAGCAAGCTTGATTAAATGGATGACAGGCAAGATTTAAAAGAGACAGCAAAAAAACAAAATTTATTAAAAGCTACAAAGGACAGGAAATTGCAGAGAGCCATGACCATCAACATCCTGAAAGGACATGGTGTAAAAAAAAGAATAGGAGGAGGAGTCAAGTTTATGTAATTTATACTTGATATATGTTCTAAAAGTCATAAGAAAGCCTTATAGAATATTTTAGTTTAGTTGGAATTTCACTAAAAACATGAGCTTAAAAATGTACCAGAATATACAGGTAATATTTCACATCATATCTAAACAATATGAAACATAATCAAATTTTTTATTTCTGTCTTGTTTTATTATTTTTAGGCAATTTTATCCTTGTAATGATTATTCCTTGTGAAAATAATTAATAGTATTTTTTTATATTAACCAATAATCTTCTTTCATATTCCATGTCCTTTCAGAATGTGGGCGATCATGGCTCTCCATAATTTCCTGCCTTTCACTGAACTGAATATCTTCATAATTATAATTTGACAATCATAATTGCATATTATCATATAATATTTTAAATTTATGACCCATAATCCTTTATTGGCCAACTATTATTATTGTCTGAAAATGAATCTCTAAAAATTAATTTTACTTTTGCAAGAGTAATTCTGGAGCACTCTTGAGACAGGTTAGCCATTAAAACGACTTTGTCATTGTAATTAATCCACTAAGAAAATGCTATAAATTTTTATGGTGACATTAAAAAAAAATTGGTTAGTCAGCAGACAGGTTGACAATAAAGTGCATTGAGAAGAAAGCATATTTGAGCAATTGTTGTTGGAATGGTGGTGGTGTTGTGACAAACAGTTTTTTGTTCATTTTCCTGAGCCTAGTTTCTTGAAACATTTAGGAAATATAGCTTCAAATTGTAGCTTACATTCACTTGATTAGTGCATTTATTATAGCTCTATTATTCTTTGATTATATCCTTCACTAACTCTTTTCTCAGACAATCCTGTTTTCATCTCTTTTTTAGATCACTAGTGAAACTCTCCAGCTTAGTACTTAGAATACAGGTGAGTTGTCTTTTAACTATTTTATGGTATATAGATGAAATTCTGCTTGACTGACTTTTTATATTCCTAACAAGGACAGAATGAGAGTTGAGGATTTTCTTTGTGATCTTTACCAAATACATTGACATATATGATACATTTTTGTTTGCCAAATACTAGAATTTTATAAATTTATAATAAATGAACAAATTAATAAAATTCTAATATTTTGAAAAAAAAATGAAAAACAAAAAAAGCAAAGGACTCACTTAACACGTGGATGTGTGTGTAATCTAATGGTTATTAGTATGAAAACTAGAATTGGTGAAGTGAGTTCAAGTTTTGGTCTTGTCTTTTTTTTTTACTTAACACAAATGCCATGGAAACATTATGAATTTAATTTGTGTCTCTTCAGCTATAGATTAACTATGAGGATAGACTAGGCTCTTTAGCCTTGGGTGGCAGTCAGCCTAGGAGGAGGACAACACTGAATTTAAAACTATGGAGAAGGCAATGGAAAACTACTATACTATCTTTCTAAAGAACAATTATGGCAATTCACAGATAATAAAAAAAAGAATTTGTAGAGTGTCATGGATGCCTACATCCTGAAAGGACATGGCATTAATAAAAAAAAAATAAAGACACAAAAGAAACTTATTTTGAACTGGACCAAATAGGGAGCATGAATGAAGTTCTGGTAATAATTTTTTCTTAACATTTCCTAATGTTGCATAAATGTCCAAGTTGAGAGGCAAATTCCAAAACACATGGTTTCCATCACAGAAGTTGCCAGGACATTGCTGAATGTAACTATGGACTGCCTTAATGACCCTAATTTTGAAGCTAATTTGATTACAATAAATGAATGTATAGTATGGTCAATGGCATAGCCAAGGCCAGCAGTACATACACTGATTTTTATATTTTGCATATGATGTAACCCCCTTAAAATTATCTTCAAAATTAGGTCTTCAAATGTTGCATGATACGCAAGTACATATGGCATATTACTTTAGTCCAATGAAGTCCTTTAGAGGAATGCATTACATAGAATGTTTTCCATTTTGTTATTTCATTATCTAAAATTTAGTGAACTACTAAATTTAGTGAACTAAGAATGGTACCTATCATAAATTTTGGAAGAAATAAATATTCAAAATTTGACCTGTTTTAACCTGGTTTGTTAAGATGCAATAAAAATTGCTGTTAATTTTCTGTCTGAATTTCTGTGATGAGAAGTCA